>CM049934.1:2419141-3019141 GCA_027405835.1 Asclepias syriaca | reverse complement strand
AATCTTGATTTTAGAGATTCCTAATTAATTTAGTATTTATATGCATGTTTGATGGATAGTAATAATATCCACAGAACATTATTATTTTCAGTTCTTTGTATTTTTTCTTTGGCTTCTTTTGCATAACACATCTTAATCCTGAAATAATGGAGATGGAATTGGTTCCTTGAAGAAAAATATGTAAGGAACTCAAAATCATCATTGTCATTATCAAAACCATATTCGAAGAGAATTGCTAGCTTGAAGATGCATGCAGACTACTTTCCACCAAAGTTGCAGCAATTTGATGGTAGGGGCAATTAAAAGAACACATTGCTCACTTCGTTGAAACATGCAACAATGCAAGGACGAATGGTGATCTCCTAGTCAAACAGTTTATTCAATCTCTCAAAGAAAGCTCATTTGATTGGTACACTGACTTGTCTCATGCATCAATTGACCTTTGGAGCCAACTTGAAACGGAATTCTGAAATTACTTTTACAACACTCGACGAATAGTAAGTATGGTTGAGTTAAATCATACAAAGCAATGGAAAGATGAACAAGGTGTCGATTACATCAATCGATAGAGAAGTTGAAATCTGAATTACATTGATCAATTATGTCATAAATTTGCGATCAAGACGTGAATCCAACGAATGCAATGAAATCTTCAATACCTCTTGAAAGGCATTTAGCCAAATACATTTGAAGAATTGGCTACTCGCAATCGAGATATGAAATTAAGTATCATTGTGAATCAAAAACTTGAAATTCATGTCTTTAATAATACTTTTTTATTTTTTTAAAAGAATATTTTTAGTTCAACAAGAAAATCTGATTCATTAGTTGACAAAATGTTGGTAGCTTTATTTCTAAGGTGTGTGTAGATTAAAATGAATTATGTGTTAGAGTATTAATTTGAGATTCATTTTAACAAATACATCATTATTTTACAATTACAATATAATATATCATAAATCATTTCATGTAATAAGCATACATTTTTATTTTTAAATTTAATCTCTATATACCATTATATATATATATATTAGAATAAAACTCCACTAAAATTTGCCAATTTTATATTATGGAAAAGGAGAATTACAAGAATAAAAATTGGTAGTTGAAGTGAGTAATTGTTTAAACTCAAATTGTTGATAATTTATATCTCTCTATCACGAAATTAGAGTAGAATGTCGAGAATTTGAATTCTAGCTATTAACTTGTAATCATGGGAGGGCACCTTTAACCAATAATACATATTCAAACTAATTCATGTTCGAGTTGAGTTTGATCGCTTACCAAATAAGAATTTCTGGTTCTAAATTTTAAACAATTACATACATGAGTTAAAGTTCAAATTTTTGAATTCACGTAATTCAAAAGAACTCTTTACTAGTTCACTAGCGCCTAAAGGTTATATGTATTCCTTTTTATTTATCAATTCATAATACAAATATCGTTTATTGTTATCTAAAAAAACTTTTTTATTCAAATGTCACTTATCTTTTATGGAATTTTGAGTTTTGCACAAAAAAAAAATTTGGTTTGCACACCGATCCAAAAATTTCATCCAACTTTATTTTTTTGTCTTTAATAATACTTTTTTATTTTTTTAAAAGAATATTTTTAGTTCAACAAGAAAATCTGATTCATTAGTTGACAAAATGTTGGTAGCTTTATTTCTAAGGTGTGTGTAGATTAAAATGAATTATGTGTTAGAGTATTAATTTGAGATTCATTTTAACAAATACATCATTATTTTACAATTACAATATAATATATCATAAATCATTTCATGTAATAAGCATACATTTTTATTTTTAAATTTAATCTCTATATACCATTATATATATATATATATATATATTAGAATAAAACTCCACTAAAATTTGCCAATTTTATATTATGGAAAAGGAGAATTACAAGAATAAAAATTGGTAGTTGAAGTGAGTAATTGTTTAAAATGTCAAAAATTTGAACTTTAACTCATGCATGTAATTGTTTAAAATTTAGAACCAGAAATTCTTATTTGGTAAGCGATCAAACTCAACTCGAACATGAATTAGTTTGAATATGTATTATTGGTTAAAGGTGCCCTCCCATGATTACAAGTTAATAGCTAGAATTCAAATTCTCGACATTCTACTCTAATTTCGTGATAGAGAGATATAAATTATCAACAATCTGAGTTTATGAGATTGTACAACAATTATGGACATGGAGATCAACTCTATCTAATTGGTTCCAGATATTGATATATATATATATATATATATATATATATATATATATATATATATATAACTTTTGATGTATTTTAGTTTTTAACATGATTTGAATTCATGAATCAACATATTATAGTTTATATTTCTTGTAGGATTATTCAATCAAAGTCATTACTTTAAATAATTTAGATTACACATGCAGAATCTAATTTTTTCTTGTAAAAAAAATTCTTTCTAACTCTTATACATTATGAATATAAAACATTTTAGTAATAATATATGTAGTTATTAAAACAATAATAAAAATGTTAACTTGAGTCTTATATCTCTGGTTTTTTTTTTAACAATTATTAAATAGAGATCTAAAATTTTTTATATAGTGATATATTTTAAACTCGTGAAGCACACAGCAAGTGGATAATATTAATAAAGAATTGTTTATAACACGATGCTCAAGAAATAAAAAAAAATATTCACCCTAAAACTCAAAAGTATGATGCAAAGTATTAAAATGGACAGTGTAGTAAAATAATAATTAAACATCAAGAATGTGCAATTCAATTGCTAAGTGTCTCATTTATGGGTCATGAATTCGGTAGATATAAACTTATCTCAAAAATTTAAAATTAAAAAAAGATAATCATTACACGTTGACTATCAAATTTTGAGCAGAATGATGCATAGACATTTATTTGAAACAGAAAATTCAAATGTGTATAATTAATTGATTGTTGACTTTGATTTTACAACGTAAACTTTTGTTCGAAGAAGACAAAGTCATTAAAAGACAAAGTGACAAACCCCATATTAAAACCATCAAACAAATCTCGACTTATGTAATAATGCATTAACTAACTATTCCGCTTCAATAATTACGAGATGTAATGTGGTGGTTATTTATCTTATTTATTAATCATAAGATTAGATATTAAATTATAATTTATAAGAATAAAACTTATTTTATGGTTAATTATTCATAATATATATATTATTTTGTTAATCAAAAGTATTTATTTGCAATTAGAACAATTAATTTCTTTCACTATAGATATTCTCTCGTTGAAAATAATAACTTCTTTTATATAGTAAGAATTTGAAAAAGAAATTGAAATGATAAAAATAAATAAAATTAAGGTTTCATAATAATTGAATAATTATTACATTAAGAATGATTTTTTTTAATAAAAAATCACAATAATTACTTATGTTTTTAAGTTTTGAAATTATTTTTTAAACAATTTTTAACGTTAAAAAAAGACAAATTAGTCAAAGTATCAATATGTATCTAATAAGTTTATCTACAATGTTGAAAAATACCCTTTAAAAAATATTTAAAAATTGAATATTAATTTGTACATAAGATTTCGAATATATAATTACGATAATTAAAATGAGATTCATGTTATTTAAAATAACATTAAATTATTCTTGTAGCTCAGTTGATTAGAGCACATGTTTAGTAAGTGGAGGTCTTGAGTTCGACTCTCAACAAGAGCAAAAATATCAAGATTGATTTTGTTTCATACACAGGAAACGAATAGAGAAGAAAGAAGAAGATACACATAACAAATGTTAATATGAATTTTAATTTTATTTTGGTTTAAGAATTTTTATATCGGTCACCAAATTTCACTCTTGCTTCTTCTTTCTTTATTTCCATGGTTTCATCTTTTCTTTTTTTTTCTTTAAATTTTTTGGATGACAAAATCGTTAATTTTTTAAAATATTTTGACAGAATTCATTAAAAGTGACTTTATTTATCTCTAATAAAAAAAAGTTTGTGATATTTTAAAATTTAACTTGTCAAAAATAAATTTATTTAATACTAAAATCACGAATTATTCATATATATATATATATTGTATTTTATTAATTATAATCAAACCTTAGTTTTACCACATCTGTAAACCTCTACACATAAAGGTGCACATACACGAACATGTATACATTTTTTGCCACAAATTCCACAATTGTCTGCCTTTTCATCACAACTGCAAGTTTGTGATGCAATTTTTGCACTATTTATTTGATTTAATTCTCTTGCTTCTACTTCACCTCCTTCCTTTACAAAGTACCCTTCATCTATAAATAAATAAATAAATCAGTTACGATAATTGAATAAATATGTACATATAATTTTGAAAAGTCTCACTTATGACTTTGAGATATCATGAGTTCCAAATATAATAAAGATAAAATTATTTTAAATATATATATATATATATATATAACGAAAATTCTTCAATTCAATTCCCAGCTATTTGTCAAGAAAATGTAAATTAATTAATAGGAGCATCACTTATAACTTTAAAACGTCACAAATTCAAGACACAATAAAAATAAAAATACATTAAATTTTACGAGATTTAAGACAAATTTGGAGAAATATGAATAATTTAAATTTTTAATAGGATAATTTTTTATATAATATTACATATAAAGTTTTTTTTTGTCAAAAAATTCAGTATTCAAATCCATTACATCGACTAAGATGAATTCAGTATATATTGCATATACCAGAGTCTAACTTTTAACAAAGAGAACGTCCCTTCTTAACATTTTAAACACGTAATTTTGTGTAATATTCACAAATATGCATTATCTATGCTAAGAGATTAATAATAATACATGGTTATTGAAACAATAAACAAAACTAGTTTGATGAATGGGAAAAAAAAAATACTTACAACTAAAACTCAGAAGCATAATGCAAAGTACAATAATACTGAAAGCCCTCATATTTCTTTCTTCTTTGTTTATGTATGTATGGTGAAAGGTATTAGGATTGATTTTGTTTTCTAAGTGAATCCTTATTTTATAGATTTTGAAATAGAAAAAATTTCAAGTTTTTTTCTTTAAAATTATTAATTAATAAATCATATTACTTTCTTTTTCTCTTTAAATTTATGATATTTTAATTATTTTTAATAAATATGAGTTATAAAATATTAATTAGAAAGATTATTTTATGCATATAAAAATTATTTAGAGATTACTTGTTAAGAATAGAGGAAATAAGTAACATCAATTTTATTTTTTTTAATGTAATAAGTAAAAAACAAAAAAAACCTATTAATATTTCAAATAATTTTTTCTAAAAAGAAATAAAACAAAAATTAATATTTTTTAAAAAACATGAGCATAAAATAATAATGATTTATTAACTCTAAAATTTGAGAAATTTAAATGTATCGACATTTATTTGAAACAGAAATACATTTAATTTATTTTTGACTTCAAGACTTTTGATTCAAGAAGACAAACTCATTAAAATAAAAAGTGACAAAAATCTTATTATTAAAACATTAAACCAAATCATGACTCATTAAAATAAAAAGTGACAAAAATCTTATTATTAAAACATTAAACCAAATCATGACTTATAAAATAAAGAGTTGACTAATTAGTACGCCCTATTAAAAAAGTGTACCTGAATTGATAGTAATTTTATTTATAACTTTAAAATGTTATGAGTTCGAAATATGATACAAACAAATATTTCTCAAATTAAATATATAATAATATATATATAATATATATTATATATTATATAAAATAACCCAAACTCTGTCATTTTGGCTCTTCCTCTCATTGGAGCCCATTTCAAAAAGCTCTTGGAAGAAATTGAGAAGTTGAATTAATTCTATGGTCAAGCCAAAACCCTCCTTAGAGAAATCAAAATTCATTGGATTGAAATCAAGCAAAAAAGACCCTCAAATATGTGACTAAATCAATGAATTCATAGTCGTGTATTTTGATTTTTAAAAAAAAACCTAATGATATTATCCGGTTTGTCCCACTTCAAATGGACCTAACAAGTTTAAAACATGCAACTGAGTAAATGGTTTCAAATTCTTGTTTAATAACAACTCAAAGATATTTTAGGTGAGCGATGTGAGACTTCATGTCACAACAGTTATAAAGATATTCTCAAATTTTTTTAACCACATTAATGAGAATTGTAATTTTGTTTTTATTTGTTACACTAAAAATAAAGATATACTTATTGATATTTTTCCTTCAATAATTATATATATTTTCAAAGGCAGCCCATAAAAGAAAAAGAAATCAGTCGACAAAAAATATACGGCTAAAAATAAAAATTCAAATTAGTCCATAAAAAAAAAAAAAAAAAAAAAAAATATATATATATATATATTTTTGTAATTATTATATTACACTTAATTTGTTTTTCTTTATAATTTTTGATTTTACCGAAAATATAAGGAAATTTGTTAATAATGATGTTGAATGTTATAGGTAAATTAACATAAATAGACCGAATATGTATCTTTTGTGAAAATTTTTCCTATTTTATTTTATTAATTTTTTAATTCAAAATTTAAAATTTTAAAATTTTTTAAATGATAAATGTATTATTACTCATTAAATTCTACATTTTAAAATAATATACATATATATATATATTTATTTATTATTATTATTATGATAATTATAATAGTCTTTTTAAATTGTTAAAAGAATAAATTTATTTTTTATTAGAGTTGGAGGTTTAGAGTATCAAATCATTACTATTATTACCTATTTATTTTATTTGTGTTGTTAAATTGTTTTTATAAAATTTGTTACTAGACGAGAATTCTAAATATATATATATATATATATATATATATATATATATATATAATTAGAATAAAAAACATAAGTGGTCACATACATAAAATGATTTATGTAAGTTTACAACATGCATAAGATACTTTACATTTAGGGCTGCATACATTTGTGCGTACGCAATGTTGGCCACAGTCGCCACAATTGTCATCTTTTTCACTACTCTTGCACTTTTGTTCTGGAATTATAATATCACTTGTTAATTCTCTTGCTTCCACTTGACCTCCTCCTTGCATTCCAATGTATCCTTCATCTATAAAATAACAAAAAAAGAAAGAAAGAAAAAACACAAAGAAATTAATTACCATAATCTAATAAATATTATATTATATATAGAAATTTTGAGCCTGTGTTTCTTTGAAAATAACTCGAACATCTTAATCATAAGTGAAATTTTTATCAATTGAGCTACATCAGCATAGTCTATACAAAAATTATAAATAATAGTATAAACGTTATTAATGATATAATATAAAATCATATGTGTAGGGGTACAGAGTGCGGAAGCGTAATAGATTCAACCAAAGACTACGAGAAATTAATAAAGACAGTAAAATTAACACCAATGTTTTTAGGTGGAAAAACCCTCTTTAAAATAGAGGTAAAAAACCATCGGCGAGAGAGCTAAATATTCCACTAATATTGATAGGAGTACAAAATATTTTCTTCAGGCTAACAAGACAAAATAGCCTTTTACAGATTCTCTACGAGTATAAAAATACACAACTAAGAAGTAGAGAAAAGAAGAAAATATAAGGGAGAGAGTTTATGAGGGAGAGAATGAAGGAATAGAATTCCCTGCTGTTTTGTTCATCCTTTCAGCAACTCCATTTTGTTGTGGAGTTCCTGGAACGGTGAAATGTCTGGTGATACCTTCTTTCTTGTAGAAATCATTAAACTCATTGGAACAAAACTCGAGGCCATTGTCTGTCCTTAGCCTCTTGATCTTCTTGCCAGTCTGGTTCTCAATTAATAATTTCCACTCTTTAAAGGTGGAAAAAGCTTCATTCTTTTGCTTGAGAAAATATACCCAGAGTTTACGTGAAAAATCATCAATAAATGTCAACATATAATGACAATTATCTCTGGAGGGAATTCTCGATGGACCCCAAAGATCTGAATGGATGTAATCCAAGGTACCTTTGGTCCTGTGAATGGCTTTTGAAAAACTAACCTTTCTCTGATTACCAAAAATGCAATGCTCGCAGAAATCGACCTTACCGGTACAATGGTTGTCAAGATAGCCCTTCTTTTTGAGAATTTGGATTCCCTTCTCACTCATGTGGCCCAACCTCAAATGCCACAACTTCGTGTTGTCTTTGTTGGATGAGGCGACGGCTGCAGAACCTGTAACAGTTGAACCCTGCAGCAAATACAAACTACCAGATCGAATTGCCTTTAGTAACGCAAGAGCTCCTTTGGACACCTTTAAAACTCCACCTTCAGCTGAGTATCTACACCCTTGAGATTCAAGAGTGCCTAGAGAAATGAGATTCTGCTTCAAATCAGGGACGTGTCTGACACCGGTCAAAGTTCTGACGACTCCATCATGTGTCTTGATTTTGATTGTGCCTTTACCGACAACTTTGCATTGGGCATCGTTGCCCATTAAGACAAGACCACCATTAAGAGATTCATAAGTGGTAAACCAGTCTCTATTAGGAGACATATGAAATGTACAACCAGAATCAAGAACCCATTCATTGTTTGACCTTTGTTCAGTACCAGAAGCAATAAAACACTCCCCATCAGATTCAGTTTCTACAAAACTAGCTTCGGTAGATTTTTCGGGTTGCTTACCCTTATCTTCTCTATTATGCTTATTTTCAATTTATAGCACTCAGAGATTTCATGATTCTTTTTCTTGCAATAACGGCAATACTTAGAGTTTTTACCTCTAGATTTGGATCTGGATCGGTTTTTACCGCTAGCACCTACTTCGTGGTTTCTCCCTCTAACTACTAATCTCTCACCCGAATTTTCAGAATGAATTTGGGTATCAAATTTTTCTTTGGACAGTAGGTTTGACTTTACATCATCAAAGCTCAAGGTAACATTATTACCATATAACATAATTTCTTTGAAGTGTTTATATGAGGGTGGCAAAGAAACAATAAGTAGTACGACTTTATCTTCATCATCAATTTTGACATCTAAATTTTCCAAATCAATTATGATGGAATTAAATTCACCAAGATGAAATTGAATGGGAGTACCTTCAGACATACGAAGTGTGAAAAGTCGCTCCTTTAACCGAAGTTTATTTGCGAGACTTTTGGTCATGTACAGAGACTCCAATTTACTCCATATGCCGGCGGCCGTTTTCTCATTGATGACTTCCCGTAGCACCTCACGGGACAAACATAATTGGATTGTGGATAACGCCTTTTCATCTATCTCTTCCCACTGCTCCTCCGTTGTAGTGGCTGGCTTCGCTGATTTGCTGGATAGAACCTTCTTTAGACCGTTCTGGGTAAGAACAGCCAGCATCTGGACTCGCCAGATAGCAAAACTAATTTTACCATCAAATTTCTCGATATCGAATTTCGTCGACATTTTTAATAGAAAATCCCGGTTGAATTATTGTGGCTCTGATACCAATTTGTAGGGGTACAAAGTGCGGAAGCGTAATAGATTCAACCAAAGACTACAAGAAATTAATAAAGACAGTAAAATTAACACCAATGTTTTTAGGTGGAAAAACCCTCTTTAAAATAGAGGTAAAAAAAACCACCGGCGAGAGAGCTAAATATTCCACTAATATTGATAGGAGTACAAAATATTTTCTTCAGGCTAACAAGATAAAATAGCCTTTTACAGATTATCTACGAGTATAAAAATACTCAACTAAGAAGTAGAGAAAAGAAGAAAATATAAGGGAGAGAGTTTATGAGGGAGAGAACAAAACAGCAGGGAATTCTATTCCTTCATTCTCTCCCTCATAAACTCTCTCCCTTGTATTTTCTTTTTTTCTCTACTTCTTAGTTGAGTATTTCTATACTCGTAGAGAATCTGTAAAAGGCTATTTTGTCTTGTTAGCCTGAAGAAAATATTTTGTACTCCTATCAATATTAGTGGAATATTTAGCTCTCTTGCCGGTGGTTTTTTACCTTTATTTTAAATAGGGTTTTTCCACCTAAAAATATTGGTGTTAATTTTACTGTCTTTATTAATTTCTCGTAGTCTTTGGTTGAATCTATTAGGCTCCTGCGCTCTGTACCCCTACAATATGATATTATATATAGATTTTTCTATTAGATTATATGGTATTTAAAATCACTATTTTGATTAATTTAGATTTATATATTTCTATATAAATGAACAAATTTACAAACTGTCGCGCACATCATTTTTAAAAAATATCTTTCTTTGATTGTTATAAACTACTAATAAGAGAAGAAAATACTCACAACTAAAACTCAAAAGCATGATACAAAGTATAAAAATAATTGAAGCCTTCATTTTTCTTTCTTCTTTGTTTGAGTATAATATGTATCGAGAAAGAAATTGAAAGTGACTTTGCTTTCTAAGAAAACCCTATTTATAGAGTTTAAATTTGTAGCAATGAAAAGTTCAAGTTTTTTATATTAGAAGGATGTGTATCTTATAATTAATATCAAATAATTTAATTTCTAATAAATTACCTAATTAGTTTTGGAAAATGTTTAAGGGACAACAATTATGAATCAATCGGCTTCAAAGCTTGTAAATTTTTCCATTTCTAAAATAGTATTTATTTCTAAAGATTTTGTTACGTTATTTTTTTAAATAGGAAAAATTATATTCTTAACTTTATTATTTTTGTACACCTTATTATTATTATTATTATTATTATTATTATTATTATTTAACTAAAGGCAAAAATTGTTTTAAAGGAGTCTCAAACAATGAGAAGATATTTTAAAGTCAATTCACATATGAACTAATCTTTGTTCGAATCAGGGTGGTCTCTTACG
Source organism: Asclepias syriaca (assembly GCA_027405835.1). Classification (NCBI taxonomy): domain Eukaryota; kingdom Viridiplantae; phylum Streptophyta; class Magnoliopsida; order Gentianales; family Apocynaceae; genus Asclepias; species Asclepias syriaca. The sequence goes on along the minus strand of CM049934.1, from coordinate 3,008,343 downwards.
TGAGGAATATCGAAACTCTATTGTTTTAGCTCTTCCTTTCATTGAAGTCCATTTCAAAAAATTCAAAGACTTCTAAAGAAAAATCCAGAAGCCCTAGAAAGAAATCCATAGTTGTTTAATGTATCGAAATCAAGTCAACGACTCTCGAAGTTAAATCCATCCGAGATCAAGATCAAAACGCCTCTCGAAGAAATTTAAATCAATTGGATCGAGGTAAAGCCCAAAAAGGCCCTTGAACCCATAACAAATTAAATCAGTGGATCTATAGAAATAGAACCTTGTAAAAATATTTGTAATTTTATTACATGTAATTTGTTTTCTTTGTAATTTTTCTAATTTACCGGAAATAGAAGCAAAATTTGTTTAAAAATTTTGGCACACCCAATGAGACAATTTCTATCACTCATATCTTTATGTCAAAATCCTACGTTGGTCTTACCATGCAAAGCAAAGGAAAGGTGATTTCAGAAAAAATCAATTGGTCGCTCAACCTTCAAACACGATAACCCTTGCTTTGCTGTTACATCGATGTAAAATCAATCTCAAGATTGAAGGAGTAGTAATGATAATCCAATAGCTTCGTCTATAAATGTCTCTGTCATGTCTGCGACAATGACAAATACTTCAACGATAGAAGAGAAATTGAAAAATTTGACAAAGTTGGTGGAAAGTCTTGCAGTACAGTTCGCAAAGCAAGATCACATCCTCACTTAATTTATGGAGAACAATGGTAAGTCTACTCAAACAAAGCAGAGGCGTGTTGAAATAGCACAAGACAATGTTTCCTCAAAGCAAAAAGAGGAATCCAATGATTTTGGATTAGTCAAAGTTGATGAAAAACAATCACAAGTGGTTGATAGATCCAAAATCAATCAAGGAAAACATTCAATTCATGTTTCTGCTAGTGGATTCATTCCAACAAAAGATTTAGAGAATTTCATTAAAGGTATGATAAATGATAAATATGCAAGAAACTCAAAATCATTGTTAATATTCAAAACCATATTCGAAGAGAATTGCTAGTTTGAAGATGCTTGTAAACTACTTTCCACCAAAATTGCAGCAATTTGATGGAAGGGGCAATCTAAAGCAACACATTGCTCACTTCGTTGAACCATGCAACAATGTAGATACGGAAGGTGATCTCCTCGTCAAACAGTTTGTTCGATCTCTCAAAGAAAGCGCATTTAATTGGTAAATTAACTTGTCTCCTGCATCAATCGACATTTGGAACCAACTTAAACAGAATTCTAAAATTGCTTTTACAACACTCGACGAACAGTAAATATCGTTGAGTTGAGTTGTACAAAGCAATGGAAGGATGAACAAATTGTCGATTACATCAATCGATGGAGAAATTGTAATCTGAATTGTAGAGATCAATTATGTCAGAAATCTTGGATCAAGATGTGAATCCAATGAATGCAATGGAATCTTCAATACATTTTGAAAGGTATTTAACCAAATACGTTTGAAGAATTGGCTACTTGTAATCAAGATATAAAATTAAGTATCATCGTATATCAAAAGCTTGAAATTCATGTTGGACAACAACAATATCAAAGTTGGACCATATTTCCGTAGAATATGAAGATGAAGAGTCAACTTCAAATTTTGACGATGCTTGAATCAAATTATCAAAATTATCCTAGACGCACGAGGTTAAACTGTACGTTACTCCTTGATAAGAGTATAAATTATCTGCATCATCAAAGAAGGCTCCTTAACACGAGTGTAAAATAGTCTATAGTTGATGAAAACTCCTTGACCCGAGTGAAAACTATTTACATAATGAAGAATGTTTATTGACACGAGTGTATACTGTCTGCATGATAAAAATGATGAAATGAAAACTTCTTTCCATGAGTGTAAACTGTCTACATGATTAAATGATGATGTGAAAACTCATTAGCAAGATTGTAAATTGTCTACATGATGAAATAATGAAGTGAAGGCTCCTTAGCACAACTTTAAAATGTTCATATGTTGTTACAAGAATGCTCCTTGATGCATGAGCTAAAATGCATTGTCGCTCCTTTGATGCACGAGTTTAAACTGCAACAATGAACTACATTCAACTTGATTCCTTCGTGGGATACACAGACAGCTTAGTTCAATTTTATGTTTAGTCATAACAAAAAAAAAACAAAAAAAAAATTATCCTCATAAAAAAAGGATGAAAATTATAGAATAAAAAAACAATAAAGAGAAAAAAATCAGTAAAATGCAATTGGAGTTTTATTATTGAGCTTGAAAATTTCAAGATGATCATATCTAGTTTGTATAAATGGGTTACAAAAAAAGCCTATCTAAAAATATATATATTGGGTCTTCAATCGACACCAACACTGTCCGTCTTTAATCAAATTTCAGTTTAATCCAAGTCCATTAACAACAACCAAGGTAACTCTTTCATTCTGATATAAAAAAGAAAAGAAAAAAATATAGAAAAAAACGTTACATTAAAAAAAAAATAGCAACAAAAGAAAATAGTGCACTATAACTGAAGAAGAATTGTAATTAAAAAATATATATATTGCTTTTGTTAAAAAAAAAAACAACCTAGGGCAAACAAAACAAAAGGACAACACAAAATCAGTCCACAAAAAAATATATAACTAAAACTAAAACATTAAATTAGCCTATACAAAAAAAAAAAAAAATCAAAACAAAACCTACAAGTAATGAAGCTAGTGAAGTTCATAAGGAGATTTGTCACTTCAAGGTTAATGTTATCCAACTGCAATTCAATATTCAATTTGAGGATGCAAATGATCCCAAAAAGGCCCTTGAGCCCTCGAGTGATTAAATCATAAAAATATTTATAATTTTATTACAGCGTAATTTATTTTTTTTTGTAATTTTTTATTTTACAGAAAATATAAATTTATTTTTGTTAAGAATGATGTTGAGTGTTATAGGTAAATTAACATGAATAGTCCCGAAATATGTCTTTGGAGAAATTGTTTCCCTATTTTATTTTTTAATTTAATTTTTTTAAAAAATAAATATGTATTTATGATAACCACAATAATTTTCTTTTCAAAATAACTTGTTAAAAGAATAGATTTATATTCTTTATTAAGGATATGACAATATACCTATGTATATTTTATAATTAATATCAAATAATTCAATTTCTAACAAATATTACCTAATTAGTTTTGGAAAATGTTTAAGGGACAACAATTATAAATCAATATGCTTCAAAGCTTGTAAATTTTTGCGTTTCTAAAATAGTATTTATTTTTAAAGATTTTGTTATGTTATTTTTTTTAAATAGGAAAATTCTATTCTTGACTTTATTTATTTGTATACATTTGTTTTATTATTATTTGGGTAAATTATCCTATTAACACTTCAATTTTTCAAAAATCCAATTTTTGGATATGTATTTATTTTTACTTTAAATTAACACTCGAACTACAAAAAATTTTCCATCAAACCTCAAATTCCATTCAATTCAGAGGGGGTATATTTCGTCCTTTTTAATTATAGGTATTTTAAAATTATTAGGGTTTTATTTTAATTATAACACTGATACCAACTGAGATACAAATATGAAGTGATTATAATATTATTCCTAAGTAAAAAATAACTAATATATAATTAAAATAATTATCCAAAAATAATATAGGATTTAAAAAATTAAAAAGAAATGCATAAAAAAATTGGTAAGGGTCACAAAAAATAAAGTAAACAAAAAGATTCAGTATTTTAGAAATGGAAAAATTTATCAAACATGATTATATAAATATAAATATATATATATATATATATATATATATGAAACAAATTGATTGATGATTAATGGCCCTTAAAACTCCTAAAGAATAACAAAAACATTATGTATATAAATGAATTACTTTAAAGAAAATTTGGTCATTTTCATCTCCTTTCTTTTAGTTTCTCATAGTTTTGATTTTTGTTTTTGAAATTATTTCAATCATTAATTTATTTCAATTAATTTTATTTTTTTACTATAAACTAGGTTCTTATATCACTTAATCATAAAATTTAAAAATAATTATTAAACAAAAGTCTCAAATATTTATTTATTAATAATATGTTTTAGAAATGTGAAGTGCAATTGAAGCATTTCAAGACATTACAACATCCTTCATCTGAAAATTAAAATAAAAATTAATTTTTATAGCAAATTTGTTAATAAAATTATTTGTTATTGTGATTTTAACCTCAATTGTAAAAAAAAAAAAAAAGGAAAAAGAAAAAAACAATGACAAATTTGAATAATTATTTTTACTTTAATCAAGAATAAGTTCCAAAGAGGTAATTTGTAGATAATAGAATTTATCTACACTAATTTAAACATATATTTAAAATTTAAATTATATATATATATATATATATATATAAAGATATGAAAATATTGGGTTGTTAGATAAGGGACACATGACATTCTAATAGTGATTGATTGTCACTTTTTATTAATAGTGATTAATAGAGGGCAAATTCTCTCATGAAAAAGTTGATAAAAACTAAGAGAAGTTGAGATATGTATAAGCTTTGAAGCTGAGAGATATTAAAACTTAAAACATCTCTCGGAAAAATTCAAATTTATTAGATCAAAATCAACTAAAAAAAATAGCACTCAAACCAACCACTGATCAAATTATTAAAAATATTTGTAATTTTATTGCACGTAATTTTTTTCTTTATAAATTTTTAATTATACGCGAAAATTTGTTAACAATGTATCAAAATGTATCAAAATATGTGTTTTGGTGAAAATTTTCCCTATTTTGTTTTTTTAATTTATTTTTATTTTGAGATTTTAAATTATAAATTATAAATAAATTATTACTGACTAAATTGTATATTTTAAAATTATATATATATATATATATATATACACACTAGTGGTACACTTAGCCCCAATGGGCTAAGTGTACCAAAATTAAAAAAATATTATTATGAAATTGTAAAAACAATAAAATAAAGTAGATGAAAAGTAAACGAGAGAGGTAGAAAATAGAGAGAATATTATTATATGAGAATTCTTGCTGTTCTTAATTGTATATTTACAAATGGGTAGAAGGCCTCTATTTATAGGGGTGCATATGAGATAATGATAAGAACAAAGGGTGACACTTGTCACCCGAGATGAATTGCTGGTGACACTTGTCACCCGGGATTAACTGATAGATGACATTTGTCACCCGGGATGGATAGAGGATAAGGATAAATATTAAGGGTGACACTTGTCACCCGGAATTAAGTGATAGGTGACACTTGTCACCAAAATTATAAATATTAGGTGATATGTGTCACATTAGAGATAAACATCAGGTGATATTTATCACCTTTCATTAAGTACGTAATTTCCCGGGATAAAAGGATAATAACGATTATACGATGAACATCCACTAATTTAATGAATCGTCCGGATTCATAACACTCCCCCTTGGATGTCCATTACCTAAAGAATATGCTTCGTTAAAACCTTACTAGATAAAAACTCAGTGGGAAAAAACTCTAGTGAAGGAAAAAGAGTACACTATTCTTTATGTGTAAATTTCTCCTTCTGATGAGATGATCTCTCGAAATCTTTAAACCAACGCAAACCAATTTTATATATCAATTTTTCAAAGGTTGCAGTCGGAAGAGCTTTAGTGAATATATCTGCAAGATTATCACGTGATCGAATTTGAAGCACATCAATTTCACCATTCTTTTGAAGTTCATGAGTAAAGAAGAATTTAGGTGAAATGTGTTTCGTCCTATCTCCCTTGATATATCCTCCTTTTAATTGAGCTATACAAGCTGCATTATCTTCATATAGAGGAGTTGAAATCTCTCTTCCGGAGGATAAACCACAGCTCTCTCTAATATAATGTATTATTGACATTAACCATACACATTCTCGACTTGCTTCATGAATGGCTATTATCTCGACATGATTAGAAGAAGTTGCTGCTATTGTTTGCTTCGTGGAGCGCCATGATATAGCAGTATTACCATATGTAAATAAATAGCCATTTTGAGAACGTGCCTTATGTGGATCCGAAAGATAATCCGCATCTGCATACCCAATCAGTTTTGGGTCATTTACATTTGAATAAAATAATCCGAGGTCAATTGTCCCTTGGAGGTATCTAAGGACGTGTTTAACACCATTCCAATGTCGTCATGTTGGCGAAGAACTAAATCTTGCTAATAGATTTATAGCAAATGCTATATCAGGTCGAGTATTATTTGCAAGATACATCACTGCACCAATAGCACTCAAATATGGTACTTCAGGAGCAAGTAGTTTTTCATCATTTTCTCGAGGTCTAAATATGTCTTTATTTATATCTAGCGACCTCACGACCATTGGAATACTCAATGGATATGCTTTATCCATGAAAAATCTTTTCAACACTTTAGCTGTATATGTTGACTGATGAATAAAAATTCCATCTTTCATATGTTCAATTTGAAGCCCAAGACAAAATTTAGTTTTTTCAAAATCTTTAACTTCAAATTCTCGTTTCAAACAATCTATAGCTTCTCGAAGCTCTTCTGAAGTTCCGATGATATTGATATCGTCAACATATATAGCAAGAATCACAAAACCAAAATCTGTTTTTTTAATAAAAACATATGGACAGATTTGGTCATTCTTATATCCTGAATTCAATAAGAATTCACTAAGGCGATTGTACCACATGCGTCCAGACTATTTAAGCCCATATAATGACTTCTGTAATTTGATAGAATAATTTTCACGAGGACCTTTAGAAGCCTTTGGTAATTTGAATCCTTCAGGGATTTTCATATAAATCTCATTTTCAAGGCTTCCATAAAGATAAGCTGTAACAACATCCATTAGACGCATGTCCACCTTTTCATGAACTGCCAAACTTATAAGATATCGGAGTGTAATAGCATCAATAACGGGTGAATAAGTTTGATCATAATCAATTTCTGGCTTTTGCGAAAAGCTTTGTGCGACAAGTCGTGCTTTATATCTTACGACTTCATTATTCTCATTTCGTTTTCGCACAAACACCAATTTATAACCAACAGGTTTTACATCCTTTGGCGTTTGGACTACAGGTCCAAAAACTTCTCGCTTCGCAAGCGAATTTAACTTCGATTGAATCACATCTTTCCATTGAGGCCAATCAATTCTATGCCGACATTCTTCGACTGATAAATGATCTAAATCCTCATTATCCTTGAAAATATCAAGGGCTACGTTGTATGTAAAACAATTTATTAACAGATATAACAATTTATTTAATTTTAAATCAATAAAGTTGAAGGTCGAAAATTTCAAATCTTAACTATTTCGCAGATCTATTCATTTGTGTTGTTAAGCTTTTTTTTTTAATAAACTTTGTTATCAGATCTCAAGAAAAGAAATAAAATGCATATATATATATATATATATATATATATATATTTATATTTATATATTTATATATAATAAAAAACATAAGTTAACCACATGTGTAGAAAGTTCTACATCTAAAGTTGCATACATCTGTAGCTATGCAATGTTGGCCACAAGGGCCACAATTGTCATGGTTTTTACTACACTCGCACTTTTGTTCTGGAATTACAATACCACTGCTTATTTCTCTTGCTTCCACTCCACCTCCTTCCATTCCAAAGTACCCTTCATCTATAACAAAAAAAAATTAATTACCATAATCTAATAAATATTATATATATATATATATATATTAAAATAACAAAAAAATTATTTTTGAAGAAAAAATACTTACAACTAAAACTCAAAAGCATGATGCAAGTATAAAAATAATTGAAGCCTTCATCTTTCTTTCTTCTTTGTTTGAGTATATATATATATATATATATATAAAAGAAATGAAAAGTGACTTTGCTTTCTAAGAAAATCCTATTTATAGAGTTTAGATTTGTAGCTACGGAAAAATTCAAATTTTCCATATTAGAAGGATGTATATCTTATAATTAATATCAAATAATTCAATTTCTAACAAATATTACCTAATTATTTTTGGGAAATATTTAAGAGACAACAATTATCAATCAATCTGCTTCAAAGCTGGTAAATCTTTCCATTTTTAAAATGTAAATCTTAATTTTTATAATGAGTAATTTTATAATTTTTAATTTAAAAATATTAATTTACCTTAATTCTTTTTCCTCTCTCCTTTTCTTTTTTTTTCATTCTTCTTCTTTCTTTCTTCTCCAACATTTTTTCATTTGTTTTTTTAAAATTAAAACATAATATATATATATATAAATAATTAATGAGTTTAGTCCCAAACAAATTTTGTTTTGGTAAGTTCAGTCTCAAAATATTTTTTTAACTTTTTTACTAGAGACAAATAAAATTATTTTTAACAGATTTCATTAAAAAATTAAAAAACTTAACAATTTATTTTGTTTAATTAAGATAAAAATGTAATTATATAGAGGAAAAAAAAAATTAAAATCTTAGAACAACTTTAATTTGCATAAAGAGTTTCAACTGTGGACGATATATCAAGTTAATAGTGTCATGTCTTTTTTTTTCTCTTTCCAAAACCCTAAGACTAACTTTGATTTTCTAAAAGAATTTCAACAATGGAGGATTTACTAATAATTTTAATATTATCGTTGTCTTCGTTCTTTCTCTTTTTTTTTGTTTTTTTAAATAAAAAAAAGCGTAAGTATATTTAACTCAAAAAATTAGGGTTTTAAATTTTCGTAAATCTTTATCAAAATATTTCCTATCTTCTCACTTTTATAATCAAATTTTTACCATTATTTAATGGGTAAATTATCCTACTAACACTTTAACTTTTCAAAAATTCACCTTTTGCACATGTATTTATTTTTGCTTTGAACTGACACTTGAACTATAAAATATCACCTTCTTTGCTTTTTCGTCCAAAATTTCCATCAGACTTCATTTTCTATCCAATTCTTAGGGGCATTTTCGTCTTTTTACAATTATGAGTATTTTTTTTAATTATTAGTATTTTATTTTTAAGTGTAATTTTGTCATTTCACTTTATGTATATTTTTTAATTATTAGGGTTTTATTTTTAAGGATAATTTTGTCATTTCACTTTATTATTAAAAATCTAAAAAATATTTTTTTTTGTAATCTCAAAGATTTGATCCTACAACCACACGCCTAAATAAACTATATTTAGCCACGGGAACAACTATAAATATATAAAATTATTTGGAACTTATATTTTATATTATAATTACAAAAATAATAAATACGCATTTTATATTGCGATTATATTCTATATTTTAAATATAAATTATATTAAATATAAGCATTCTCAAAAAAATATTATTAAATGACACAATTCAAACCACAAATTTTTGTTATTATCACATTTCTCAAAGCTTGCACTGAAGTTCTTCTTTAACTTTTGTTTTTTGAATTCGTCGCAAAACATGAATTTTGAGATGTTTTTTTATACAATGTCATTGTTGATATTAATAATGTAATAATGTCATTGTAAAAAATCTCAAAATTTGTATTCTACAACGAATTCAAAGTTAAAAATAAATAAATTTAAGGTGTGAGGAAGGGAATGACTACGAAGACAATTGGTTTAAATTGTGTTGTTTGGATAATATTTTTTCAGAATCTTTATATTTAATATAAATTTTTGTATTTCTCAAAATAGTAAATGCTTATTTATTGTTTATACGATTGTGGTTCCTAGGGATTCACAAATATAATTATGTTAAATTTATTTTGGCATCATCTAGTATGCAATATAAAATATAAGTTTTATATGAATTAATATGTTAATAGTTGCTGCAGTGGGTTAATATGATTTTGTCATTTGTGTGGTTGAGGGATCGAATCCCTCCAATTTAAGAAGATTTTTCAAAATTTTATGAAAATATAAAATTATCCCTAAAAATAAAACTTTAATAATTTTAAAATATTAATAATTTTAAAAGATGAAAATGCCCCTAAGAATTGGATGGAAAATTAAGTCTAACGGAAATTTTGGACGGAAGGGCAAAGGAGGTGATATTTTATAGTTCAAGTGTCACTTCAAATAAAAAATAAATACATGTGCAAAAGCTGAATTTTTGAAAAGTTCAAGTGTTAGTAGGATAATTTACCCTTATTTAATTGATTTATTTATTTTTCAATTCAACCAACGACTAGAATAATATCAGAAATAAGAAAATTGTTGAAGGTTTACAAATGTCGGCGTCTAAAAGAAAATTCCAATCTATAAAAACTTCAACTATTGTATGTATCATAAAATTTCAATTTGGACGAAAGAGAGATCTCCCGACAATGCTAATGATCTCAATTTAGCGAATCCACACACCTTGAAATACAATTTTCTCAATTCCACACGGACTAAAGCTTGGACAAAATGGAGGCTTGATTTTGTCCATAAAGTTCATCAAGAAAAGCAGCAGTGAAAGAATCTATGGACCTTAATTATTTACAAGAGACAATAATAGTATAAACAACTAATTTAGGGCATATATATTGACGTTTTTATCATTTTTTTTAATTAATTAAATAAAATAAACAGTTAAATTTAACTTTTCTTTTTTAAAAAAAAAATATGTTAAAAAATATTTTTTGTGTATCTAATAAAAAAAATGGAATTTAAAAGTAAAAAGAAATATTTTTAGATTGAATTTATCAAAACAAAATTTATTTGTGACTAAACTCACTAATTATTCATATATATATATATATATATACATTTATTGAATCTTAAGTATATAAATTATAATTATTTCAGAAAGAAAAAAAGTATATAAATTATAAAAGATATAAAAAATAAAAATAAAAAATAAAAATTTTAATAATCTAAATTATTACTAAAATTATTTTATTATTGTCACGTTGCTTTGATGATTATTATTAAAAACAAATTATTTGAGATTTATAAGTAACGTGACAATAATCTTGAGATCAGTTATAAGTAATGAAAATTGTAAAATTATTTTATTATTGTCACGTTTCTTTGATGATCAATTATAAGTAACGTGACAATAATAAAATATTTTAATAATCTTGTAGGTTTTGTTTTGTTTTTTTTTTTGTATGGGCTAATTTCATGTTTTATTTTTAGTTATACTATTTTTTTGTGGACCAATTTCATTTCTTCTGTTTTTTAGGGTGCCTCCTTTAACTTTTCTTTCTAGGATGTTCCTTTGAGTTTGGGATGTCCTCTTTCTTTTATTTGAGCACTTTTTGCTTGATTTTTTAAGGTTGGTCTTTTATTTACTTTTTATTCCTTTTAGATCCGTTACTGTTTTTTTTATTTGTGTTGTCTTTTTGTTTGTTTGCCCCTTTTCAGTTTGAGTTTTTTTTTTGTTTTTGGTCGGGCTAATTTGCCTTGGGTGGTTTTTTTTTTTTTTTTTTTTGTTAACAAAAGTAACATACATTTTTTTTACTGCAATCTTCTTTAGTTATAGTGCACTATTTTCTTTTGTTGCTGTTTTTTTTTAATGCAACGTTTTTTCTATATTTTTTTCTTTTCTTTTTTATATCGGAATGAAAGTGTTATCTTGGTTGGTTGTTGACGGATTTGGATTAAACTGAAACTTGATTAAAGACGAACGGTGTTGGTGTCGATTGAAAACCCAATATATATATTTTAGATAGGCTTTTTTAATAACCCATTTATACAAACTAGATATGATCATCTTGAAATTTTCAAGCTTAATAATAAAACTCCAATTGCATTTTACTACTTTTTTTCTCTTTATTTTTTTTTATTCTACAATTTTCATCCTCTTTTTTATGATGATGGATTTTTTTTTTGTAATGATTAAACATAAAATTAAACTAAGTTGCCTATGTATCCCACGAAGGAATAAAGTTGAACGTAGTTCAAAGTTGCAATTTAAACTCGTGCATCAAAGGAGCAACAATGCAATTTTAGTTTGTGCGTCAAGGAGCATTCTGGTAACAACATATGAACATTTTAATGTTGTGCTAAGGAGCCTTCACTTCATCATTTAATCATGCAGACAATTTACAATCTTGCTAATGAGTTTTCACATCATCATTTAATCATGTAGACAGTTTACACTCACGACAAAAAGTTTCATTTCATCATTTTATCATGCAAACAGTTTACACTCGTGTCAAAGAACATTCTTCATCATGTAAATAGTTTACATTCGGGTCAAGGAGTTTTCATCGACTGTAGACTGTTTTACACTCATGTTAAGGAGCCTTCTTTGATGATGCAGATGGTTTATACTCTTATCAAGGAGTAACGTGCAGTTTAACCTCGTACGTCTAGAAGGATTTTGATAATTTGATTCAAGCATCGTCAACATTTGAAGTTGACTCTTCATCTTCATATTCTGCGGAAATATTGTCCTACTTTGATATCGTTGTTGTCCAACATGAATTTCAAGCTTTTGATATACAATGATACTTAATTTTATATCTTGATTACAAGTAGCTAATTCTTCAAACGTATTTGGTTAAATACCTTTCAAAATGTATTGAAGATTTCATTCCATTCATTGGATTCACATCTTAATCCCAAATTTCTGACATAATTGATCTCTACAATTTAGATTACAATTTCTCTTGTTCATCCTTCCATTGCTTTGTACAACTCAACTCAACGATACTTACTGTTCGTCGAGTGTTGTAAAAGCAATTTTAAAATTCATTTTAAGTTGGTTTCAAATGTCGATTGATGTAGGAGACAAGTCAATTTACCAATTAAATGCACTTTCTTTGAGAGATCGAACAAACTGTTTGACAAGGAGATCACCTTCCGTACCTACATTGTTGCATGTTTCAATGAAGTGAGCAATGTGTTGCTTTAGATTGCCCCTTCCATCAAATTGCTGCAACTTTGGTGGAAAGTAGTCTACATGCATCTTCAAACTAGCAATTCTCTTCGAATATAGTTTTGAATATGCCAACAATGATTTTGAGTTTCTTGCATATTTATCATTTATCATACCTTTAATGAAATTCTCTAAATCTTTTGTTGGAATGAATCCACCAACAGAAACATGAAGTGTATGTTCTCCTTGATTTATTTTGGATCTATCAACAACTTGTGATTGTTTTTCATCAACTTTGGCTGATCCAAAATCATTGGATTCTTCTTTTTGCGTTGAGGAAACATTGTCATGTGTTATTTCAACTTGCCTCTGTTTTGTTTGAGTAGACTTACCATTGTTCTCCATAAATTAAGCGAGGATGCGATCTTGCTTTGCGAACTGTACCGCAAGACCTTTCACCAACTTTGTCAAATTTGTCAATTTCTCTTCTATTGTTGAAGTATTTGTCATTGTCGCAAGCATGACAGAGACATTTATAGAAGAAGCTTTTGGATTATCATCACTACTCCTTCAATCTTGAGATTGATTTTACATCGATGTAACACCAAAGCAAGGGTTATCGTGTTTGAAGGTTGAGCGACCAATTGATCTTTTTTTAAATCACTTTTCCTTTGCTTCGCATGGTAAGATCAACGTAGGATTTTGAAGTAAAGAGATAAGCGATAGAAATTGTCCCATTGGGTGTGCCAAAATTTATGAACAAATTTTTCTTGTATTTCCGGTAAATTAGAAAAATTACAAAGAAAACAAATTACATGTAATAAAATTACAAATATTTTTACAAGGTTCTATTTCTATAGATCCACTGATTTAATTTGTTATGGGTTCGAGGGCCTTTTTGGGCTTTACCTCGATCCAATTGATTTAAATTTCTCTGAGAGGCTTTTTGATCTTGATCTCGGATGGATTCATCTTTGAGAGTCGTTGACTTGATTTCGATACATTGAACAACTATGAATTTCTTTCTAGGGCTTCTGAATTTTTCTTTAGAAGCCTTTGAATTTCTTGAAATGGACTTCGATGAAAGGAAGAGCTAAAACAATAGAGCTTCGATATTCTTCACATGTCTCTTCGCTTCCTCACGTAAGAGACCAATCTGACTCGAACAGAGATAAATTCAAATGTGAATTGATTTAAAGATGTCTTCCCATAGTTTGAAACTCTTTTAAGATAACTTTTGCCTTTAGTTAAATAATAATAACAACCAGCGAAAGATTTTTTTTTTAACCATATACACTCAGAGTTTGTAAATTTGTTCATTTATAAAGAAATATATAAATCTCTTTGCTTAGAAAAATAAGGAAAGATTTTCTGTTGAGCAAGAGTCGAACTCTTGTGGTGTAAATCGACTTAAATCTAGATTAATCAAAATAGTGATTTTAAATACCATATAATCTAATAAAACAAATCTATATGTAATATCATATGATTTTTATTAATATTATTTTCTAAAAAAATTTAATCTCCTAACCTATATATGTTTCACCATATTTGTTCTAAATCTTTAATTTTTAATAAATTGAAATATTTTATATTATGTCTTTAATAACGTTTATACTATTATTTATAATTTTTGTATAGACTATTGTTGATTTAGTTCACTTGATAGGTTGTCCCTTTGAGTTTGGGATGTCCTCCTATTTTTTTGGGCTATTTTCGCGTGATTATTTTAGGCGGGTCATTTATTTACTGTTTTTTTTTCTTCCAGATTAATTACTATTATTATTTTTATTTGGGCTTAAAATTCTCTTATAATTGTGCTAACTTTTTGTTTGTTTGCCCCTTTTCAGTTTGAGCCTTTTTGTTTTGTGTCGGGATGATTTGCCTTGGTTTTTTCTTTATCCTTTTTTAACAAAAGCAATATACATTTTTTTTTACTGCAATTCTTATTTAGTTTTAGTGCAGTGTTTTGTTTTGTCGCTCCTTTTTTTTTAATGCAACATCTTTTCTATTTTTTTTCTTTTCTCTTTTATACTGAAATGAAAGAGTTACCTTGGTTGGTTGTTGACGGATTTAGATTGAATTGAAACTTGATTAAAGACAAAGGATGTTGGCATCGATTGAAGACCCAATATATATTTTTAGATAAGTTTTTTTGTAATTCAGTTATACAAATTGGACATGATCCTCTTGAAATTTTCAAGTTCAATAATAAAACTCTAATTGCATTTTACTTTTTTTTTCTCTTTGCTTTTTTTTATTCTACAATTTTCACCCATTTTTTATGAGGATGATTTTTTTATATGATTGAACTTAAAATTTAACTAAGCTGCCTACGTATCCCGCGAAGGAATCAAGTCGAATGTAGTTCAAAGTTGTAGTTTAAATTCGTGCATCAAAGGAGCGACAATGCAGTTTTAGCTCGTGTGTCAAGGAGCATTCTTGTAACAACATATAAATAGTTTAAACTTGTGCTAATGAGTCTTTACTTCATCGTTTCATCATACAGACAATTTACACTCTTGTCAAGGAGTATTCATTTCATCATTTTATCATTTTATCATTTTATCATGAAAACAGTTTACACTCGTGTCAAAGAACATTTTTCATCATGTAGATAGTTTACACTCGTGTAAAAAAACTTTCATCAATTGTAAGATAGTTTTACACTTGTGTCAATAAACCTTCTTTGATGATGCAGATAGTTTATAATCTTATCAAGGAGTAACATGTAGTTAAACCTCATGCGTCTAGGAGGATTTTGAAAATTTGATTCAAGCATCGTCAACATTTGAAGTTGACTCTTCATCTTTAGATTGTGAGGAAATATTGCCCCTACTTTGATATCGTTGTTGTCCAATATGAATTTCAAGTTTTTGATTCACAATGATACTTAATTTGATATCTCGATTGCGAGTAGCCAATTCTTCAAATGTATTTGGCTAAATGCCTTTCAAGAGGTATTGAAGATTTCATTGCATTCGTTGGATTCACGTCTTGATCGCAAATTTATGACATAATTGATCTATATAATTCAGATTTCAACTTCTCTATTGATTGATGTAAACGACACCTTGTTCATCTTTCCATTGCTTTGTACGATTCAAGTCAACCATACTTACTGTTCATCGAGTGTTGTAAAAGTAATTTCAGAATTCTGTTTCAAGTTGGTTCCAACTATTAATTGATGCATGAGGCAAGTCAGTGTACCAATCAAACGAGCTTTCTTTGAGAGATTGAATAAACTGTTTGACTAGGAAATCACCTTTCGTCCTTGCATTGTTGCATGTTTCAACGAAGTGAGCAATGTGTTTCTTTAATTGCCCCTACCATCAAATTGCTGCAACTTTGGTGGAAAGTAGTCTGCATTCATCTTCAAGCTAGCAATTCTCTTCCAATATGGTTTTGATAATGCCAATGATGATTTTGAGTTTCTTGCATATTTATCATTTATCATACCCTTAATGAAATTCTCTAAATAATTTGTTAAAATGAATCCACCGGCAAAAACATGAATTGTATCCTCTCCTTATTTTGCCATACTTTGCAAATATATTATCTTTTGAACTTCAAGTTCACACTAATTTGTACAAGTATCAAGATGTTGCAAAGTATTCCATATAATACTTTTACCAAATTATTTATCCTTTTCTCTCCTAATCTCGGGAACATTGATTCATGAAAATGACAATCGAAAAATCATGTCGTAAAAAGATTTTCCGTCATAGGTTCAAGATATCTTATGGTAGAAGGAGAATCAAAACCAACATATATTCTCAATCTTCTTTTGAGGACCTATTTTTGTGCGTTGTAGTGGAGCAATAGGAACATATATCGAACATCTAAAAATTTTAAAATGGGAAATATTTGGCACCCAACCAAAGCTAATTGCAATAAAAAATATTTATGATAACTTGTTGGTCTAATATGTACAAGTATTGCTGCATGCAAAATTGCATGACCCCAAGCCGAAATGGATAATTGAGTTCTCATAAGTATAGGTCTAGCTATCAATTGAGGTCTTTTAATAAAAGATTCAACTAACTCATTTTGTGTATGAACATGAGCTACAGAATGTTCAACACTTATACCAATAGACTTACAATAATCATTTAGAGCTTGAGATGAGAATCACCAGCATTATCCAGACGTATTGATTCAATTGTATAATATGGAAATTGTGCTCGTAATCTAATAATATGAGCAAGCAATCTCGCAAATGCTAGATTTCGAGTTGATAGTAAGCTAACATGAGACCATCTGTTACATGCATCTATTAGAACCATAAAATATCGAAACAGTTCACATGAAGGGTGAATTGGTCCACATATGTTACCATGTATTATTTCTAAAAATGTTGGAGATTCAATTCCAACTGTAGCTGGTGATGGCTTAATAATCAATTTTCCTCGAGAACAAACAGTACAAAAAAATTCTTTCGATTGAAAAATCTTCAAATTTTTCAATGAGTCTCCATGCGAATTTTCAATGATATTTCATATCATACTTGAACTGGGATGCCCCAATCGGTCATGCCAAATAGCGAAGATTTTTAATCAATAAACTTCCGGTTTATTGAATGTATTCCAATTGCATTTATTTTTATGTAGTACTAGCCCGAAGAAAATAAATTCAATTTTTCTAATATGATTTTCTTACTTGAAACAATGCTTGCAATATGAAAGTTCTCATCATTTTCTTCACTTACAATTTCCACGTGATATCCGTTAAGACGAATATCTTTAAAACTTAACAAATTCCTTTGAGATTTTTTCCATTAGGTAACATTATAACCACTCTTCTGGAGCCTTCAATTGTTCTTGTACTACCCGAAATTGTAGTAATATATGCATCACTCATCTTTATTGCAATGAAATATTTTTTATTTTTAAATATAGTGTGAGTAGTTGTACTATTGACAAGACATATATCTTCATCCATATTCTTCAAGCAAATAAAACAAATAAAAAAAATATTATAATTAAAGAAAATAATAAGATTTAAGTAATAAGGAAATAAAAATAATTAGAGCACCAGAATTTTAGTTAAATAACATTTATCTAACATAAATATATACATCTTGTTTAAGTGGTATAGTGGAATAATTCATTTTTTCCTAAACTTATAGATCATGTGTTCAAAACCTCATATTTATTTTTCCTTAAGTTCCGAACAACAAAGGAAGTTGCACTTTCAAACAAAAAACAATATTGTTTATTTATACCCATTTGATACTTAGATCAAATTTATCCCAATCATACATATAATCATATGTATATTTCCATACCAATGAATATGTTGGATGACTTTTTAAGTCTATTTTTTTTATCATTGCATAATTTATTCATTTATGAATTATAATCTTGTAATCTCGTACTTTTAGGAAAAACAATTATCTTCGGTGGTCAAAATTTTCTTTTAAATAATTTTCTCAATGATTGAATTTTTACATGGATGGTGTCTTCCAGGCCCATCATAGCTACATGATTCTCATGATCTAATTTTCATAATAAATTATTTCATCTATTAACTTCAAGAGTTACAAATTTAAGATTAATAGGAATTTGCATTAAAAGAAATAACATACCTATTTATTCTTGAATTTAACTTCAAATAATATCTTAAACTGGTAAAACTTCGTACTAATAACGTGTTATAAAACTATTACTTAACAAAAATAATCTACAAAAGATCAAATGAGATAGAGATAAAATAAAATAAGAAGAAAGAATTGTTCTTCATATCTTTCATATATGATTCATATATCTCTACAAATATACATATCTAACCCCCAAGGGATGAAGTAAGAGATATATATATATATATATACATACAATTATATACATAAATGTATAACTCCTAAAAATTCAACATGAATAGGAGGTTACTAAAAATTAAGTGTTATTAGAAACTTATTATTGCAAAAGGAGTTATGGGAGTTAAAAAAAAGTTCAATGGACATACAAATAATAAGATTTATAAAATTCATATTTTTTGTTTATTAATATGGATGACTTTTTGTCATTCATTTGTGTAATTTTTTTATTTTAATGCTAATTCACTTAATATATATATATATAATTATTGAAGGAAAAATATCAATAAGTATATCTTTATTTTTAGTGTAACAAAAAAAAAAATTTACAATTCTCATTAATGCCGTTAAAAAAAAAAGAGTATATCTTTATAACTGTTGTGACATGAAGTCTCACATCGCTCACCTAGAAGATCTTTGAGTTGTTATTAAGCAAGAGTTTGAAACCATTTACTCAGTTGAGTGTTTTAAACTCGTTAGGTCCATTTGAAGTGGGACAAATAGGATCATATCATTAGGATTTTTTTTAAAATCAAAATACATGACTATGAATTCATTGATTTCGTCATGGATTTGAGGGTCTTTTTTGCTTGATTTCAATCCAATGGATTATAATTTCTCTAGGAGCGTTTTGGCTTGACCATAGAATGGATTCAACTTCTCAATTTATTTCCAGAGCTTTTCGAAATGAGCTTCAATGAGAGGTAGAGCCAAAATGACAGAGTTTCGGTATTCTTCATATATCTATATATATATAATATATATATATAATATATATATATATATATATATTAATTTGAAATATATTTGTTTCTACTATGTTTCGAACTTGTAACATTTCAAAGTCATAAAAAAAAATTATTTTTTGTTTTATTTCTTTTTAGAAAAAATTATTTGAAATGTTAATAGTTTCTTTTGTTTTTTTACTTATTACATTAAAAAAATAAAATTGATGTTACTTATTTCCTCTATTCTTAACAAGTAATCTCTAAATAATTTTTATTTGCATAAAATAATCTTTCTAATTAATATTTTATAACTCATATTTATTAAAAAAAAATTTTAAAATTTCATAAATTTATAGAGAAAAAGAAAGTAATATGATTTATTAATTAATAATTTTAAAGAAAAAAACTTGAAATTTTTTCTATTTCAAAATCTATAAAATAAGGATTCACTTAGGAAACAAAATCAATCCTAATACCTTTCACCATACATACATAGACAAAGAAGAAAGAAATATGAGGGCTTTCAGTATTATTGTACTTTGCATTATGCTTCTGAGTTTTAGTTGTAAGTATTTATTTATTTTTTTCCCCATTCATCAAACTAGTTTTGTTTATTGTTTCAATAACTATGTATTATTATTAATCTCTTAGCATATATAATAAATATTTATGAATGTTACACAAATTTACGTGTTTAAAATGTTAAGAAGAGACGTTCTCTTTGTTAAAAGTTAAACTCTGGTATATACAATTTATACTGAATTCATCTTAGTCGATGTAATGGATTTGAATACTGGATTTTCTGACAAAAAAAACTTTATATGTAATATTATATAAAAAATTATCCTATTAAAATTTTTAATTATTCATATTTCTCCAAATTTGTCTTAAATCTCGTGAAATTTAAAGTATTTTTATTTTTATTGTATCTTGAATTTGTGACGTTTTAAAGATATAAGTGATGCTGCTACCAATTAATTTACATTTTCTTGACAAATAGCTAGGAATTGAATTGAAGAATTTTCGTTATATATATATATTAAAATTTGAAATAATTTTATCTCTATTATATTTTGAACTCATGATATCTCAAAGTCATAAGTGAGACTTCTCAAAATTATATGTATATATTTATTCAATTATCGTAACTGATTTATTTATTTATTTATAGATGAAGGGTACTTTGTAAAGGAAGGAGGTGAAGTAGAAGCAAGAGAATTAAATCAAATAAATAGTGCAAAAGTTCCGTCACAAACTTGCAGTTGTGATGAAAAGGCAGATAATTGTGAAATTTGTGGCAAAAATTGTGATTTTAGTCTTAAATAAATTTATTTTGACAAGCTAAATTTCAAAATATCACAAACGTTTATTTATTAGAGATAAATAAAATCACTTTTAATGGATTCTGTTAAAATACCTTAAAAAATTAACGATTTTGTCATCCAAGAAATTTAAAGAAAAAAAAAAAAAAGATGAAACCACAGAAAAAAAAGAAAGAAGAAGCAAGAGAGAAATTTGGTGACCGATATAAAAATTCTTTAACCAAAACAAAATTAAAATTCATATTAACCTTTTGTCATGGTGTATCTTCTCCTTCTTCTCTATTCGTTTCCTGTGTATGAAACAAAACCAATCTTGATATTTGCTCTTGTTGAGAGTCGAACTCAAAACCTCCACTTATTAAACGGGTGCTTTAACTAACTGAGTTACAAGAGTAATTTAATGTTACTTTAAATAACATGAATTTTATTTTAATTATCGTAATTTTATATTCGAAATCTTATGTACAAATCAATATTCGATTTTTAAATATTTTTTAAAGGGTATTTTTCAACATTGTAGATAAACTTATTAGATACATATTGATACTTTGACTAATTTTTCTTTTGTTTAACGTTGAAAATTGTTTAAAAAATAATTTCAAAACTTAAAAATATAAGCAATTATTGTGATTTTTTTATTTAAAAAAAAATTCTTAATATAATAATTATTCAATTATTATGAAACTTTAATTTTATTTATTTTTATCATTTCAATTTCTTCTTCAAATTCTTACTATATAAAAGAAGTTATTATCAGAATATCTATAGTGAAAGAAATTAATCGTTCTAATTGCAAACAAATACTTTTGATTAACAATATATATATATATATATATATATATATATATATATATTATGGTGCAATAATTAACCATAAAATATGTTTTATTCTTATAAATTATAATTCAATATCTAATATTATGATTAATAAATAAGATAAACAACCACCACATAAGTCGAGATTTGTTTGATGATTTTAATATGGGGTTTGTCACTTTGTCTTTTAATGACTTTGTCTTCTTCGAACAAAAGTTTTTCCTACGTTGTAAAATCAAAGTCAACAATCAATTAATTATACACATTTGAATTTTCTGTTTCAAATAAATGTCTATGCATCATTCTGCTCAAAATTTTATAGTCAACGATTATCTTTTTTAATTTTAAATTTTTGAGATAAGTTTATATATACCATATTTTAAATTGACTGATAGTAATTGAATTACAATTCTTGATGTTTAATCATTATTTTACTACATTGTCCATTTTAATACTTTGCATCATACTTTTGAGTTTTAGGGATGATTTTTTTTTGTTTTTTGAGCCTCGTGTTATAAACAATTGTTTATTAATATTATTCACTGGCAATGTGCTTTACGAGTTTAAAATATATCATTATATAAAAAATTTTAGACCCCTATTTAGTAACCGTTAAAAAAAAAATTAAACGAGAAATGTAAGATTCAAGTTAACATTTTTATTATTGTTTTAATAACTACATATATTATTACTAATTTTGTTTTATATTCATAATGTATAAGAGTTAGAAAGAATTTCTTTTACAAGAAAAAATTAGATTCTGCATGTGTAATCTAAATTATTTAAAGTAATTACTTCGATTGAATAATCCTACAAGAAATATAACTATAATTTGTTGATTCATGAATTCAATCATGTTAAAACTAAAATACATCAAAAGTTTAATATATATATATATATATATATATATTATATATATATATATATATATCAATATCCGGAACCGATTAGATAGAGTTGATCTCCATGTCCATAATCGCTGCACGATTTCATAAACTCGAACTGCTGATAATTTATATCTCTTTATCACAAAATTAGAGTAGAATGTCGAGAATTTGAATTTTGGCTATTAACTTGTAATCATGGGAGGTCACCTTTAACCAATAATACATATTAAAACTAATTCGTGTTTGAGTTGAGTTTGGTCCCTTACCAAATAAGAATTTCTGATTCCGTTTAAACAGTTACATACATGACTTAAACTTCAAATTTTTGAATTCACTTAATCCAAAAGAACTTCTCACTAGCTCACCAACGCCTAAAAGTTATATGTATTTCTTTTTATTTATCAATTCATAATACAAATCCCGTTTATTGTTATCTAAAAAAAACTTTTTTATTCAAATGTCACTTATCCTTTACGGGATTTTGAGTTTTGCACTTGAAAAAAAAAAAATTTGGTTAGCACACCGATTCAAAAATTTCATTCAACTTTATTTTTTGTCTTTAATAATACTTTTTTATTTTTTTAAAAGAATATTTTTAGTTCAGCAAGAAAATCTGATTCATTAGTTGACAAAATGTTGGTAGCTTTATTTCTAAGGTGTGTGTAGATTAAAATGAATTATGTGTTAGATTATTAATTTGAGATTCATTTTAACAAACACACCATTATTTTACAATTACAATATAATATATCATAAATCATTTCATGTAATAAATATACATTTTTATTTTTAAATTTAATCTCTATATACCATTATATATATATATATATATTCAAATAAAAAACAATGAGATAATATTTTTGTGTTTTTATAATTTGCATCATACTTATAAGTTCCTTTCTCAACTTTTCCATACTTAAATTAAGGAAAAGAACAATATATATATATATATATATATATATATATATATATATATATATATATATATATATATATATATTTCTTATTAATCTTTCTCACTTCAACTACCAATTTTTATTCTTGTAATTCTCCTTTTCCATAATATAAAATTGGAAAATTTTATTGGAGTTTTTCCTCCTTCCATATTTAAGTCAATAATAAATGATTAATAAATATTCTGAAAACTCAATAAAAATAATACTTTTAAAGTGCTAAATAAAATAAAATAAAAATTCAAAAGTTTTTGAGACTATTAAAATTTTCAAAAATATATTATTTACTATCTAATCCTTAATCAATATAAATAATTACCGTGATATTAAAAAAAAAATTAATGATAATAATAATTATTATAATCCCTATTAAAAAAATATAATTGTTTTTTTATAAAAGGTAATGATAATTACCATAATATTCTTTGGAAAAAACACAATATATAACATGAAATAAATAAAAGGTAATACTTATCTTTGTAAAAGTTGATATATGAAGTAAATTATATATATATTACCTATATCTTTCCCAAAAGAAAAGTTGACAAAAGAAAAGTTATTTGTTTCATATAAAATTTTAGGATTTCATGAATCTAAACAAAATATTTGAAAAGTTTTTATTATATTTGAAAAGTCGACGTAATTTTATCTTTATTATATGGAGTGAAACTGTTACCGACTGAGTTACATTTTTTCGACAAATTATTGTTATCCATTATATTAACGTTATAACTTTGAATTATTTTTATTAAAAAATTTAAAATCAAAAGTTATTTAAATATTTTAAACAAAAAATAATGTAAAATTAAAAAATAATAATAATCAACCTCGGTGAGCTAATAAGAAATTATGTTACTTTGGATTTGAACTTCAATTCGTGTAAAATTTGGTTTGAAGGTGCTTTACATAGTTGGAGACCGACAATTCTTTGCCAAAGAAAAAAAGTGTAATAAAATTTATCAATTACTAAAAATCTTGAATTTTCTACTTTTTCAAATTTAAACTCTATAAAACGATTTGCTCGTAATACAAAGTCAGCACATAAAAAAAAATGAGGGTTGAGAGTATTTTTCTACTTTGCATCATTCTTTTGAGTTTTAGTTGTAAGTTTTTTTTTTTTTCTTTCCCTTCAATCACCAAACTAATTTTTATGTAATATTTTCTAAATTACTATTATTATTATTGAATTTCTTGTTCTTGTTTTGGTTTTTTAGATGAAGAAGGGTACTTTGGAATGCAAGGAGAAGCAAGAGAAATGGTACAAATAAATAGTACAATTTGGCCACTTTGTACATGTAATCAAGATGCAGATAGTTGTCACGGTTGTGGCAAAATATGTAGACATATTCGTGAATGCACTCCTTCTTGTAGAACCATCTATTACTTTTGTGGTTAAAGTAATGTTCATTTTGATTATAAATAATATAACGAGTTTATCTTGTTACATCGTTCGATATTTGAAGTAATTATTTCGTCTAATTTAAATTAGTTCTAATTGTATTTTGCAGTTAAAGAAAGATTTTATTCTAACTCTTACATAACGCTTGTAAAAATTATCAAACTCATAATATGATCTTATGTTTGGATTCTTTAACTCAATGACGTAACATATCATAAAAAAGTAATAACATTTTATCAGTATAATGCTCACAATCAAAATATTTATTACACGTTTTACAACCCTTATAAACACTAAAATGCATACTTAATGTTTGAAATTCCTTTTGTGATAATACAAATAAAGCATTCAAAAAATAATAGTTTTGATAACATATAATGCAAATACCGTAACTGATATATATAATAGATTAATAGTTAAGAAAACGTAATTTAATGAATAGTTTCTAATTATTTATTAATGAAGAAATAATATATTAACAAAATTTGTCATTCAAAAAATAGTTATTATGACTAGTAAATACTAAAAAGATGTGGTCCAAAGAGGTATTTTTAGGTACAACCACAAAATTTTACTTTTCAATTTTGAACTCTATAAATACCATCATGTCAAGAAACATATTCCCACATCAACTTCATATATATATATATACATATATACACATATATATTAAGAAAAAATGAGAACCTTTTTTTGCATTTTTATACTTTGCATCATATTTTGCTCCTTCAATTGTAAGTATTCTTTCTTGTTTTCCCTTTCACAATGTTAATTTTTCCTTTTTTCTTTCTTTAACTTATTTGTTTCATCAAATTCGATTTTCCTTAAAAATAAAAAAGATTGATGAAATATTTCTCACAAAATGATGATAATATGTTTGTGTGTGTGTGTGTGTTTATTTTTTATCCTAATTGAATTTATTTATTTTTATTTTTTTTACAGATGAGTTGGCCTCTGGAGTGCAAGGAATTGAAGAAAATGCAAGAAAATGTACCTGTACTGCATCCAAAAACAATTGTCGTGCTTGTGGACTTAAATGCAAATCTATGTTTCTTTGCTCCTCTCCAAATAAGAAGAAGAAGTGCAATAAGTATTACTTTTGTCAAAAATGATATACAAAAATAAATAATAAATTCTCTTTCTTTTATTTATCGATTTTTCTAATATAAGTAGTATAATAAATTTATTAATTTGATACGTTAAAAAAAATATTATAAGTGTTATACGAGATTAAAGGTTTGATAATCAGTATGTAACAGTCAAAATGAGTCTTTTTCCATATGAAATGTATGTCTTATTATGTAAGAGTCAGAGTAAAACTTTCCCTATTTAAAATTTAGAATTTACTATGTAAGAGTCAAGGATTACGCGCGTCTTCCCCATTTAAGAGTTAGACTATAAGAGTGATGGTGAAAACTTTTCCATCTAAGGGTGAGACTTTACCGTGTAAACGTTAGGGCAACGGCTCGTCTAAGAGAGACTCTATCCGTAAGAGTCAAGGTCAAAGAGTTAGACTTTACACATAAATTTTTTTAGAAAAACCCCATTTAAGGGAGACCCCCTATTTGTAAGAGTCAAGGTGATGCATATTTAAAAGTTAGAGCAAATCTTTATCGATTTAAGAGTACACGACAATTTTAAGCTAAAACAAAAATAACAAAACAAAAAAAATAAACTTTATAAAAATAATTCGAGTTGAATCGAAACTGGAATTATTTTGGCCTAAACAAAGGTGGTAAAACATATTGAGAAAATTTCTTTCTTCGTCACTAAGGAAATCTAATATCAAAACTATTTCATTAAAGATTACAAAAATATTTCTTTCTTCTTTCCTTTTTCTTTTTTTGATCGAGAAAAAGGGTCGCATATTTATTATGGGTTAATTTTCTTTTCCTTTTCTTCCTCTTGAATTAATATCTCAACATCTAATGATATTTTGTACAAAACTACAACCTTAAGCAATAAATACAAAAGTAAACAACACAATCGCATATTAGTATTTTTCACTTTTATAAAGTCAATAATGATTTTTTTTTGTTATGGTAGGTCTTACCGGTTTAAAAAACGTTATTAAATAAAGGATTTTAGGCCTCCTGTTCAATAATTGTTTAGATATCTTATAGTCAAGCGATGTAAAATTTCAAGTCACAATATAACTTAAAATATGACACCATTTTTTTAGTGGCTCTAGCACGATGAAAGTACAAGCTTAATAACCAACATGTTAGTACAAGTGGAATTAGCTTACGTAAGATCTTGGGTTCGAACTTTATCTAAGAAAATAAGTATCCGGAGAGCTTTCTCCAACAAGGTTTAATCCAGCTCATCTCTAGTTAATTGGGGCCTAAAATAATTTTCAGACACAGATAATTTATTAAAAATAACGAGTTTGAACCTTGCTTAAGAGAAATAGTACATTCTATTTCCAACCATAATATATATATATATATATATATATATATATATATTGAATAGCAAATAAATCATATCAAGGGCAAATATGTCATTTGGACATTGAAGACCAACTGCCTAAATACTTCGTACTTCGGACTATTGTCTTTTAGTCAATTATCAGCGTAAACAACGGAATTTATAATTCAACCACCTTAAATCGTGGGTTTCCACCCTCTCCACGATCCAAGCCCATTTTCCATAATGACAGTAATAACACATCCCACGATCTGATTACATGAGACTGACGTGGGTATAACTCCATCAATTCCTCCATCACCTCCGGAAGACTATAAAAGAGGAGGAAGATAAAAAAGGTAAGATAATCAATACCAGACATCCTAAAATTACTCTTTACACTCCTAACTGACTTGATCGTCGGAGAGTTCACAAGGATCCACATCCCCACCGAACTTCCTCTGTTTTGCAGGTGACTGATACTTCGAGATTCTCAGAGATTCCTCGACACAAATTTACTTTCTCTCCCTCAAAATATCCCAACCAATTTTTGACGAATCAGTTTGGTTTCGTTACCGAGAAACGATTATCTTTCCCTCACAAATCACAATGTCTAAACATTCAGATGAAGATCGACACACTGTCCGATATGCGTCACCTCACGAAACCTCGAGGCACTCTCAGGACTTAAGAGAACATATAAACTCTAGAAGGACGAATGATAAAGGAGAATTGCAGAAGCTACAGAGAGAAAACAAATGATTAGGACGAAAGTAGGAACTCTCGAGGCAGTGGTTAAAATTAAGGACTGAATTCCGCAAAACAGGAGTGGAATTACCACCACCAATATTCCTTGATGGTCGTTTCGAGCAATTTCTACAACGTCCGCAAACTGCCGCCACTAAGAAAACAGAAAAATGAAAAACGTGAACAGGTAGAAAATCCCATCAGACGATCAGCAAAGTGGGAGAAAGTCACCACACTTCAAAACCCACACCCACTGCGAAACAAGGGGCCAGGAAGTGATACACCGAACACAGTCCTGAGAAGGTAAAAAATATAACCAAAATCAAGAGGACTAGATCAATAGAATTGGGGTCGTTCGCCAAATGGATCCAAGGTGTTGCCCCTGATCCATTCCTCGAGATACCACAGTTTGTCCTCTATTCTGGGAAAGCTCAGCCCCTTGAGCATGTATGCCATTACAAATCTGCAATGGTCCTAGTCATCAATGATGAGGCACTTCTGTGCAAGGCTTTTCCCAACACTCTATCGGACAAAGCCTTAACATGGTTCACTTCTCTCAAAATAAGTACAATTGATTCCTGGCCTTCTTTAGAAAAAATGTTTTTGGATAAATTCAGCACGGCAGAAACGATACCAAAGACTCGTGGAGATCTAACCAATATCAAACAAGGAGACGATGAGTCCTTATTGTCTTTTCTGGAGCGATTCAAAAAGACATATGATGACATAGAAAGAATCAGTCAAGACACCGTCATTACTTATTTCGAATGAGGATTCAGGTCTAGAATGCTGTACACAGAGCTTCAATTGAGAAAGTCAGAGACTATAGGGGATATGTTTAATGTCGCTCGAAAAGTTGCATTGGCGGAAAGCATTGTATCTGAGTCCACCTCTTCACTAGCCACATTTTCTCCCTAAGTAGACATAATGACCTGCGAATGGAAGTTAGGTTCTTAGAACCCCATTCCAGAAAACTTCTAAAAAAAAAAAAACTACACGCCAACTTCTAAACAAGAAGAAAAAGTCCTCTTGAAGATGACGCAATAACCGAAGAGTACATCCATAGTTGTAATTCGTGGCTGCCACAAAGAAATAAAAATGAGAGACTTCGTTCTGCTATTTCTTGGAAGCTTTTGGAATGTTCTAATGGCGACTTCTGCAAACCCGCCACAGTACTTTTCCTTGAAAATAAAGAAAATATCATTGAGTTAATCTCATGGTTCCGAAGTACTGAGTTAAACTTGGGAAAATTATGAAAATTACCATTGAGTAAATCTCATGGTTCTGAAGTACCGAGTTAAACTTGGAAAAATTATGAAAATTATCTTTGAGTTAATCTCATGGTTCCGAAGTACCAAGTTAAACTTGGGAAAATTATGAAAATTACCATTGAGTTAACCTCGTAGTTCCAAAGTACCTAGTTAAAACTTGGGAAAAAATTGAAATTACCAGTAAGTCAAGTCTTATGGTTAAAGAGTAACAAGTTAAAACTTGGGAAAAAATTGAAATTACCATTAAGTCAAATCTTGTGGTTAAAGAGTACCGAGTTAAAACTTGGAAAAAAAATTAAAATTACCATTAAGTCAAATCTTGTGGTTAAAAAAGTACGGAGTTAAGCTTGAGAAGATTAAATATAAATACCGAGTTAAGCTTGGGAAGATTAAATATAAGTACCGAGTTAAACTTGAGAAAATTAAAATTCCGAAATACAAAGTCCCGCATCAAACGAACTACCAAATTCAGATTATCCAGCAAAGTCCACACATCTAGCCATATAGCACTTTGCTGAGGGGCCACTGAACAGCAAATAAATCATATCAAGGGCAAATATGTCATTTGGACATTGAAGACCAACCGCTTAAGTACTTCGTACTTTGGATTATTGACTTTTAGTCAATTATTGACTTCCACCCCCTTAAATCGTGGGTTCCCACCCTCTCAACGATCCAAGCCCGTTTTCTATAACGGCAGTGATAACACATCCCACGATCTGATTACATAAGACGTGGGTATAACTCCATCAATTCCTCCATCACCTCCCGAAGACTATAAAAGAGGAGGAAGATAAAAAAGGTAAGATAATATCCTAAAATTATTCTTTACATTCCTAACTGACTTGATCGTCAGAGAGTTCACGGGGATCCACATCCCCACCGAACTTCCTTTGTTTTGCAAGTGACTGATACTTCGGGATTCTCACCCTCAAAATATCCTAACCAATTTTTTACGAATCAATATATATATATCTTTACACAACATCAATTATATCTTACAATAAAATTGTGGAAGAATTAATTAATTTTCATATAATTATTTTATATATAAATTAAAATACACAATTAAACAGATTATTATGTTTCGAGTTATAGACATGTTACTATATACATGTCATATCCGATTAGATATTGATAAAGAATTGTTTGTTTTGAACGGATGAACTCTATAAACATTCTAGAATTAGTTAATTTCGATAAATAATTAGATTGACACATTGATATCATATAATCATATCCTTGCCTTAATTATAGCACACTTAATCTTAAATATTTTGTAGTATTTAAACAACGTTTCTTGTTCTTCATATAATCAGTGGAGTTAGAAACTTTTTTTTTTTACATATACACATAAATATACCTTCTCTTAGCTTTTTCAAAGTTCCATCTTGCATTCCTTTTTTTTGAGGTAATTTTTTGTTTTTTTTTTGATTTATGTCTTATATTATATTTTGATTTCTTATTGTAATAATTTTGAAAATTTTTTATATATTCTTTACAAATTAGTTTTTTCTTAAAAAAAAAATTGAGATATTTTTTCTTCTACTCTGTCTCAAAAACTATGTCATAAGTACGACTATTCTCAACTGAGTTACATCTATTTTCTTGATCAAATTAGTTAATAAAGGTATAAAATTGTAATATAATATATATAATATATATATATAATATAATAATATATATATATAATTTTCTTCTTCTAACAATTATTTTTTGGTGACTAAATATAATAATTTGTGTCATTATGCATTACGTCCATGTATAATTTTGTGTATAGTCCAATTTAACTTTAATCGAAAGACACTATTTTTTCATAGCTTCGTGTATAGTCCAAAATTAGCTATGATATACATAGCTATATATATATATATATATATATGTGTGTGTGTGTGTAGCTTATTTTGAATCATACCGTTCATATAAATTGTTCTTCCTTTTTTTCTTTTTAGTGCAAACATCATTTCGTTACACACTATTTAATTATCACATGTAATTTGTTAAATACTATTTTCTAATTTTTTGAAATGAAAATTCTATTATTAATTGAGTGCATATACATAATTGGGACAAGGAGTGTGCATATGTTATTTTTTTTTTTGATTTATACTCTAAAAAAAATATAAGTGAACGTGATGACAATTAAAATACGCTTTTTTATATATACTATTTTTTATTTAATTTTTAAATTTTTAAATTTTAAAAAATAAAAATTAACTTAAAATATGATAAATTGACCAAAAATTCTACAAAATCAAAATGAATCTTTACATATTATTTGACACAAATTTTTGGTTCAAAATCCAATAGTGAAGATCCCAAATCAAAAACACATGTCATATTTTAATTGGCGTGATTTCACCCTACTTTAGTCTTATATTCTAGAAGTACTAATATCAATTATATATATAATATATATTAATATGAACACAATTTTTCCAATTTTGAGAAGGCAAATTTTCATTTTTTCCTCTTTTAAAAATGGAATATTTGTTTATACAATATATCAATATAACTTTATTGTCCCAAACTACCCATAATTAAAAAAACAAATATTTTGTAATTTGCATGTGCAACACGTGTACATTACCCTCTCATGACTTTTTCCCTATAAATACTTGCATACATAGTTCATCCATCGCACACTTTCTCTCTTATTCAAGCTTTTCAAGTATTTGGTTAGAATAATATTCCTTACTTTTCTTCTTCCCTTTCCTCCTTTCCTTTACATATATATATATATATATATATATATATATATATATATGAGAGAGAGAGAGAGAGATTTGTGTTCATGTTTTCTTACCATTTCACAAAAAAAAATTTGTCTCAAAATATTTTACAAAATATAAGAATAGTTTTGTTCATATGTGTTTTTTCTTAAAAAATATGTGTGTGTGTGTGTGTGTGTGTGTGTGTGTTTCTAAAGTATTCATTATTAAGTTAAAATTCTTAAAAGATGTTTCATTTTTTTGTCTTTTGTAGGTTCAATTTATCACAATGGCTTTGGATATGGCTGTCACTACAAAATCATCATCGGCTGCTTTTGAGAACCACAAGAGTTCCAAAAATGGCGGAATCTCAGATAAATTCATGTGGCCTGAGAAAGACTTGGTTCCAGCAGTTCAAGAACTTCAAGAATCTGTTGTTGACCTTAAAGGGTTTTTCAATGGCGACAAAGATGCAACATTGGAAGCTGCAAATCTGATCAGAGCTTCTTGTTTGGAGCATGGTTTTTTTCAAGTGGTTAATCATGGAGTTGATTTTGATCTTATCAAAATAGCTCATGATCAAGTTAAAGCTTTTTTTGTTCTTCCAACTGATGAAAAAATGAAAGGCGAAGCTGAACCTGGTAGCCGTTTTGGATATTCATTTGCTCATTCTTATCGTTATTCATCAAAATTGCCATGGAAAGAAATTATTACTTTTGGATTCTCTTATGATAAT
This sequence comes from Asclepias syriaca, assembly GCA_027405835.1. Taxonomy (NCBI): domain Eukaryota; kingdom Viridiplantae; phylum Streptophyta; class Magnoliopsida; order Gentianales; family Apocynaceae; genus Asclepias; species Asclepias syriaca. Next base: position 2,975,805 of record CM049934.1, on the reverse strand, counting down.
TCTAATGATGGAGTTACTGACTTTTTCCAATCAAAATTTGGTAGAAATTTTGAGGAAATGGGGTAAGGCTATACTTTCTTATACTTATGATCTGATCTCGTGTAACATTTATTTCACGGTTTCGTCTTTCCATATTAGAATTGACTACTTACATATTAATTTCTCTCCTTTATATTTTCAGGAAAACGCTTCAAAAGTATTGTGAGGCTATGAAAAAATTATCTCTGGTTTTAATGGAAGTTATTGGAATAAGTTTAGGGGTGAATCAAGCTTACTTTAAAGAATTCTTTGAAGATGGAAATGCTATTATGAGAGCTAATTGCTACCCAATTTGTCCAAACCCTAGCCAAACTCTTGGTGTTGGTCCTCATAATGATCCAACTTCTTTGACTATTTTGCATCAAGATGAAGTTGGAGGTTTGGAAGTCTTCATTGACAACCAATGGAAATTAGTTCGTCCAAGAAATGATGCATTGGTCATCAACATTGGTGATACTTTTGCGGTATGTTTTTCTTCAGAGTTCAATAATCTCACAATTTTGAAAATCTTATACATGTTTTGACTTGATTGATTGTAAAGTTTTAAACTTTTTGTTTTTGTTCGGGTGAATGTGCAGGCGATGACTAATGGAATATACAAGAGTTGTCTTCATAGGGTGATTGTGAATGAAGTTCAAGATAGAATATCGTTGACGTATTTCTTGAACCCTAAAGATGACAAAGTTGTGAAACCCCCAAAAGAGCTAATTAGCAATGAAGAACCAAGGAAATACCCTGACTTTACATGGGATGATTACAAGAACTATACTTTCAAGCAGTACAGATCCGATGGTGCTACCTTTGACAACTTTGTCAATTGGATCATATCTTCGTCAAAGAATTAAGAAATATATATACACATATACATACTATAGATATGTATGTATGTTATACAACTCGATCTTTCTCTATCTAGTTTATAAGGAAAAAAACACAATTCTCTCCCTCTATATTTACAAGGAAACATCTAGAATGATTTATCTATGTAGTTCTAGATTTTAATGCTTTTAAATGTAATTTCCTTTTTTTAGTATGTCTATATAAAAGTGAGTATTGTTATATTTTAATTTTTTTTTAAGAAAAAAAATAGAAAGATAAAACATAAAAGAAATAAATTGCTTAATTTTTTTTATTAGATAAATTTAAAAATAAATTAAAAAAAAAATAAAAACAAGAAGTTAAACTAAGACTTCACCATATCATGAATTATATGTATATATATATATATTTGTATATATATATACAGGTATACCAAGCATATAATATATATATTATAGTATGAAAATAGAAGAAAATAAATAAATAAATTTAGTGCATATAATTTCTTTATACATCATTACATACCCGAGGCTCGAGTGCTGCTTCACGGGCATTATCATAAATCACCTGAAATACATTTCAAATTGTTAAAAGAAACAAATAATATATAGCTGTAATTAATTAAGAATGTAATAATTTTATCTCTGAAAGTCAAGATGATGATGTATGAAAAACATTATATCTAGTTAGTGCATTATATCTAGTATGAAGAGCATTATATCTAGTCAGTGATATCTAGTATGAAGAGCATTATATCTAGTCAGTGCATTATATCTAGTCATATCTAGTCAGCATGTTTGAGGGGTGTCTTGTAGTGTATATACACACCTTGTTGTAGCTGCAGCTTTATTGCTGCTTTCGGTTTTCCTCTTTTATTGCTTTCTTTCCATTTTGTGATATGGTATCAGAGCTTGAAAACTCTGATTACCTATATATATAACTATGGCAGATGATGCCTCAAGCTCGTTTGTTTCTTCTGCAACCATAGAAGAAGCAAAGACTCAACTTATTTTTCCTCAAAGCCAGCTCATTTCTCTAAAACTCACTGAAAACAATTACCTCATCTGGAAGACTCAAGCGCTCACTGCAATAAAGGGGTATGGTCTGGACAACTACATTGATCCTGAACCTCAAGTGCCAAACAAATTTGTTGCTGATGGTGGACACAATCAGATCTCCAACCCGTTGTTTATTCTCTGGAGCAGACAAGACCACATCCTTGCTTCATGGATCTTATCCTCACTCTCAGAAGGTATTCTTCCTTTAATCATTGGGCTAAGTTCTTCTAGTGAAATCTGGTCTACTCTTGAAAAGAACTTTGCTAATCAATCGAAGGCTAAAACACTTCAGTACAAATTTCAATTGCAAACCACTAAGAAAGGAAATATGTGTATGAGGGATTATCTGGCTAAAATCAAGATGTGTTGTGATATGCTTGCTACTACTGGGAATATTGTTTCTGAAAATGACCAAATAATGCATATCTTATCTGGTCTTGGCCCTGAATATGATGCAGTAATTGTCACTGTTACAGCTGGAGTTGGTTCCTTTGGTCTTAGTGATATTCATGCATTACTTCTGAGTTTTGAAGCTAGGTTGGAGAGTGTTGGTGGTTTGAGTACAAGACACTTGATCAATACTGATGGCTCTCAACCATCAGTGAATTATGCTGCACAAGATAGCAACACTAGAAGGAATTTTAATAACACATCTTATAATGGTAGAGGCAGAGGTAATTACAATTTCAGAGGTAGAGGCAACAGAGGTGGCTTTAGAGGTAGAGGAAGGTTTCAAGGTTCAAGAATCACATGCCAAGTGTGTCATCTAACTGGACACACAGCTGATAGGTGTTGGCATAGGTTTGATAAGTCTTATGATGTTCAGAATAATCAACAGAACAATATGACTGATAACAACAATCAGAACAAGAATTATTCTCTAAACCTTGCACAATTACCTAGTAGCAGTTGCTCTAGTGATGATGGTTGGTGGTTTCCAGACTCTGGAGCCTCAACACATGTAACTAATGAGCTCAACAACCTTCAGTCAGCTTCAGAGTATAATGGAGGGAGCAAATTGCAGTTGGGAAATGGACAGTATGAGCAGATCCATCACATAGGTAATACTACTCTCCTCTCTGAACGGTCAAATAGGTTGTTTTATCTCAAGGAATTACTTCATGTTCCAGGAATCACAAAAATCTTATGAGTGTATCCAAGTTTGCCCTTGACAACAATGTATTTTTTGAATTCCACCCTCTCTTCTGTTTTATAAAGGATCAGGAAACAAGAGGTGCTGCTCAAGGGAATGCTTAAAGAGGGGCTTTACAGATTCAGTTTTGATGTTCACAATCTGCCCTTGAAGAATGGAGTTTCTTTCCAAAATAAACTAGCTGTTTCTACAGCTTCTGTTTGTAATAATTTGGATATTTGTTTGTGGCACAAGAGGCTTGGCCACTGCAGCTATGACATTGTAAAAGGGCTCTGAGAACTTGTGACATCTCTTTTAATGATAAAAGGGAAATTCCTAATATTTGTGCTCCTTGTATTCTTGCAAAAAGTCACAAACTGCCTTTTGGTAATTCTGATAGTAATTCATCTTGTTGTTTTGAGCTTATTCATAGTGATCTTTGGGGTCCAGCACCCATACAATCTATTAATGGATACAGGTACTATGTTACATATATAGATGATCACAGTAGGTTTGTATGGATCTATCTGTTGAAGCAGAAATCTGAGGTTGCAGGTACTTTTCAGCACTTGTATAAGCTTGTTGAGACTCAGTATGCAGCTAGAATCAAGGGGTTACAGAGTGATGGAGGAATGGAGTATAAGGTGTTGAATGATTTCTTTGAGGAGAAAGGCATAATCCACAGAATTTCTTGTCCTTACACTCCACAACAAAATGGAGCTGCAGAAAGAAAGCATAGACATGTTGTGGAGGTTGGTTTGTCATTACTAGCACAGTCTGATATGCCAATGAAGTATTGGATGATAGTTTTTGCTACTGCTACTTACCTTATTAACAGAATACCAGCAAAAAGGCTTGGTTATATCTCACCATATGAGAAACTTACAAAGAAAAAACCAGATTACAACAGCTTGAAGGTGTTTGGATGCTTGGCTTATCCACATGTGAGACCTTATAACAAGCATAAGTTGCAGTATAGAGCATCTCCAGGTGTGTTCCTTGGCTATAGCAATCAGTATAAGGGATACAAGATTTTATTGCCCTCTGGAAAGGTGATGATTACCAGAGATGTTGTTTTGAAGAAAATGTCTTTCCTTTTTCCAAAAATGCCAAGCAAGGAACTGAAACCAGGGATATCACACAACCTATTTTTATTACTTCTGAACCTACTGTGGCAAGTTTTCCTAATTATTGGAAACATGTTGAACAAGCTACTGAATCAGAATGCAACAATCCACATAATTCTCCTATTGCTCCTCAAGAAGATGGCCTTACAGAAGAAAATGATGAAACTATTCCCTTGAGAGTTGATTTACCTCAAGTTAGTGCAGGTGATTCTTCTAATAGTCCCTCTCATGTCACTCCAGAAGGCACTTTTGATTCTTCCAATAGTCCCTCTCATGTCACTCTAGAAGGCACTTATGCTAAGACTAATAAGCATCCTATGATTACAAGAGCAAAGGCTGGAATACACAAGCCAAAAATCTGGTCTGCTGAACTTGCAGACATTCTGGAGCCAAAAAGTGTTAATGAAGCCTTGATGAATCCCATTTGGAAGCAGGCTATGAGTGAAGAACTTGATGCTCTCCAGAAGAATAAAACATGGACTTTAACATCTCTACCTGAAGGAGCGAATTTAGTAGGAAACAAGTGGGTTTTTAAAGTTAAAAAGAAGGCAGATGGTAGTGTGGAGAGATAAGGCCAGGTTGGTAGCACAAGGGTATTCTCAGTTGGCAGGTTTTGACTTCCATGAAACTTTTTCACCTGTTATTAAGCCAGCAACAATAAGAGTTATCTTATCCGTAGCATTAACTCACAGTTGGAGGATAAAACAACTTGATGTGAGTAATGCTTTCTTAAATGGAGAATTGTCTGAAGTGATATACATGAATCAACCTAAAGGATTTGAGCAAGGTAACAACTTGGTTTGTAAGCTTAATAAGGCCATATATGGGTTAAAGCAAGCTTCTAGAGCTTGGTACATCAAAGTGAAGCAAACCTTAAGAGAACTGAACTTTGTTAACTCCAAGGCAGACTGTTCTCTATTTTTGTACAACAAAGGAGGTGTTATAATGTATACACTGATCTATGTGGATGATATTCTGGTGACTGGTAACAATAATAAGGCAGTAGAAGATCTGGTTAATCAACTGAAGATGCATTTTTCTGTCAAGGACTTGGGTGACATTCATCACTTCTTGGGAATTCAGGTCACTAAAACTGATGAAGGAATCCATTTGAGTCAAAATATATAAGGAGGTTACTGTGGAAAGCCAATATGTTACATGCTAATAAATCACCTACTCCTATGATTACCTCACCACAGCTTTCAAAATATGTTGGAAGTCCAATTAAAGATGCTGCTGTTTACAGAAGTTTGGTAGGAGCTCTTCATTATGTGACTATAACAAGACCAGAAATAAGTTTTGCTGTGAATAAAGTAAGTCAATACATGTCAAATCCTCTAGAACCACACTTAAAAGCTGTAAAAAGGATTCTAAGGTATCTCGCTGGAACTGATCATTATGGATTGAAGTTGTGCAAACCAAAACATCTCAACATTACAGGTTTCTCTGATAGTGATTGGGCTGTTGACATGGATGACAGGAGGTCTGTTTCTGGTTATTGTGTTTATGTAGGTGGCAATCTTGTTTCTTGGTCCAGCAAGAAGCAAGGATGTGTTTCCAAATCTAGCACAGAGGCTGAATATAGGAGTTTAGCTCAAGTGGTTTCTGAGATAACTTGGTTGAAGTACTTGATGGATGAACTAAGAGTGCATCAGACTAGAACACCACAAATATGGATTGACAATCAGAGTGCTATCTACCTTTCGTCTAATCTAGTTTTACATGCAAGAACTAAACACATTGAGCTTGATTTCCACTTCATTAGAGACAAGGTAGCAGAAGGCTTAATTCAAGTAAACTATGTTCCTTCTTATGAGCAGATAGCAGATATTCTAACCAAACCTTTGAGCCTTCAATTCTTCAGCCGGCTGAGAAAGAACCTGACTGTCACACCTCATCCTAGCTTCGAATTGAGGGGGGCTGAAAGTCAAGATGATGATGTATGAAAAGCATTATATCTAGTTAGTGCATTATATCTAGTATGAAGAGCATTATATCTAGTCAGTGATATCTAGTATGAAGAGCATTATATCTAGTCAGTGCATTATATCTAGTCATATCTAGTCAGCATGTTTGAGGGGTGTCTTGTAGTGTATATACACACCTTGTTGTAGCTGCAGCTTTATTGCTGCTTTCGGTTTTCCTCTTTTATTGCTTTCTTTCCATTTTGTGATAATCTCTAAAGTTGTAATTACATATATAATTTTTATTATATATGTACAAAATCGTTAATCATGATTGAGTAATAGTGACATTTTTTGATGAGATATGTACCATAATGTAAAAGATATAATAGAATTTATAGGGTAAGTAGAGACATAAATTTAAATCATGATAGAAATAAGATATTACAAAAAATAAATATATTTATATCGAACTGCTAGATTTTGATCTTATTATATCTATATCAGGTTCACCTAATAAGGAAAACGGTCGAATAATAAATAAGGTTATATATGTTGGATATTTTTATGTGAATTAAGTTTGACAACTTTTCATTTGATTTACGTTTGACTGATTTAAGAGTTTATGTTGGAATACGTTTGATGCCCGAAAGCTCTAAGTATTGAGAAGATGGCCAAAATCTGTCTTAAAAGAATAGTACTCATTACTAGACTTAATTTTTATAACATTCATTTATATTACCTTATATTTATGTTGAATCTTTCTAAGTAAATAATCTATCTAGAGGGTATTTTTGCTTTTATAATTAGATGATATTTAATTTCTATACTTATTTCCAACAACATAGCCATAATAATTCGAGTGTTAGATATTAAAATTTGCCCTAAAAATAAGTAAGTCGTACAAGATGTCGAACCTTCATCAGCAGATTTGGGTGGTGCCGTTCTCTTCATTTTCTGACAAAAGGAACATACAGCTCCCACATCGGTTCCACTTTCATCTCCACTTCCAAGTATATATATATGCAAAGAAATCTTATGTTAGATTGAGCTAGGGTCGGAATAGAACTAAAGACACACACACACATGTTGGGAAAATCAGGCAATTTTCTCACTACGATAACACAATTAGTGAAATGAACCAATTCAGAAATTGAACTAGACACAATACTATCAAAGATGCCCGACAAATAATATTGAACTATACAAAATTTTGATAACGGAGTTCAGCCGAATTGGCTTAATCTCCGAGTACTGCTCAAACAGCCCGTTTTATTAATATGGGAGAAGAGGTACAAATTTGGGATATCCAAATGGGAGGAGGAGGGGGTTAATTTATAACCCCCAACTCCCTTCCCCTTATCTTAAGTTTTCGATATGGGATATCAAAAAAAAAAAGAAAAAAGCCAAAAGTCAACAAATCTCCATCTTGGCTTAATTTCGAGTCCCACCAAATACAAATCTTCTCCACCAAAAATAAACAAAAAAAAAACAGTCTTCGCGGTGCTTCCAATTTGGCGCCATGAGACGCCAACTCAAATATGCAAGATGTTAACCAAGTTCAAACAGTGTTCAAACTTGGTCCTTGTAACCACCTTAGTTAGCATATCTGCGGGATTCTCCGTAGTATGAATCTTCAGGAGTAGTATCTCCTCTTCTTCGAGAATTTCCCGCACAAAATGATAGCGAACATCAATGTGCTTCGTCCGTGCATGAAAGACTTGATTCTTTGCTAAATGAATAGCACTCTGACTGTCAGAATATACCTCAAGTTGTTTCTGACCAACTCCCAAGTCTTCAAGCAACCCGTGAAACCAAATTGCTTCCTTCACAGCCTCTGTAACCGCCATATACTCTGCCTCTGTTGTAGACAAAGCTACTGTTGACTGCAAGGTAGACTTCCAGCTAACTGGCGCTTTTGCTAAAGTGAACAAATAGCCAGTTGTAGATCGTCGCTTATCCAAATCTCCTGCATAATCAGAATCACAATATCCAACTATGCATTGACCAAATGATTCATCTCGCTCGAATGCCAATCCAACATCTGTGGTACTTTGAAGGTACCTAAGAATCCATTTCACAGCTAGCCAATGACCTTTGCCAGGATCATGCATGTACCTGCTAACAACACTAACAGCTTGTGAAATATCTGGTCTCGTACATACCATTACATACATCAAGCTTCCAACTGCATTTGCATACGGGACTTTCGCCATGTACTCTCGTTCTTCATCAGTTGACGAAGATAAACAACTACTCAGTTTCAAATGAGGAGCAAGTGGGGTACTTACAGTTTTTGTATCTTCGTGCACACCAAAATGTTGTAATATCTTCTGCAAATACCGCTTTTGTGACAGCCAAAGTTTGCCCCTCTCCCTGTCCCTGCTTATCTCCATGCCGAGAATCTTCTTGGCTTCTCCCAAATCCTTCATCTCGAACTCTTTACTTAATTGAGCCTTCAATTTGTCAATTTCAACTTGGCTCTTTGCTGCAATCAGCATATCATCAACATATAAGAGTAAGTAGATGTAGGAACCGTCTTGAAGTCTGCGCAAATACACACAATGATCGTATTTGCTCCTCTTGTACTTCTGACCCTTCATGAACCTATCGAATCGTTTGTACCACTGTCTAGGAGATTGTTTCAGTCCATACAACGATTTGCTAAGTTTACAAACCCAATTTTCTTTACCAGCAACCTTGTATCCATCTGGCTGAGTCATATAGATTTCCTCCTTCAAATCACCGTGTAGGAACGCGGTCTTCACATCAAGTTGAGCTAGCTCCAAATTCAACTGTGCTACCAAGGCTAACAAAATTCTAATGGAGGAATGTTTAACAACTGGAGAAAATACCTCATTATAATCAATTCCCTCCCTCTGAGCATAGCCTTTAGCCACCAACCTTGCCTTGTAGCGGACGTCTTCTTTGTTAGGAAATCCTTCTTTCTTTGCAAATACCCATTTGCACCCAATTGCCTTCTGCCTTTCGGTAGTTGTGTCAGCTTCCACGTTCTATTCTCATGAGAGAGTGCATTTCTTCTTCCATTGCACCTGCCCAACTTCCACTTTCTGAACTTAGAATGGCTTCCGGTAGGTGGATGGAATGTCATCAACAACTGGAAGTGCATAAGCTACCATATCAGTGAAACGAGCAGGCTTCTGAATTCTCGTCTCTGCCTTCTAATTGCAATTGGCGTCGATTGCTGTTGAGGTTCTTGGGTAAGAACCTCTTCCTCATCTGACTCTTCTTCTGTCATAGTAGAGTCACTGGTGGTGCTTCGTGCTGGGATCACCACTGTCTGCTCGAACTCCACCTGCTTCGGAGCACACTCCACCTCCTGCGGAGTACTATCAATTCCTTCTGGATTTACCTTGTTTAACAAGGCAGATTCATCAAAGGTAACATCCCTGCTAATAATCGTCTTCTTTTCCTCAAGACACCATAGACGATATCCCTTCACTCCAGGATTGAAGCCCATGAATAGAGCCTTCTTTGCCCGTAGATCCAACTTTGATTCAATCACATGATAATATGTAATAGAACAAAAAATATGTAAAGAATCATAATCAGTCGCAGGTTTTCCGGACCATACCTCTAATGGAGTTTTTCCATTTATAGCAGATGATGGCAAACGATTGACGAGATGTTGAGCGTACGTTACAGCCTCAGCCCAAAATTTTCTGGCTAATCCAGCATTAGACAACATACAACGAACTTTCTCCACAAGTGTCATGTTCATACGCTCCGACACCCCATTCTGTTGCGATGTTTTTCTGACAGTGAAGTGCCGAACTATGCCACAATCTTGGCATACCTTCAGGAATGGATCACTCTTGTATTCTCCTCCATTGTCTGTTCGGAGAACTTTGATCTTCCTTCCTGTCTGATTTTCAATTTGAGCTTTCCGCTTAAGGAAAATTCCAAGCATATCATCTTTATTCTTCATAGTAAACACCCAAACTCTCCTGGAAAAATCATCAACAAAAGTGACAAAATAATGCCTACCTCCGATGGACGGAGTCTTGGCAAGTCCCCACACATCTGAATGCACATAATCCAGAATACCCTTGGTATTATGAATTGCAGTGCCAAACTTCACTCTTCGTTGTTTTCCGAGAACACAATGCTCACAAATTTCAAGTTTGCAAGTTTTCGTACCTTTTAACAATCCCTGCTTGGCAAGAATTTGCAAGGACTTTTCACCAGCATGTCCCAATCGCATATGCCACAGCTTCGTTGCCTCAGCATCCTTTTTAGTGCTTGAAGTTGCTACTGCTGCTACTGTCCCCACTACTGTACTACCTTGGTAGTAATACAGATTATTCTTTCTCACACCTTTCAACATCACTAGTGCTCCTGAAGTTGCTTTAAGAACTCCATCTCGCATCGTCACAACTAGGCCTTTAGATTCTAAAGCCCCCAATGAGATGAGATTCTTCTTCAACTTTGGCACGTATCGCACATCCCGCAGAATTCTGGTGGATCCATCATGATTCCTCAGCTTGATTGAACCTATCCCGGCTGTTTTACATGGATTATCATTACCCATGTAAACAACCCCACCATCGAGTTCCTGAAATTCAAAGAACCATTCCCGAATGGGACACATATGAGGTACAACCTGAATCCAATATCCACTCATCTGGACGCGATGATGTTGAAGGCGAGAATCAAAGAGATATCTGATTCAGCATCACCTTTGCATTCTGCAACATTTGCATCTTGTGGAGTCTTCCCTTTCTTCTTCAGCTTTGGACAGTCTTTCTTCCAGTGCCCTTTCTCATGACAGAAAGCACACTCATCTTTGGCAACGACTCGGCCTTTGGACTTGGACCTTCCTCTTCTCCCCTTTGACTGGCTTTGCTGACGACCTCTTGCCACCAATGCTTCTTCTGATGTCGATGTTTTAATTTTCATCTTATCCTGCTTTCTCAGTTCATGACTATACAAAGCAGAACAAACAGCATCTAACGACACATTCTCTTTCCCGTGAAGTAACGTAATTTCCAAATGTTCAAATTCATCCGGAAGAGATGATAACAACATCAAAGCCAGATCCTCATCCTCAAATTTCACATCTAAATTCAACAGGTCTGCTACTAATTGATTAAACATAGTGATGTGTTCATTCATAGTAGTACCTGATTGGTAATCAAATCGGAACAATCTTTTCTTCATAAGGAGCTTGTTCTGACCACTCTTTTTCAGAAACTTGTCCTCCAATGCCTTCCACAGTTTGTGTGCAGAATTCTCATTTTTGAAAGCATATTTCTGCTCTCTGGACAAGTAGGATCGAATAGTTCCACATGCCAACTGGTTAATGATGCTCCAGTCTTTGTCTTCTACCTCGTCTGGTTTCCTTTCTTCAACAGCAACATCAAGACCCTACTGGAAAAAAGAGTCCAAGACCTCTCCTTACCACATACCAAAATGGCCAGTACCGTCAAATATTTCCACCGCCAATTTCAAATTGGACTGTGGGAACCTCGATCATGATGATGAGGAACCTGAAGCCCCTGATGGAATCTTTGCCATTACAGACTCAAAATATAGTATTCAATATTATAATACTTACCGACAACCCAAGGATGAACATTCGGCTCTGATACCACTTGTTGGGAAAATCAGGCAATTTTCCCACTACGATAACACAGTTAGTGAAATGAACAAATTCAGAAATTGAACTAGACACAACACTATCAAAGATGCCCGACAAATAATATTGAACTATACAAAATTTTGATAACGGAGTTCAGCCGAATTGGCTTAATCTCCGAGTACCGCTCAAACAGCCCATTTTATTAATATGGGAGAAGAGGTACAAATTTGGGATATCCAAATGGGAGGAGGGGGTTAATTTATAACCCTCAACTCCCTTCCCCTTATCTTAAGTTTTCGATGTGGGATATAAAAAAAAAGAAAAAAGCCAAAAGTCAACAACACACACACAAACACAGATATATATATATATATATATAATATATATATATATATATATATATATATATCACTTATCTTCATTAATGGAATTCATAGAGAAAGGGTTTGTCATCGAAACTAGGTTGTCCTCGCTCGAAAAAGTTAAAATCTTTAAGAAAATTAATTAATCAAGAAAAAATGAAAGAAAAAACAACAAGAAAATAAGAAGTTTGATATTAAGATTCTTTCCTTTTTTATAAGAAAGATTAAAGATACAATAAAAAAACGAAATGTTTATAAAACAAGAAACACAAGAACTTATATAGACACACACGAAAGCATTGATTATAAGAGATGAAATTTTTTTTTTAAGAAAACAAAATTAAAGATACACAAAAAAGATGAAAAGACCTCTGACATAAAAACAATATTTTAAGTACAAAGCATTAGATGTGTGTGACTCGACGAATACTGTCAGAGTCACTAATTCAGACTATTGATTAAGGTACACAATCCAAGTGTAATCTCCCCTCTTCCCTCCGTTGGTCAAGAATGTCACACGACATGTTGATTAGGTCTTAGATACGCTCTACCTTGCACCAACAGACAGACGATTATAAGTATCACGCAGATGATATGATCTCTGACATAAAAATAATATTTTAAGTACAAAGCATTAGATGTGTGTGGCTCGACGAATACTGGTAGAGTCACTAATTCAGACTGTTGATTAAGGTACACAATCCAAGTGTAATCTCCCCTCTTCCCTCCGTTGGTCAAGAATGTCACACGATATGTTGATTAGGTCTTAGATAGGCTCTACCTTGCACCGACAGACAGACGATTATAAGTATAACGCAGATGATATGGCCTCTGACATAAAAATAATATTTTAAGTACAAAGCATTAGATGTGTGTGACTCGACGAATATTGTTAGAGTCACTAATTCAGATTGTTGATTAAGGTACACAATCCAAGTGTAATCTCCCCTCTTCCCTCCATTGGTCAAGAATGTCACACGACATGTTGATTAGGTCTTAGATAGGCTCTACCTTGCACCGACAAACATACGACTATAAGTATCACGAAGATAATATGACCTCTGACATAAAAATAATATTTTAAGTACAAATCATTAGATGTGTGTGACTCGACGAATACTGTTAGAGTCACTAATTCAGACTGTTGATTAAGGTACACAATCCAAGTGTAATCTCCCCTCTTCCCTCTGTTGGTCAAGAATGTCACACGACATGTTGATTAGGTCTTAGATAGGCTCTACCTTGCACCGAAAGACAAACGACTATAAGTATCACACAGATGATATGATCTCTGACAAAAAAATAATATTTTAAGTACAAAGCATTAGATGTGTGTGACTCAACGAATACTGTTAGAGTCACTAATTCAGACTGTTGATTAAGGTACGCAATCCAAGTGTAATCTCCCCTCTTCCCTCCGTTGGTCAAAACTTCAAATATAACTGTAACTCGTATACTAAACACAGACGAATAAATACAAGATTTTACAAATTATTTTAAGTGTTACGTTACTTTCTCCAGAGTAAAACAAGAGGATATCTTTCTTCTCTCGTTTCTTGAGAACTTTTTAAATTCAATTACGTATTTGATCTTTCTTTGCAGAACATGTGAACCCCGTAAGAGTCATTTCCCAATCAGAAGTGTTGAAATTTTTTGCATTGCTTTAATAGTCATGATAGCTATATTAAGTATTGTTATTAATTAATTATATTAAATGCATAGTTATGGCTGTAAAAGTATCGACATTACATGCAATTTTTGTTTTCCCCTCTTTCCTGTTTGCCATTGCCAATCCTCCAGAAGTAGTGGTCTCTCATGTGTTTAGCCACCTTGGATATGCTTCGCCAGACCATGGAGGCACTAGCAACATGATCTCACCGTAAAAATGTAGGTCAACTATTGTATTTAGTTGTGAATATACAGCTACTGAGGCAATCTGATGTGAGGATATTAATCCATGTCCTACATCTTAAGATAATGCTAGAGTTGACTAGCATATAAGAATACCACTAACTCCATTAGTTAGAGGCCTCTTGGGTACCTAAGAACAAAACCGCGAGGGCTTAGGCCCAAAGCGGACAATATCATACTAATGTGGAGTTAAGTGGTGGGAGCCCAATCTTGTGGGATTATTCGAACCCAACAAGTGGTATCAGAGCTCAAGGTTAATGGGCTTGGTTATGCCAGGTGTGGAAAGTCCAACAAGTGGTATCAAAGCTTAAGGTTAGTAGACTTGCTTGTCAGATGTGGAGAGTCTAATGCCTTGTGGAAGATGCAAGATGATTGTCCCTCTAGGGGAGGACACGGGTATATGGTCCTTGGTTTGAGGGGAGGATTGTGAGGATATCAATCCATGTCCCACATCTGAAGATAATGCTAGAGTTGACTAGCATAAAAGAATACCACTAACTCTATTAGTAAGAGGCCTCTTGGGTGGTTACCCAAGAACACAGGATTGTGAGGATATAATTTATGTCCCACATCTGAAAATAATGCTAACTCCATTAGTAAGAGACCTCTTGGGTGGTTACCCAAGAACAAGATTGTGAGGATATCAATCCATGTTCCACATCTGAAGATAATGCTAACTCCATTAGTAAGAGGACTCTTAGGTGGTTACCCAAGAACAAAGTCATCAGGTCCTACGACCAAAGCGGACAATATCATAGTAATGTGGAGTTAAGTTGTGGGAGCCCAACCTTGTGCGATTATGAGGTCTTAGGACCAAAGCGGACAATATCATACTAATGTAGAGTTAAGTGGTGGAGCCCAACCTTGTGGGATTATGAGGTCCTAGGACCAAAGAGGACCATATCGTACTATACTAATGTGGAGTTAAGTGGTGAGAGCCCAACCTTGTGGGATTATAAAGTCCCAGGACCAAAGAGGACAATATCATACTAATTTGGGCGGACAATAATATACTAATGTGGAGTTAAGTGGTGGGAGCCCAATCTTGTGGGATTATTCGAACCCAACATTTGATTGGTGTCCAAATTTCCAAATGAACTTGCCTAGTAAGGTAGAATTCATCACCCGCAGATTTGAAATACCTAGACCGCCAAGTTTCTTAGGGCAACAGATCTTCTGCCATGCTATCAAGTAGAGACCACCCTTGCCTTCAGCATAGCCCCAGAAGAAGTTTCAAGAAGCTTGCTCCATAAGTTTAATTGTTAACTCAGGGATCCTCTCAGTTAGAATTGAGTACACCGAAATGGCTGCCAAAGATGAGCGAATAAGGACGGTACAGGCAGCTCTAGAGAGTGATTTATGTTTCCAGTCTGGTAGCTTTTTATGAGTATTTTCCACCAAGTAATTGAAACGTCCCTTTCTTCGTTCATGATGAATCAGAACGCTGAGATAAGTTCCCAATTAGAAGTAGGAGTGACTTGAAATTTAGAGCATATGAGGTGGCATAGATAAGTCGGTGTGTTTGGAGAGAACCAAAGTTGAGATTTTTTCTTATTAACTCTCTGCCCTAAAATGCCACAAAATTGCATTAAAGTTACTACATAAGTCGAGCTTTAGAGAAAGAAGCTTCCCCGAACAAGAGAAAATCATCTACAAAAAATATTTGAGAGAGGGGAGGTCCACCCCGGCTAGTCTTCACTACTGCCCATCGCTTAGCTTCAACTTCAGCACCAATTCTTTGACTGAGGACTTCCATGCAAAGAACAAATAAATAGGGAGATAGAGGATTTCCTTGGTGTAATCCCCATGATGGTGCGATTATGAGGTCCTAGGACCAAGGCGGACAATATCATAGTAATGTGGAGTTAAGTTGTGGGAGCCCAACCTTGTGCGATTATGAGGTCCTAGGACCAAGGCGGACAATATCATACTAATGTGGAGTTAAGTTGTGGGAGCCCAACCTTGTGCGATTATGAGATCCTAGGACCAAAGAGGACCATATCGTATTATACTAATGTCGAGTTAAGTGGTGGGAGCCCAACCTTATGGGATTATAAAGTCCTAGAACCAAAGCGGACAATATCATACTAATGTGGGCGGACAATAACATACTAATGTGGAGTTAAATGCTGGGAGCCCACCCTTGTGGGATTATTCGAACCCAACATCTGATTGGTGTCCCAAATTCCAAATCAACTTGCCTAGTAAGGTAGAATTCATCACCCGCAGATTTGAAATACCTAGACCGCCAAGTTTCTTAGGGCAGTAGATCTTCTGCCACGCTATCAAGTAGAGACCACCCTTGCCTTCAGCATAGCCCTAGAAGAAGTTTCAAGAAGCTTGCTCCAAAAGTTTAATTGTTAACTCCGAGATCCTCTCAGTTAGAATTGAGTACACCGAAATGGCTTCCAAAGATGAGCGAATAAGGATGGTACGGGCAGCTCTAGAGAGTGATTTAAGTTTCCAGTCTGCTAGCTTTTTATGAGTCTTTTCCACCAAGTAATTGAAATGTCCCTTTCTTCGTTCATGATGAATCGGAACACTGAGATAAGTTCCCAATTAGAAGTAGGAGTGACTTGAAATTTAGAGCATATGAGGTAGCATAGATAAGTCGGTGTGTTTGGAGAGAACCAAAGTTGAGATTTTTGTTATTAACTCTCTGCCCCAAAATGCCACAGAATTGCGTTAAAGTTACTCCATAAGTCGAGCTTGAGAGAAAGAAGCTTCCCCGAACAAGAGAAAATCATCTGCAAAAAATATTTGAGAGAGGGGAGGTCCACCCCGGCTAGTCTTCACTGCTGCCCATCGCTTAGCTTCAACTTCAGCACCAATTCTTTGACTGAGGACTTCCATGCAAAGAACAAATAAATAGGGAGATAGAGGATTTCCTTGGTGTAATCCCCATGAAGGTGTAAATGGGTTCAAAGCCTCCCCGTTCCAACAAACCGAGAGAGAAACCGAAGTTACACATTCCAAAATAATGCTTTGAAATTTTGATCTAAAACCCGTGATCTGAAGAACCTCCCGGAAAATTGTCAATCCACTCTATCATAAGCTTTTTCAAAATCTACATTCAAAATAACACTGCCTTTATTGTCTTTTTCTGAGAAAGTGAGTGAACTATCTCCTGAGCAATTATAATATTATCGATGGTAGATCTTCCCAGGGTAAAGCTCACTTGATAGTGCAATAGGCCTAAATTGTGATAACAATTCCGGAGACTCCCCCTTGGGGATGAGAAAAATCAAAGAGTCATTAATTTCCAATAGACGATTCATCCAATGTGTGTCACGATGGGATAATTGAGGAAAAGACCAACTGTTATGGTGGCATGTAGTGCAAGGTTCCCTGGTATAGAGTTGTTTGTAGAATTTTCGAGAAGTGATTTTGAGAGTTGACTGATCTTCACACCAGTCGACCCCATCTTACTTCAGTCTCAAAACCTTGTTCCGGCGTCTCCGAATAAGGATAGTGGTGTGAAAGTATCTTGTTTTATATTCTCCTTCCTTGAGCCAAGTTAGCCGCCAATAAATCTCCTCTTGTTTTAGAGTGAGATCCAATTCTTGTTTTAATTGGTATTCCAAGTAGAGCTCTTAACGAACTCAGTCGAACCAGACATGAGATATTTTAAGTTTTTTTGATTATTATTCGAGCATGTTTGAATTTGCTCATTTAGTATATTTTGAACAGAAAAAATTATTTGAGTTTGTTCCGTTAATTTTTTTATTGTTTGAGTTCGAGCTCGAGTTAGCTCGATTAAGTTTAAAAATATTTCAAATTTAAATTTAAAATATTAATATTTTTTTCAAAATTTTAAATTTATAAAATAAAAAAAAATTATAATTTAAATATTTAACTATTTAATAAATTCTTATAAAAATATTGAATCACTCATTTTTAGAAAAAAAATTAAAATATCTTTAATTTAAATATTATATATTATTAAAAATAATATATATAATATATATAAATATTTATAATTTGTTCGCGAATACTCGGTAATATTTGCGAACAGTATTTGAATAAGTTTGAAAATTTAATCGATTTCGAGTTTGTTTGTTTAATAAATGAACGAGCTTGAAACCAGCTCGAACGATTGGAGTTTGGTTCGTTTACAGCTCTAAATCCAAGTCTTCTAGTCGTGTTGAATTGGAATTTCGCAACTTCTTGTATTCTAGAAGTACTCAAAATTAGTTGATGAAAATATTAATTATATATATAATTACATAATATACTAATGTGAACACAATTTTGCCAATTTTGAAAAAGCAAATTTCCATTTTTTCCTCTTTTGAAAATGGTATATTTGTTTATACAATACATCCATATAACTTTATTGTCCAAAACTACCCATAATTAAGATACAAATATTTTGTAACTTGCATGTGCAACACGTGTACATTACCCTCTCATGACTTTTTCCCTATAAATACTTGCATACATAGTTTCATTCATCGCACACTTCCTCTCTTATTCAAGCTTTTCAACTCTTTGGTTCAGATTCTCTTCTTTGGTTAGAATAATATTCATAACTTTTCTTCTTCCTTTCCTCCTTGTACTTTTTCTTAAAATATATGATATATATTATTGAAATTAAGTCAAAATTCTTAAATGATGTTTCTTTTTTTGTATTTTTCAGGTTTTATTTATCACAGTGGCTTTGGATATGGCTGTCATAACAGAATCATCATCAACTGCTTTTGAGAACCACAAGTGTTCCAACAATGGCGGAATCTCAGATAAATTCATGTGGCCAGAAAAAGACTTAGTCCCAGCAGTTCAAGAACTTCAAGAATCCGTTGTTGACCTTAAAGGGTTTTTCAATGGCGACAAAGATGCAACATTAGAAGCTGCAAATCTGATCAGAGCTTCTTGTTTGGAGCATGGTTTTTTTCAGGTGGTTAATCATGGAGTTGATTTTGATCTTATCAAAATAGCTCATGATCAAGTTAAAGCTTTTTTTGTTCTTCCAACTGATGAAAAAATGAAGGGTGAAGCTGAACCTGGTAGTCGTTTTGGATATTCATTTGCTCATTCCTACCGTTATTCATCAAAATTGCCATGGAAAGAAATTATTACTTTTGGATTCTCTTATGATAATTCTAATGATGGAGTTACTGACTTTTTCCAATCAAAATTTGGTAGAAATTTTGAGGAAATGGGGTAAGGCTATACTACTTTCTTATACTTTTGATCTGATCTGATCTCGTGTAACATTCATTTCACGGTTTAGTCTTTTCATATTAGAATTGACTATTTACATATTAATCTCTCTCCTTTATATTTTCAGGAAAACGCTTCAAAAGTATTGTGAAGCTATGAAGAAATTATCTCTGGTTTTAATGGAGGTTATTGGAATAAGTTTAGGGGTGAATCAAACTTACTTCAAAGAATTCTTTGAAGATGGAAATGCTATTATGAGAGCTAATTGCTACCCAATTTGTCCAAACCCTAGCCAAACTCTTGGTGTTGGTCCTCATAATGATCCAACTTCTTTGACTATTTTGCATCAAGATGAAGTTGGAGGTTTGGAAGTCTTCATTGACAACCAATGGAAATTAGTTCGTCCAAGAAATGATGCATTGGTCATCAACATTGGTGATACTTTTGCGGTATGTTTTTCTTCAGAGTTCAATAATCTCACAATTTTGATAATCTTATACATGTTTTGACTTGATTGATTGCAAAGTTTTAACCTTTTTGTTCAAATTAATGTGCAGGCGATGACTAATGGAATATACAAGAGTTGTCTTCATAGGGTGATTGTGAACGAAGTTCAAGATAGAATATCGTTGACGTATTTCTTGAACCCTAAAGATGACAAAGTTGTGAAACCCCCACAAGAACTAATTAGCAAAGAAGAACCAAGGAAATACCCTGACTTTACATGGGATGATTACAAGAACTATACTTTCAAGCAGTACAGATCCGATGGTGCTACCTTTGACAACTTTGTCAATTGGATCTTATCTTCGTCAAAGAATTGATAAATATATATACACATATACATACTATAGATATGTATGTATGTTATACAACTCGATCTTTCTCTATCTAGTTTATAAGGAAAAAAACACAATTCTCTCCCTCTATATTTACAAGGAAACATCTAGAAAGATTTTATCTATGTAGTTCTAGATTTTAATGCTTTTAAATGTAATTTCCTTTTTTTGTATGTCTATATAAAAGTGAGTATTGTTATATTTCAATTTTTTTTTTAAGGAAAAAAAGACAGATAAAACATAAAAGAAATAAATTGCTTAATTTTTTTATTAGATAAATTTAAAAATAAATTAAAAAAATAAATAAAAACAAGAAGTTAAACTAAGACTTCACCATATCGTGAATTATATGTATATATATATATGTATATATATATACAGGTATACCAAGCATATAATATATATATATACACACACACATCATATATATATATATATATATATATATATATATATGTGTGTGTATATATAATTTAGTACATATAATTCTTTATACATCATTACATACCCGAGGCTCGAGTGCTGCTTCACGGGCATTATCATAAATCACCTGAAATACATGTCAAATTGTTAAAAGAAACAAATAATATATAGCTGTAATTAATTAAGAATGTAATCACTTTATCTCTAAGGTTGTAATTACATATATAATTTTTATTATAGATGTACAAAATCGTTAATTATGATTGAGTAATAGTGACATTTTTTTATGAGGATGTACGATAATGTAAAAGATATAATAGAATTTATACGATAAATAGAGACATAAATTTAAATCATGATAGAAATAAGATATCACAAAAAATAAATATATTATACCGAACTGCTAGATTTTGATCTTATTATATCTATATCACGTTCACATAATAAAAAAAATGGTGGAGTAATAAATAAGGTTACATATGTTGTATATTTTTATGTGAATTACGTTTGACAACTTTTCATTCGATTTACGTTTGACAGATTTAAGAGTTTATGTTGGAATACGTTTGATGCCCGAAAGCTCTAAGTATTGAGAAGATGGCCGAAATCTGTCTTAAAAGAATAGTACTGATTACTAAACTCAATTTTTATAACATTCATTTATATTACCTTATATTTATGTCGAATCTTTCTAAGTAAATAATCTATCTAAAGGGTATTTTTGCTTTTATAATTAGATGATATTTAGTTTCTATACTTATTTCCAACAACATAGCCATAATAATTCGAGTGTTAGATATTAAAATTTGCCCTAAAAATAAGTAAGTCGTACAAGATGTCAAAGCTTCATCAGCAGATTTGGGTGGTGCCGTTCTCTTCATTTTCTGACAAAAGGAACATACAGCTCCCACATCGGTTCCACTTTCATCTCCACTTCCAAGTATATATATATGCAAAGAAATCTTATGTTAGATTGAGCTAGGGTCGGAATAGAACTAAAGACACACACACACACACATATATATATATATATAATTTATCTTCATTAATGGAATTCATAGAGAAAGGGTTTGTCATCGAAGCTAGGTTGTCCTCGCTCGAAAAAGTTAAAATCTTTAAGAAACTTAATTAATCAAGAAAAAATGAAAGAAAAAACAACAAGAAAATAAGAAGTTTGATATTAAGATTCTTTCTTTTTTTGATAAGAAAGATTAAAGATACAATAAAAAAACGAAATGTTTATAAAACAAGAAACACAAGAACTTATATAGACACACACGAAAGCATTGATTATAAGAGATGAAATTTTTCTTTTTTTTAAGAAAACAAAATTAATGATACACATAAAAGATGAAATGACCTCTAACATAAAAATAATATTTTAAGTACAAAGTATTAGATGTGTGTAACTCGACGAATACTGTCAGAGTCACTAATTCAGACTGTTGATTAAGGTAACACAATTCAAGTGTAATCTCCCCTCTTCCCTCCGTTGGTCAAGAATGTCACACGACATGTTAATTAGGTCTTAGATAGGCTCTACCTTGCACCAACAGACAGACGATTATAAGTATCACGCAGATGATATGATCTCTAACATAAAAATAATATTTTAAGTACAAAGCATTAGATGTGTGTGGCTCGACGAATACTGGTAGAGTCACTAATTCAGACTGTTGATTAAGGTACACAATCCAAGTGTAATCTCCCATCTTCCCTCCGTTGGTCAAGAATGTCACACAATATGTTGATTAGGTCTTAGATAGGCTCTACCTTGCACCGACAGAGAGACGACTATAAGTATCACGCAAATGATATGACCTCTAACATAAAAATAATATTTTAAGTACAAAGCATTAGATGTGTGTGACTCGACGAATATTGTTAGAGTCACTAATTTAGACTGTTGATTAAGGTACACAATCCAAGTGTAATCTCCCCTCTTCCCTCCGCTGGTCAAGAATGTCACACGACATGTTGATTAGGTCTTAGACAGGCTCTACCTTGGACCGACAAACAGACGACTATAAGTATCACGAAGATAATATGACCTCTGACATAAAAATAATATTTTAAGTACAATAGATGTGTGTGACTCGACGAATACTGTTAGAGTCACTAATTCAGACTATTGATTAAGGTACACAATCCAAGTGTAATCTCCCATCTTCCTTCTGTTGGTCAAGAATGTCACACGACATGTTGATTAGGTTTTAGATAGGCTCTACCTTGCACCGACAGACATATGACTATAAGTATCACGCAGATGATATGATCTCTGACATAAAAACAATATTGTAAGTACAAAGCATTAGATGTGTGTGACTTGATGAATACTGTTAGAGTCACTAATTCAGACTGTTGATTAAAGTACACAATCCAAGTGTAATCTCCCCTCTTCCCTTCGTTGGTCAAAACTTCAAATATAATTGTAACTCGTATACTAAACACAGACGAATAAATACAAGATATTGCAAATTATTTTATGTGTTACGTTACTTTCTCCTGAGTAAAACAAGAGGATATCTTTCTTCTCTCGTTTCTTGAGAACTTTTTAAATTCAATTACGTATTTGTTCTTTCTTTGCAGAACATGTGAACCCCGTAAGAGTCATTTCCCAATCAGAAGTGTTGAAAATTTTGCATTGCTTTAATAGTTATGATAGCTATATTAAGTATTGTTATTAATTAATTATATTAAATGCATAGTTATGGCTGTAAAAGTATCGACATTACATGCAATTTTTGTTTTCCCCTCTTTCCTGTCTGCCATTGCCAATCCGCCAGAAGTAGTGGTCTCTCATGTGTTTAGCCACCTTGGATATGCTTCGCCAGACCGTGGAGGCACTAGCAACATGATCTCACCGTAAAAATGTAGGTCAACCACCGTATTTAGTTGTGAATATACAGCTACTGAGGCAATCTGATGTGAGGATATCAATCCATGTCCTACATCTTAAGATACTGCTAGAGTTGACTGATGGGATTCCGGTTGACTTGCTAAATAGGTGTTATTTTACCATATGTTGATTATGAATAATTAAAGACTGTGATTGACTAATTGTCACATTTTGTCTCTATGGTGTCACTTAATCAGCCAGAACCTAAGGCAGAGTATCTATCGTGTAGCTAGTCTGTTGGAAAGTATCTACGATTTTATTAAGTTAAATATCGTACTCCCAGGGAAGTGGCAACGGCTTAGTAGTAACTAGCCTTTTATCCTAACTCCTATCTTATGGTCCAGTTATGCAATCTTCATCAAATACTTTGATGAGAGGGTGATTCATTCTCCACTAGGTTTAAGTCTAATTAATCCTAGAAGTGTTTTATAGATGAGTCCTGATTCTATGTTATACTGTTCCTATATGTTGAATGACCTAAATTCGAATATTTTAGACATGTCTTAGCCTGGATTGCAACTATGTTCTGTGTCTAAAGGCGTACCACATCCGAGGTTTCTAATAAACCGCCCTACCTTAATGACGGCCCTACTCACGGTTCGGGACGAAGGCATCCATGAAAGCCCTATGTCACTTCGGGGATCATACCGCTTGCCCTAGCCGCCGGCATAATCGGACTCGGCCCGGCTTACCCTAGACTACTCTAACAAACAGGGTGTTCAGCAGGTTATTTTATCTAGCATGGCAGACACCAATACTAATTGATGCCTGTTAAACTAAACAGGTTATGATTAGACCGTGGCTAGGAATTGTCTATAACCCTAACTTTAGTTTAAAAGAGCACATTAGACATGCAGACATAGTGAATGTTAAGCAGGTGGCTATTTCCGGAAAATATAATAACGTCAACATATAAAACAACTATTCATAAAAAATCATAATCTCATATTCATAATAGGTATTTAGAACAAAACAATAACAACATATAAGAGAGGGACATGGGGACTGATGCCATAAAGAAATCACCCTTTACGTAGTCTCGCCGACGGAGCGTACTGCTGTATATGTCGTATTGCTCACCCTGACTCTGATCGCTAGAACCTTCGGAGGACGCTTCCTCAGCCTAGTAACTGGGCTTTACCTTAATACCCAGCTTAAGCCTAGCCCTGTGGACTGACTCTTCGAACGCCTAGAGCCCTCTTAGGATCTCCTAACGAAATCCCAGGTATTCTATGAATACCAGAAACGAACCTATCTATAGAAACCTAAGATCTGAGACTATTTCTCAGAAACTAAAACAAAACACTAATAAGAAAGAAAACTGAGATCCGACTCTCTGAGTGAGCTATGTACTAGAGAAGTGTACACTGGAAACCACTAAATGACTCAGATCGAGTGGAGATGAATGATTTCAACTGCTGGAGGCCTGGGGTATTTATAGCAGCTTCCCGGGGTGATTTTTCATCAAAAATTCAATGTGGGACTGGTTCTGGGGGTTCGGGACGCCCGTCCCGGATTGGGACGCCCGTCCTGATCTGTTGACCAGGTCGGGACGCCCGTCCCGGCGGTTTGACTGGGTCGGGATGCCCATCCCGGGTTTGGGGCGCCCGTCCTGACCCTTTGACCAAGTCAACATTTCCAAAAATTGCGTTTTTGCCCCAAAATTTGTTGTTTTCGTCTACTTTTCACCTGACACTTCTAAAATCATAAAAACCGTGAAATTGAGTAATTAACAAACAATTAAGATCACTTTTCCCTCAATTTCACCCGAAATCATACATAAAAACATGCTAAAAAGGTGATACGATTTTCGCGTATCATTGACTAGCATATAATGTTGAGTGTGAAGCCACTCTTGTGGTTTGTCAAAATAGCTGCAGAAAATGTGTGTGAAAACTGCAAACATGTTTTGCAGCTTGTCAAAAGAAGAGGCTGAAGACAGCTGTTTGTTGATCATTTCTTCAACTGCATTAATTTCTTTGTTTGACAAATTCTTATGTAATCCCTATATAAGAGATCCATCTGAAATCAGTGTGAGACACACAAGAAAAAATTAAAACTACTTTTGTGTTCTTAATTGTGAGCTGAGTGTGTGTGTGTGTTGATTTGTGTTCGTGTGTGACCCGTTTGATCCTAACAACTGGTATCAGAGCCATAGGCTCTTTGATTCACATGAACTAAACACAGAGGTGTAAAAGGAGGAAGAAGATAATGACCTGTGAAATCGGAACTAGGGTTCCGATCAGAGATGCTCGTCAGCCACCGCCGCCGCTCGTCAGCCACTGCCGCCGCTCGTCTAGGGTTCCAACGAACCGGTTGACTTGAACAAGATCTCATTATCCACCATAACTTGTTCCTTGCCAATTAAAGCTTGAAACATGGTAATTTTTTTTAATGGCAGAGGACGGTAAAATTAAGATTGATAAGTTTGATGGAAGTGATTATGGATTTTGGAGAATGAAAATTGAAGATTTGTTGTATCAGAAAAGTTTGCATTTGCCTATGTTGGGTGAACAATCGGATGACATGAATGATGAAGAATGGAAGTTGTTGGATAGACAAGCTTTGGGTATGGTTAGGCTTTCTTTGGCAAAGAGTGTTGCATATAACATTGTCAATGAAACAACCACATATGATGTATTGAAAGCTTTGTCCAACATGTATGAAAAACCATCCGCTTCAAACAAAGTATTCCTCATCTGACAATTGGTTAACACCAAGATGAAGGAAGGCATGTCGGTTACCGCTCACATAAATGAGTTTAACTCGATTATCTCTCGTTTAGCCTCAGTTGGAATAAAGTTTGAAGATGAAGTACAAGCGCTACTCCTTTTATCATCGTTGCCCGACAGTTGGTCAGGCACAGTCACAGCTGTTAGTAGTGCATCCGCCATTGACTTGATATTAAATGAAGATATTAAATGGAGAAGCAATGGTGAGACTTATAATTCTAGTTCTTTATTGCATACAGAAAGTAGAGGAAGAAGAAATGAAAGAGGACATAGTCGAGGCAGGTCTAAGTTAAGAAAAAGGGGACAGTCAAAAAACAGAAAAGACATTGAATGTTGGAACTGCAAAGAAAAAGGTCACTTTAGAAGCCAATGTACAAAACTAGCTGCAAAGAAAGAAGTAAACAATTTATCCTCAGAAGAATTAGGTGATGCCCTCATCTGTTCTGTTGAAGATTCAGTTGAATCTTGGATTATGGATTCGGGTGCTTCTTTCCATGCTATCTCATACCCAAATATGGTCAAGAATCTACGAACAGGTAACTTTGGTAAAGTTCGTTTAGCAGATGATCAAATGCTTGATATTATAGGTATTGGAAATGTAGACTTGAAGACCTCGTTAGGAACTATATGGACATTGAAAAATGTCAGGGTTATTCCTATCTTGAGAAGAAAGTTGATTTCAGTTGGAAAATTGGATGATGAAGGGTTTAATGTTCACTTTGGGGGTGGAAAATGGAAAGTGATCAAAGGCAATTTAGTGATTGCCAAAGGAAATAAGAAAGGCACTCTATACATGGCAGAAGTTTCCGCTGAAGGTGTTCATGCAATGACCACCGGTCCGAGTCCATCAAATTTATGGCACAACCGACTCGGACACATGAGCGAGAAGGGATTGAAGATGTTGGCTCATAAAGGAAAGTTTCTAGACTTGAAGAAAGTGGAAACCAAATTTTGTGAACCTTGTGTTCTTGGAAAACAAAAGAGGGTTACTTTTGTGAAGACAGGGAGGACACCGAAAGCTCAGAAGTTGGAGCTTGTTCACTCGGATGTATATGGACCAACTTCAGTTTCATCTCTAGGAGGCTCCAGATACTATGTTACCTTCATCGATGATTCAACACGCAAGGTATGGGTATATTTTCTTAAACATAAATCTGGTGTATTTGATGCTTTTAAGATATGGAAATCTGTTGTTGAAAATGAAACTAATTTGAAGGTAAAGTGCTTAAAATCGAACAATGGTGGTGAATACATAAGCAAGCAGTTCACTGATTATTGTGCCAAGGAAGGGATAAAGATGATCAGGACAGTTCCGGGAACTCCTCAGCAGAATGGTGTAGCTGAGAGAATGAACAGAACGCTGAATGAAAGGGCTAGAAGCATAAGGCTGAATGCCGGGATGCCCAAGACATTTTGGGCAGATGCAGTTAACACTGCAGCCTACTTGATCAACCGTTCACCATCCGTTCCCTTGAGTTTCAAATTGCCAGAAGAAATGTGGCAAGGAAAGGAGGTAAGTCTCGAACACTTACGAGTCTTTGGTTGCAGTGCTTACGATTTGTTAGAAGTTGGTGACAGGGATAAGCTAGACTCAAAGTCCAAGAAGTGTACATTCATTGGTTATGGGTCAGAAGAAATGGGTTACAGACTTTGGGATAATGAAGGCAGAAAATTAATTAGAAGCAAGAATGTCGTCTTCAATGAAAACGAGTTGTACAAAGACAGAAACACCAAAAGACCAGAAGTTCGGAAAGAAAGTGTTGAGTTTGAAAGTGGTGAAAAAAGAAAAGAAGCTTCAGTCGACATTCCAGAAAATGGGAATGAGTCAAGCGACAATGGAAGCTCAGGGGATGTATCTAGTAATGTTTCTGAGGAAGAAGAATAAAAAGAAGAAGCTACTCCTCAAACTCCAGAATCCCCAGAAACACTTCAAAATCAACCAAGGAGGTCATCTAGAATCACTAGACCACCAGAAAGGTACTCACCATCAGTCAACTACATACTTTTGACAGATAATGGTTAACCCCAGTGTTACTCTGAAGCTATGGGACTGAAAGATTCATTGCAGTGGGAGCTTGCAATGAAAGATGAAATGAAGTCGCTTGAGAAGAACAAGACCTGGCACTTAACAAAACTTCCATCTGGGAAGAAGGCTCTTCAGAACAAATGGGTCTTCAGGGTCAAGGATGAACATGATGGTACCAAACGGTACAAAGCAAGATTAGTAGTCAAGGGATTTCAACAGAAAGAGGGAATTGATTTCAATGAAATATTCTCTCCAGTGGTGAAGATGACTACCATCAGACTTGTTCTCAGTATTGTAGCAGCAGAAGGCTTGCATCTAGAGCAACTAGATGTCAAGACAGCTTTTCTACATGGTGACCTAGAAGAAGACATCTACATGACACAACCAGAAGGTTTTCAGGTTAAAGGCAAAGAAAACTTGGTGTGTAAGTTGAAGAAGAGTTTGTATGGTCTGAAACAAGCGCCCAGACAATGGTATTTGAAGTTTGATAACTTCATGGGAAGAGTTGGTTACAAGAGATGTGACAATGACCATTGTTGTTACATAAAAAGGTTTAAAGGTTCTTATATCATTCTACTACTCTATGTGGATGATATGTTAATTCGGATCAGACATGACAGAGATCAAGAAGTTGAAGAAACAAATGTCTGAAGAATTTGAGATGAAAGACTTAGGAGCTGCAAACCAAATACTCGGGATGAGTATTTTCAGAAACAAAGAAGATGGTTCTTTGACACTCTCTCAAGAAAAGTACATTGAGAAAGTGTTAGAGAGATTCAGCCTCAAAGATGCCAAGATCAGAAGCACACCTTTGGGAAGTCACTTTAAGCTTTCTAAAGTTCAGTCACCCAAATCAGATGAAGACAAAGCAGAAATGACTAAAGTTCCTTATGCATCTGCAGTTGGTAGCCTCATGTATGCAATGGTATGCACGAGACCAGATATTGCACATG
Source organism: Asclepias syriaca (assembly GCA_027405835.1). NCBI lineage: Eukaryota > Viridiplantae > Streptophyta > Magnoliopsida > Gentianales > Apocynaceae > Asclepias > Asclepias syriaca. The sequence continues at coordinate 2,946,816 of CM049934.1, read as the reverse complement.
CAGTGGGAGTTGTTAGTCGGTTTATGTCCAATCCGGAAGAGAACATTGGGAAGCAGTTAAATGGCTGCTGAGATACTTGAAGGGAACTTCAAAGATGGCATTGCATTTTAAGAAAAAAGATGTTATTCTGAGGGTTTTGCAGATGCAGATCTTGGTGGGTGTAAAGAGTCATTCAAACCCGCACCACAGGTATGTCTTTACAGTGGGAGACACTGCAGTAAGTTGGATGTCCAAACTACAAAAAAGTGTGCACTTTCAACCACCAACAGCAGAGTATTGGCAGTTGCTAAGCAAGCAAGAGCTTATCTGGTTGAAGAACTTTCTCAACGAACTTGGCAAGAACAAGATGATTGTGTGCTATTCTGTGACAATCAAGTGCAATTCATCTTGCAAGAATCCTGTCTTCCATTCGAAGACGAAACACATACAGCTGAGATATCACTTCATCAGAGAGCAAGTTAGTGAAAGCACTCTGAATTGAAGAATCAAGGAAGTGAAAATCCATCTGATATGTTGACTAAGGTTTCACCTTAGAGAAGTTGAAGCTTTGCATAGCTTCAACTGGCCTTCAGGATAATTAAAGAGAAGGCCGGGTAACTAGGAATGAGCTAAGATCAAAAGTTTTTTTTAAGAACAGATGCACAGTTGAAGCACATGTGAAGATTGTTCCGTGGCTTCAAGTGGGAGATTGTTGAGTGTGAAGCCACTCTTGTGGTTTGTCAAAATAGTTGCAGAAAATGTGTGTGAAAACTGCAAAACATGTTTTGCAGCTTGTCAAAAAGAAGAGGCTGAAGACAGCTGTTTGTTGATCATTTCTTCAGCTGCATTAATTTCTTTGTTTGACAAATTCTTATGTAATCTCTATATAAGAGATCCATCTGAAATCAGTGTGAGACACACAAGAAAGAAATAAAAACTACTTTTGTGTTCTTAATTGTGAGCTGAGTGTGTGTGTGTGTTGATTTGTGTTCGTGTGTGACCTGTTTGATCCTAACATATAAGAATACCACTAACTCCATTAGTTAGAGGCCTCTTGGGTAGTTACCCAAGAACAAAATCGTGAGGGCTTAGGCCCAAAGCGGACAATATCGTACTAATGTGGAGTTAAGTGATGGGAGCCCAATCTTGTGAAATTATTCAAACCCAACAAGTGGTATCAGAGCTCAAGGTTAATGGGCTTGGTTATGCCAGGTGTGAAAAGTCCAACAAGTGGTATCTGATACGCGAAAATCGTATCACCTTTTTAGCATGTTTTTATGTATGATTTCGGGTGAAATTGAGGGTAAATTGATCTTAATTATTTGTTATTTACTCAATTTCACAGTTTTTATGATTTTGGAAGTGTCATGTGAAAAGTAGACGAAAACAACAAATTTTGGGGCAAAAACGCAATTTTTGGAAATGCTGACTCGATCAAAGGCTCAGGACGGGCGTCCCGACCCAGTCAAAGCACCAGGACGGGCGTCCCGACTTGGTCAACAGACCAGGACGGGCGTCCCAATCCAGGACGGGCATCCCGAACCCACAGATCAAGTCCCACATCGAATTTTTGATGAAAAATCACCCTGGGAAGCTGCTATAAATACCCTAGGCCTCCAGCAGTTGATTTCATTCCTCTCCACTCGATCTGAGTCATTAAGTGGTTTCCAGTGTACACTTCTCTAGTACACAACTCACTCAGAGACTCGGATCTCAGTTTTCTTTCTTGTTAGTGTTTTGTTTTAGTTTCTGAGAAATAGTCTCAGATCTTAGGCTTCTATAGATAGGTTCGTTTCTGGTATTCATAGAATACCCGGGATTTTGTTAGGAGATCCTAAGAGGGCTCTAGGCGTTCGAAGAGTCAGTCCACAGGGCTGGGCTTAAGCCCAGGACGTAAGGTAAAGTCCAGCTACTAGGCTGAGGAAGCGTCCTCCGAAGGTTCTGTCGAGCAGAGTCGGGTCAAGCAATACGACATATACAGCAGTACGCTCCATCGATGAGACTTCGTAAAGGGTGATTTCTTGATGGCATCGGTCCCCCTGTCCCTCTCTTATATGTTGTTATTGTGTTTGTCCAAATAACAGTTCTGAATACCAGATTATGATTATTATGAATATTTGTTATATATGTTGAAGTTATTATGTTTTTCTAGAAATGGCCACCTGCTTAAATATTCATTATGTCTGCATGTCTAATGCCGTTCTTTTAAACTGAAATTAGGGTTATATACAATTCCTAACCACGGTCTATTCATAACCTGTTTAGTTTAACATGCATCAATTAGTATTGGTGTCTGCCATACTAGATAAAATAATCTGCGGAACACCCTGTTGGTTGAAAGTAGTCTAGGTACGCTGAGTAGAGTGTTATGACGGCGGTTATGAGACGAGCAGTATGATCCCCGAAGTGACATAGGGCCTTCATTACTGACTTTTGTCCGAGCCGTGAGTAGGGCCGTTACCCTTAACGATGGGGCGGTAGCGTAGAAACTCAGATGTGGTACACCTTTAGACTCAGAACATAGTTGCAATCCAGGCCAAGACATGTCTAAAATACTCTAATATAGGTCAATCAACGTATAGTAACAGTATAACATAAAATCAGGATCTCGTCTATAAAATACTTTCAGGTTTGGTTAGACTTAAACCTAGTGGAGAATGAATCACCCTCTCATCAAAGTTATTGATGAAGATTGCATAACTGGATTATAAGATAAGAGTTAGGAATAAAGGCTAGTTACTGCTAAGCCGTTACCACTTCCCTGGGAGTACGATATTTATTTAATAAAATCGTAGATACTTTCCAACAGACTAGCTACACGATAGGTACTCTGCCTTAGGTTCTGGCTGATTAAGTGACACCATAAAGACTAAATGTGACAATTAGTCAATCACAGTCCTTAATTATTCATAATCAACATAGGGTAAAATAACACATATTTAGCATATCGGCTGGAAACCCATCAGTATCAGAGCTTAAGGTTAGTGGACTTGCTTGCCAGATGTGGAGAGTCTAATGCCTTGTGGAAGATGCAAGATGATTGTCCCTCTAGGGGAGGACACGGGTATATGGTTCTTGGTTTGAGGGGAGGATTGTGATGATATCAATCCATGTCCCACATTTGAAGATAATGCTAACTCAATTAGTAAGAGACCTCTTGGGGGATTATGAGGACCTAGGACCAAAGAGGACCATATCATACTATACTAATGTGGAGTTAAGTGGTGCGAGCCCAACCTTGTGGGATTATAAAGTCCTAGGACCAAAGCGGACAATATCATACTAATGTGGGCGGACAATAACATACTAATGTGGAGTTAAGTGGTGGGAGCCCAACCTTGTGGGATTATTCGAACCCAACATCTGATTGGTGTCCCAATTTCCAAATCAACTTGCCTAGTAAGGTTGAATTCATCACCCGCAGATTTGAAATACCTAGACCGCCAAGTTTCTTAGGGCAGCAGATCTTCTGCCACGCTATCAAGTAGAGACCACCCTTGCCTTCAGCATAGCCCCAGAAGAAGTTTCAAGAAGCTTGCTCCAGAAGTTTAATTGTTAACTCCGGGATCCTCTCAGTTAGAATTGAGTACACCGAAATGGCTGCCAAAGATGAGCGAATAAGGACGGTACGGGCAGCTCTAGAGAGTGATTTAAGTTTCCAGTCTGCTAGCTTTTTATGAGTCTTTTCCACCAGGTAATTGAAACGTCCCTTTCTTCGTTCATGATGAATCGGAACGCTGAGATAAGTTCCCAATTAGAAGTAGGAGTGACTTGAAATTTAGAGCATATGAGGTGGCATAGATAAGTCGGTGTGTTTGGAGAGAACCAAAGTTGAGATTTTTTCTTATTAACTCTCTGCCCCAAAATGCCACAGTTACTCCATAAGTCGAGCTTGAGAGAAAGAAGCTTCCCCGAACAAGAGAAAATCATCTGCAAAAAATATTTGAGAGAGGGGAGGTCCACCCCGGCTAGTCTTCACTGCTGCCCATCGCTTAGCTTCAACTTCAGCACCAATTCTTTGACTGAGGACTTCCATGCAAAGAACAAAGAAATATGGAGATAGAGGATTTCCTTGGCGTAATCCCCATGAAGGTGTAAATGGGTTCAAAGCCTCCCCGTTCCAACAAACCGAGAGAGAAACCAAAGTTACACATTCCAAAATAATGCTTTGAAATTTTGATCTAAAACCCGTGATTTGAAGAACCTCCCAAAAAATTATCAATCCACTCTATCATAAGCTTTTTCGAGATCCACTTTCAAAATAAAGCTGCCTTTATTGTCTTTTTCTGAGAAAGTGAGTGAACTAGCTCCTGAGCAATTATAATATTATCGATGGTAGATCTTCCTGGGATACAGCTCACTTGATAGAGCAATAGGCCTAAATTGTGATAACAATTCCGGAGACTCCCCCTTGGGATGAGACAAATCAAAGTGTCATTAATTTCCTCCAAGATTTTGCCTCTGTGAAACATGGACTGGACTGTCTTTGTAACTTTGCCACGTAATATGTGTCAATATCTCTACAAAATACATGGGGGAAACCAGTCAGGTCCTCGGGCCTGGAAGGCATTCATCTCAAAAAGTATCTTGTGTTATATTCTCCTTCCTTGAGCCAAGTTAACCGCCAATAAATCTCCTCTTGTTTTAGAGTGAGATCAAATTATTGTTTTAATTGGTATTCCAAGTCTTCTAGTTTTGTTGAATTGGAATTTCGCAACTTCTTGTATTCTAGAAGCCCTCAAAATTAGTTAATGAAAATATTAATTATATATATAATTACATAATATACTAATGTGAACACAATTTTGCCAATTTTGAAAAAGCAAATTTCCATTTTTTCCTCTTTTAAAAATGGTATATTTGTTTATACAATACATCCATATAACTTTATTGTCCAAAACTACCCATAATTAAGATACAAATATTTTGTAACTTGCATGTGCAACACGTGTACATTACCCTCTCATGACTTTTTCCCTATAAATACTTGCATACATAGTTTCATTCATCGCACACTTCCTCTCTTATTCAAGCTTTTCAACTCTTTGGTTCAGATTCTCTTCTTTGGTTAGAATAATATTCATAACGTTTCTTCTTCCTTTCCTCCTTGTACTTTTTCTTAAAATATGTTTCTTTTTTTGTATTTTACAGGTTCTATTTATCACAGTGGCTTTGGATATGGCTGTCACTACAGAATCATCATCAACTGCTTTTGAGAACCACAAGAGTTCCAAAAATTGCGGAATCTCAGATAAATTCATGTGGCCTGAAAAAGACTTAGTCCCAGCAGTTCAAGAACTTCAAGAATCCGTTGTTGACCTTAAAGGGTTTTTCAATGGCGACAAAGATGCAACATTAGAAGCTGCAAATCTGATCAGAGCTTCTTGTTTGGAGCATGGTTTTTTTCAGGTGGTTAATCATGGAGTTGATTTTGATCTTATCAAAATAGCTCATGATCAAGTTAAAGCTTTTTTTGTTCTTCCAACTGATGAAAAAATGAAGGGTGAAGCTGAACCTGGTAGTCGTTTTGGATATTCATTTGCTCATTCCTACCGTTATTCATCAAAATTGCCATGGAAAGAAATTATTACTTTTGGATTCTCTTATGATAATTCTAATGATGGAGTTACTGACTTTTTTCAATCAAAATTTGGTAGAAATTTTGAGGAAATGGGGTAAGGCAATACTACTTTCTTATACTTTTGATCTGATCTGATCTCGTGTAACATTCATTTCACGGTTTAGTCTTTTCATATTAGAATTGACTATTTACATATTAATCTCTCTCCTTTATATTTTCAGGAAAACGCTTCAAAAGTATTGTGAAGCTATGAAGAAATTATCTCTGGTTTTAATGGAGGTTATTGGAATAAGTTTAGGGGTGAATCAAACTTACTTCAAAGAATTCTTTGAAGATGGAAATGCTATTATGAGAGCTAACTGCTACCCAATTTGTCCAAATCCTAGCCTAACTCTTGGTGTTGGTCCTCATAATGATCCAACTTCTTTGACTATTTTGCATCAAGATGAAGTTGGAGGTTTGGAAGTCTTCATTGACAACCAATGGAAATCAGTTCGTCCAAGAAATGATGCATTGGTCATCAACATTGGTGATACTTTTGCGGTATATTTTTTTTTCACAGTTCAATAATCTCACAGTTTTGATGATCTTATACATGTTTTGACTTGATTGATTGTAAAATTTTAACTTTTTTTGTTCAAATTAATGTGCAGGCAATGACTAATGGAATATACAAGAGTTGTCTTCATAGGGTGATTGTGAACGAAGTTCAAGATAGAATATCGTTGACGTATTTCTTGAACCCTAAAGATGACAAAGTTGTGAAACCCCCACAAGAGCTAATTAGCAAAGAAGAACCAAGGAAATACCCTGACTTTACATGGGATGATTACAAGAACTATACTTTCAAGCAGTACAGATCCGATGGTGCTACCTTTGACAACTTTGTCAATTGGATCATATCTTCATCAAAGAATTGAGAAATACATACACACACACACATATATATATAAATATATGTGTGTGTTATGCAACTCCATCTTTCTCTATCTAATTTTTAAGGAAAAAACACAATTCTCCCCCTCTATATTTACAAAGAAACATCTAGAATGATTTCTCTATGTAATTCTAGATTTTTAATGCTTTTAAATGTAATTTCCTTTTTTTCAGTATGCCTATATAAAAGTGATTATTGTTATATTTCTTTTTTTTTTTCTCTAAGAAAAAAAATAAACATAAAAGAATTAAGTTGTTAAAAATTTTTTTGTTAGATCATTTTAAAAAAAAAATAAACAATAAAAATTGAAATAAAAATAAAGAAGTTAAACTAAGACCTCACCAGATCATAAGTTATATGTATATTGTTAGGTCTGAGTCCGAATAATCTGATAAGATTAGACTACCACCACTTAACTCGGCATTAGTATAATATTGTTCGCTTTGAATCTAAGCCTTCACGGTTTTGTTCTTCGGTAAGAACACAAAAGGCCTCATACTTAATAGAGTTAGTAAAATTCTTATATGCTAGCCAGAATTATCTTTAAATGTGAAGCATATAAAAACATAAGTTTGAACCATGATAGAAATAAAATATTACAAGAAAGAAATATATTATTTCGAACCGCTAGATTTTGATCTTGTTATATCTGGTAGAGTAATAAATAAGGTTACATATGTTAGATATTTTTATGTGAATTACGTTTGACAACTTTTCATTCTATTTAAGAGTTAGAGTTTAAATTTCTTGATTAAGGGGTTTATTCTTTCATATAAAAGATGAATGGATGTGTTTGATATCATTTGACTAATAAAAAATTATTATCAAAGAGTTGCATCGTTTTCGAAGAGCTCTTTATAGATCAATATAAAAAAGGTTCTCCAATTATTTCATATATCGAAAATTCAAATTAGAAAACATATTCTTGAACTCTCCATTTTCGTTTTTATTCTCTTTGCTTCCCTAATAGAGTCTTTAGAATCGTTTAGACTTTATAGTATTGTAAACAAAAGGTTGGTTCTTTGCTTCTTTGTTTTACCCTGGGAGACAGACGCCCAAATGCTCTAAGCATTGAGAAGAGGGGCAAAATTTATCTTAAAACAATAGTACTAAATACTAAACTCGATCTTTATAACATTCATTTCTATTACCTTATTTATATCGAATCTTTCTAAGTAAATCTTTTTAAGGTATCGAATCTTTCTAAATAAATCTTTTTTCTTTAATTTTTTTTTTGATAATTAGATAATATTTATTTTCTATTTTTATTTCCAACACATAGCCATAATATTTGAGTGTAAGATATTAAAATTTGCCCTAAAAATAAGTAAGCCGTACATGATATAGAAGCTTCATCAGCAGATTTGGGTGGTGCCGTTCTCTTCATTTTACAAAAGGGACATACAGCAGATGCAGCTCCCACATCGGTTCCACTTTCATCTCCACTTCCAACTATATATATATATATATATATATATATATATATGCAAAAATATCTTATGTTAGATTGAGCTAGGGTTGGAATAGAACTAAAGACGCACACACACACCACACACACACACACACACACACATATATATATATATATATATATATATATATATATATATATATATATATATATATATTATTTATCTTCATTTGTGGGATTAATAGAGAAAGGGTTTGCCATCGAAGCTTGGTCGTGCTTGCTCGAAATAGTTGAAATCCTTAAGAAAAGAAAAAACAAGAAACTAAAAAGTTTGATTTCAAAATTCCTTTTTATTGATACAAAAGAGAAACAGAAGAACTTTTATATATATATATATATATATATATATAATATATATATATATACATGAAAGCATTGATTATAGGAGATGAAATATAATTCCTATTTTTTGAAAGAAAACGAAATTAAAGATACACACAAAAGATGAAGTTTAAGATTTTACTTTCAAAATATATGGGGTTTAGAAGATGAAGAAACGTTCTAGCTTGTAAAAAAAAAAAAATCAAAGGAAAGGAAGTGAAATTGAGAGAAAAGACAATGAACTCCTAAATGCTTTTTCAAGGGCGGATGATCGAGGTTCGAATTCTTCTTAGAGTGGTTAGTTCCATATTAAAAATTTTGGACCCGACTTTTATCATCAATTAAGAGTTGAATTTTGTGAGCGCTCCACATATCGAGTTCGGATTAGTTTCACCAAAAGATATATGGGTAGCAAAAAGAAGAAGGTATTGATTTTATGAAAACATTTTACTTCATGTTATTAAAATAGTAATAATTTAAATATTCTATCTATAGCAATTATTCATGGTTGATTGGTTCTTGAATGAGTTAGATATTGATAATGCCTCCATACATAGGTCGAAGGATTCGAGGTGGATGTCACACGACATATTGATTAGGTCTTAGATAGGCTCTACTTTGTATCCATAAATGACTATAAGTATCACGAGGTTAATATGATTTTTGACATAAAAATAAGACGAAAATTACATGGTTGACGGAAAACTCATTTCCCGATAAAAAATATTAAAAATTTGTATTGCTTTAATAGTTATGATAACTATATTAAGTTATTGTATTGCTCGGATGGCATCCCTTATGATTAAGAACATGATAAAGAGAAAAAAGTCGCATAGAATATTTTAAAAAAATTTATATTAAGTTATTATTAATTAATTATATTAAATGGCATAGTTATGGCCTTTAGAGTATGCAATTTTTATTTATCTTTTTTTTTCAAATTTAAACTATATATAAAATATAATATAATATAATCAAATATGACTTGTCCAATTTAAACTTTATATCCCGACTCAGTCCAATTTGTGGACAAAAGCCCATGATTTTGAAAGCCCATGATTTTGTAAGGCTGGACAATTTAGTTTTTCTTGATTCATATATTATGCAGCTAATTTAAGACCAGAAATTTCGTACTCTTAGAAAATAATTATTATTATAAAATATATATTAATGACATGGATATATATATTATTAAAATTATTAAATTTCTTTTTTAAAAAAAATTAACAAAATCTGTAATTTAAAAAAAAATTAAGACTATATTTATATTGGAACCAAATTCAACCATTTTTTTCAACCTTTTTCTCAACCAAACTAATAAAGTTGAACGTAAATATTTGTCGGTACAGATTACATCAAGTTTTTTACTTCTACGTTGTTTCTATTCAATTTGTTAAAGATGGAAAATAACATCCCTGCACGTAATTCCTAGAAAATAATTAGGTAAACTTTTGTGTATCAAAAAAATAAAACATAATTTCAAAAAAAAAATTTAATTGAATTTGATACTAAATTTACTAAAAGTAAAAATATGCAATTTAAAACGTGTTATAAATTATCCAATAATATTGTTCGTTATGACTTATTTCATATAGATTTTATGAGTTTAAAACACGTTACTGAGTAAAGAGCTTCAAACCCCTATGTAATAAGTGTTTATAGATTTTGTAAACAAGCAATGTGGGATATCATGTCACAAAAGAATTTAAATAAATAATATTTTAGAGATGTAGGAAACTTGGAGTTAATAATATTTAATGCAAAGCTAGGACAGTTAGAGAGTATGAATATTACATGCAATTTTAATTTACTTTTTTTTTTTTTTTTTACAAATTTCAAATTTAAACTCTATAAATATATATATATACACATAACTACATGTATTATTTGCATATAGACTCGAGAAAAAAGCAATGAGAAAATTTTATCTCTGTGTTTTCATACTTAGCATCTTACTTTATGGTTCTAATTGTAAGTTTACTTTCTCTTTTTCCATACTATGCTAAATTAGTGAGTATCATGTAAGAATCGGATAAGACTTTTCTTTATTTTATATATATATATATAATATAATTGAATTAATTGTGCTATTGTTTGTAGGTGAGTTGGTATCAGGAGTGGAAGGAAAGGACGGAAATGAAGAAATTGGGGAACTAATAAATAGTAAATTTTCATGTTCTTGCAATAGCACTATGGACTTTTGTGCACCTTGTAAGAGTACTTGCTATTCTGCGGTCGTATGCCCTGATAAGAAATGTAGAAGATATTACATTTGTCGTCGTTAACTAATACTATTTCGAATAAATAATAAAAAATTTCTTTTTATATTTATAAATTTTATTTACATAAATGAGTTTTCTAGAATTTTTGTGAGTTAAGTGAAAATTATTATTTATGTATATAATTATTTAAAATTTGAGTCCAACGAAATTAGTTTGGATGTAAATTTGTTTAAATGTAGACTTTTTATATATAATTTTGAACATTTGATTATGATAATCATAATACTTTTCTTTTTTAAAGAACTTGTTAAAAAATTATATTTACTGCTCTTTATTAGCGAAATGACAATATTAGACACCTTTTTTTATTAAAAAAAATTTATGAATATTTTTGTATTAAAAAAAAGGATTAAAGAACATCATCCACAATCAATTATTTTGTATTGTTCCATTGACTATGAGTATCTAGACTCATTTATCGATGTGGGACCCGATATCACATTCACTCATCCTTAAAGCTTAAAGTCCTCGTTAGGGTTCAAGGCCCACTTAAATATAATAGGCCTCAACCCAGGATCAACTAGTGGACATCTACTTGGTTCCCATAGTCTGGGTTGGCTACCTACTCTGATACCAGCGGTCTGGATATCACATTCACACCTCCTTAAGGCCTAGGGCTCACTTAAACATAATAGGCATCAATCCAATATCAACTAGTTTGAGTTGGCTACCTACCCACTTAAACATAATAGGTCTCAACCCAAGATCAACTAGTTTGGGTTGGCTACCTACTCTAATATCAACGAGATATCGCATTCACCTCTCCGGACTCACTTAAACATAATAGGCATCAACTCAAGATCAACTACTTTGGATTGGTTACCCACATTCAGACCTCCTTAAGGTCTAGGGCTCACTTAAACATAATAGGCATCACCCAAATTCGACTCACTTAAACATAATAGGCATCAACTCAAGATCAACTACTTTGGATTGGTTACCCACATTCAGACCTCCTTAAGGTCTAGGGCTCACTTAAACATAATAGGTCTCAACCTAAGATCAACTAGTGGACGTCTACTTGGTTCCCATAGTCTGGGTTGGCTACCTACTCTGATACCAGCGGTCTGGATATCACATTCACACCTCCTTAAGGCCTAGGCCCACTTAAACATAATAGCCTCACTCAAATCAACTAGTTTTGGGTTGGCTACCGACTCTGATATCAACGGTCGGGGATACATTCACCTCTCCTTAAGACCTAAGGTCCTTGTTAGGGCCCTGGCCCACTTAAACATAATAGGCCTCAACTCAGATCAACTGGTTGACGTCCACTTGGTTCCTATAGTCTGCTACCTACTCTAATACCAACGATCACCACCCAGACCCGGCCCACTTAACATAATAAGCCTCAACCCAACCTACTCTACTACTCAACCCGGTCGGATATATCACATTCACCCCCTCCTTAAGCCTAATGTCCTCATTAGGCCTAGGGCCCCTTAAAAGGTTGGGCTACCTACTCTAAGCCCACTTAAACATAAAGCCTCAACCCAACCTACTCTGATACCAACGGTCGGATTAGCTACCAACTCTAATACCAACGGTCACCACCCAGACCCAGGACTCATGTAAACATAATAGGCATCAACCCTAGCTACCTACTCTAATACCAACGGTCACCACCCAGACTCAGGACTCATTTAAACATAATAGGCATCAACCCTAGCTACCTACTCTAATACCAACGGTCACCACCCAAACCCAGGACTCATTTAAACATAATAGGCATCAACCCAAGATCAACTAGTCGACGTCCACTTGGTTCCCATATCACCACCCAAACCCACTTGGTATTAGAGTGGGTTAGCTACCTACTCTAGGTACCAACAGTCACCATCCAACCCGTGGCACAACTATAAGCCTGGAAGAGCCCACAGTCAACTACTTGGTATTGTCCTCATTGTACCAAAAGGGATATCTCGAATTGACTATGAGTACCTAGGCTCATTCTTATATACCATTGCACATTTCTTTCACTTATCAATGTGGGACGGGGTATCACAGAAATAGGTAAAGAACTAGAGTCAGAAAAATGAAAGATATCATGAAATTAAACAAAATGTCATCAAAGTTAAGATTTGTTAGTTTGAAGACATACATCGGTGGTTGAAATTACTTGAACGATTCTAGAGAGAGGAACTTTGGAAAACAATAGAAATTTAAAATTTTGATAAATGAGAGATTCGTGAATTTGGTCACAAACAAATTTATATTTAGTAAGTTAAGTCCTAAAATATTTTATATTCACTTTTAGAGTCCCAAATATTTTTACTTAAGAAATTTAAGGTATTTCTTAACAAACTTTGTCAAATTTTTTTAAAATTTAACATGTTGTGTGATTCTACCCATAAAAAAATAATAATTTAAGTTACTTTACATGAAATATGTACAAATTTAAAGTAAAAAAAAATGTGAGACTTATTCACAAAATATTACCAAAAAAATAAAAAGATATATATATTTCATGTAATTTATCAAAATTCTTGAAAAATAATTTTATTTTTCTAAAATAAAAAAAATTAGAATTTTACTTTCAAAACATAAATTTGTTTGAAATCAAATTTATTAATGTCTCTTTAAAAATTTGAAGTCCAATTGAGCTCGAAAGAAAGGAAAAAAATGAGAAAAGAGAATTTTAATTTTTTTTAGTGGTCCAATAAGCACTCATTTTGTGAATGAATTAAAATTATTTTAGAAAATAATTTCAAAAACGGGTCCAAATTGAAACTAATTTACAAAAATAGGACCATTTTGAAAAAAAAACTTTCATGTATTATATATTATATATATATATTATATATATATATATATATATATATATATATATCAAACAAAGAGAGTTCGTACTAAAGGATGAAATTTGCATCGGGAAAGAACAATGGAGAGGAAGTCATTAATGATTCAAAGAGAAAAGTGATTTACCAAAATTAATTAGTTTCATATTAATTACTTAGTTGACTATTATTAAATGGTACACTTTTTGTATATCAGAAAATTAAAAACTATATTTAAAATTTTTTAAATTATATATAAATAATCATCGGGATTATAAAAAATAATAACTCTTTAAAACAAAATGTATTAATGCATGGTTGAACGTGACAAATCTAACCTTTTTTTTTCCTCTAAAAAAAAAAAAGCAAAAGACATTAAATCCAAAACTCTATAAATATGGTAAAATAATAAAGTAAAAACCTTACAACAAACAAAGAAAACAACAATGAGAACTTTTTACTTCACCATTTTTGTATTTTGCAACATTCTTTTTGCTTTTAACAGTAAGTTTTCTTACTGCGATTTTTTTTTTATTTTTAAATTTGAATTTCGTGAATGAAGAAATAAGTATTAGTAAGAATTTTTTCCATGTTACTTGTGTGTATACTCAAATATAAAAAAAACACTGAAAATTTATGTCTGTTTTTTAATACTTTGCCTCATACTTTATGGTTTTAATTGTAAGTTTACTTTCTACTTTTCCATATTTTGTTTAAGATAAAATGTCTAATTCAATATATATATATATTTATTTATTTATTTATTTATTTGATTCATGTTTATGTTCAAAAAAAAACTTAGTCTATTGAATTATTTATGTTTTAACATTTTGTTATTTAGGTTCTAAAGTTTTTAAAACTTATTGTATAAGTATTTTTGATCATTTTTTCATAAATTTTTTCAGTTTAATTTAAAGTTTATTTAAAACTAAAAAAAAGTTAAAACTAGAATAAATTATAGTTGAATCGATTAAACACTATTACTTATAGCTAAATTATGATTATGAATTTGAGTTACTTAATAGTGTAGTTGATATATTATCGACTAATCTGGGAAGACTTCGTTTAGGTTCATGTGTCTCACCCGGTCTCCTACACGAGGAACCTAAATTCAATAAGATTACTTTATGACCATAATTTTAGTTTTATGTTGTAGTTTTGGAAGTCTTCCTTTATAAATTCTTTTCAAATTAGTCGATAATTTAAAATTTTAAATAAAAACTACGAAAATATAACAGATAAAATATATTATCATTATATATATATATATATATATATATATAATTGAATTCATCTTTATATATATTTGTTTCTTTGTTTGTAGATGAGATGGTGACAAGAGTGCAAGGATTTGGAAAAGGAGAAGAAATTAGAGAAATAATGAATAAGAGACGTGTATGTTATTGCAATGAGCATGTAAACATGTGTAGTCGTTGTGGCCTTAAATGTCGTCCTGTGGTTCAATGCCGCCCTGCAAATAATTGTGTCATGAATAATATTTACCGATGTGCGAAATAATTAATAATATATACCCATTTTAAATTTATAAGATTCAATTGAAATGAATCAAAACAAATAATATTATTACATTGTTTTTAATTAATTATCAGTACGATTTTTCGGATGGAAAAATATTTTGTCTGAGACAAAGAAACTTACAAACATATTTTTACAAGTTATAGACAATATAATATTCAAAACTTGTTAAAATTATTAGTAAAACTACTACCAATTGAGCTACATTTTTTTGATAATATAATATTTTAAAATATATATATATATATATATATAATGACAAAAATAATTAATATTTTACAAATTAATAATAATAAATAAATCATAAATAATATTTTTGGGTGACTATTTACATAAAACATAATTCTAATTAGTTTGTTTAGAATTATTATTCTAATTAATTTAAATTTAATTTAAATTGTATCGATAAATTTATTAAATAAATATTTTATTTGAAGTCTTATATAATAAGAGAATCAAATTTAAAATCAGAATGAAAAATTAGAAATTTGTTTATTATGCTTTTTGCTTTTAGCAATAAGTTTTCTTTCTCCATCTCCAAATTACTTCATTGTTCCTAAGTTTTATGTATATGAAATTTAATTTCTGTCTGGAATTCGAACAAAAAATTAGCCTCTCATATTTTAAAATTAAGTTATAAAAAAATTAATTTATATATATATAGTTTATTAAAATTGAAATTTTTCTTTGTCAATTTACTTATTATTAAATATATTCAAATAATGTAATGACATAAATAGAGTTTTTTTTACTTAGTAGATGATTTAACGAAATTTTTAATAGAAAGATCATTGTCAAAATTAATTTATAGTTGGAGGACTAATTTCAAAAAAAAATTTAGATATCAATGTCACCATACCTCAATAATTTAAAATAAATAGGTCCACGTGATTCTTATGGTCCATTACATAATTTTTTTAAGAAAAAGAAAAATTTCTTTTAGTGTAATTAATTATTCAAAATATTCCTCTTTATTATATGGTGTGAAATATTATCTAAAATACTAATAAAAATAAGATACATGACAATTTAATTATAATATTTATTGACAAAATATTACCAAAACGGTAAATATACTTAATAGAACGTTTTATTCAATAAATTACTTAAGGCAAAAGTAAAATTTATTACAAGTATCGGATTTGCAAACTTCTTGAATTTTGCACTGAAGGCCACAAGATTTACAATCGTATGAAGTTTCACTACACTTACATTTTACTGGAACACTTTTTTCCCTCACTAATTCCTTTGCTTCTCCTTCTTGCTTTCCCCATACTAATAGTTCATCTGTAAAAAAAAAGTTGAAGAAAAATAAATTAAATACAATTATATAATCCCCTTTTTCTATCTTTGCATAAATTTTTTGTTGTTTAACATCCCATTATCTGGTTATCATTTTGATAACTAATTAATTTGAAACAGAATCGTATCAGATCTTTACTTTTAAAAAATATTTCTCACAAATATCTAACTTTTCATTCACGAGATTCGAATTCGAGACAGAAAAAACGAGAAAAAATAAATTCCGTATACATAAAACTTAGGAACAATGAAGTAATTTGGAGATGGAGAAAGAAAACTTACTGCTAAATGCAAAAAGTAGAATGCAAAGAACAAAAATGTTGAAGTAAGTTCTCATTGTTGTTTTCTTTTTCTAGTTTTTTTACTTTTTACCCTATTTATAGAGCTTTTGGTATTAATTATTCTTTTTCCATTTTTTCTAAAGGGAAAGTGTTATTATTCATGTGTACAATTAGTATTGTGATTATAGATTCTATGGTATTTTTGGTCAATTTATTGATACTATTTGTTTATAGGTAAATTGGCATAGATAGTTTCTAAACTATAAAAATTTGGTGACATTGATCCTCAAATTATTTTTTTTTGTGAAATTGGTTTTCGAACTATGAAAAAATTGTGATGTTGGTCATTCTATTAAAATTTTTGTTAAAATTATCCGTTAACTAAAAAAAATCCAAAAAGATGAATGATGAAGAAAAAATGAGAAAACTCGACAAACTCATGAAAGAGAATGGTGTCTAAGGCATGAACAGAATCTCTCCAAATAGTGGATGAGACTATGAACGAAATTTTGTAGGGCCGGACAAAAATTGTCACCACCAACCTGTCCTGGATGAAGAATTGTCTGACACCCATCCTCAAAGGACAAAGGCTCTAGTAAGCAAAACAACGGAAAGGCGGGGTGAACAATCTCATCTCAAGTATCACTGGGAGATAGTGAGGTGGGAGAAAGTCACCACACTTCAAAGCCCACTAGGACCCATGAAGACGTTGGAAAATCGTCAAAAAGATACCGACAAGAACTAAGTCCCGAACAAACTAGACGCACTTCACATTCGAAAAGAGTTCGATCCATCGAGATCGGGCCTTTTGAAAATGGATCCATGGAGTAGCGTTAGATCCAACACTAAAGATTCCACCGTTTGTCTTATACTCCAGACAAACATGACCTCTCGAGCATATATACCGATACAAATTGACAATGGGGATAGTAACTAAGGACAAATCAATTCTTTGCAAAGCTTTCTCGGGTACCCTTTCAAACAAAACATTGACATGATTCACTTTGCTGAAATCAAGTACGATTGATTCCTGGCACACTTTAGAAATAACATTCCTAGACAAATTCAATACAACAAGAACTATCCCAAAAACCCGAGGCGACCTTGCCAACATTAAACAAAGAGAGGACGAATCGTTGTTATCCTTCTTGGAACGATTCAAAAATACATACAACGAAGTCGAATGAATCAGTCAGGACACTGTCATCATGTGTTTCAAGGGTGGATTTAGATCTCGAATTCGATACACAGAATTACAGCTAAGGAAGCCCGAGACCATTGGAGAATGTTTAACGTGACTCGCAAAGTGGCGTTAGTAGGAGAAAGTGCTTGAGAGATGCATTACAAAAAGAAAAAAAGATACCTCGATCAACATCGAGACTCAGTTCACGATTCCGTTCATGGGAAAGGAAAAAACCGAGTCATTCACTCCGCTGAATGTTCCTAAGTAAAGTCTCATTTCAATTATTAAAGAAAAGTATGGAGTATGAGATCCTACCTCCATGAGCCTATACTTTGCCAACCAGAGACAAATCTAAGTTTTGTGGCTTCCACTGAGATTATGGTCATACGACTGAAACTGCATCCAGTTGAAAAGGGCAATCAAAAGATTGATTCGGGAAGAATATTTGAAGGAATATATTTATGGTGCCCAACAGGAGAAAACAAAGGAGATGCTGATTACCCCCGAAGTTTCATCTATTAAAAAGATTTAAAAACGGATCTATAATCTCAACAAGTTGTATCTCATTCCTGAATACGAACACACCGAGCATGAGGTAATCTCCTTTTCTAAAAGGGAACTTGTTCGCAATGAGGAAGCAAAAATTACCCCTATTGTCCTCGAAGTTCAAATGACACGAGAAGGAGTAGATAAATGTACTGTGAAAAGGGTTCTCATAGGCACAAGAGCTACGAAAAACATCATGTACTTGAAGTATTTTAAAGAGATGAGAATGAACGACAGCCATCTGAATGGTGTTAGAGGGTTTTACTGCACATAAAATCCATGTTAAAGGCACGGTCAGAATGCAAGTCACACTTGGAACCGACGACCGAATGAAGACTGAAGAAGTAAAATTATATGTGGTGGATATCGACTCCCCACGTAACACCATACTGGGTATGCCATCTCATGCAGCCTTTGATTTGGTTATTTCCATGTCTCACCAGCAGGTGAAGTTTAGCACTGGCCGAAGTGTCGGATTTCTAAAAAACAGTCCTAAAAGTCTGCTTGATTACATTATAAAAATAAAGAGGAAGCGGGACGAAGAAGAACTCACTGAGATCAATATGATCAACACCAGAGAAGAATCAAGAGTTAAAAAGCTTCTTGAACAGCAAATCACAAACTTTGTAATGGAAGTATCAAAGAATGAAAAATTTGAGGAGGTATTGATCAACCCAGAGCACCTACAACAACGTATAAAAATTGCCAGTGAAATGCCTAAACATATGTGAGATGAGGTTGTTCAATTCCTGACAGACCATAAAAAAGCTTCACTTGGTGCACGAGAATATGCCAGAAATCGATATTTTGGCCAAGCACAAATTGAATATAAATCCTACAGGCCAACCAGTGAAGCAGAAATCTCGACGATTCGGTGAGGAAAAACAGTTAGGGATGAAGGAGGAAATCAACCAATTATTTGGGATTGAAATGATTTTGATTATATTATTTATATAAAGGGTTTCTCCTTGCTCTAAATTTAATTGATCAAATGGCTCTGATTAACAAGGATAATAACACAAGCAGACGCTCTATCCATTTCTGACCGTGCATTTTCCCTCAATATTATTTCATTCATTCTTGCAAGAATTACGGCAATAAATCCCTTTCCTTTGCTATGTTTCCTTCTACTGTATATATCCAAAACACGCAAAGAAATATATATATATATTTTTTATTTTTTTTTATGAAAACATGTTTAAATATATAAATATGCATTACGACTTTAATCATATTTATACCAATAATTATAATTTAATAATTAAACTAATAAAATCTATTACAAATAGATTATAATTTTCCAGTGAGGAGAAAAAAGAAAAATTAGGAAACTAATAGTGACTAATAAATCGTCTTAATAGTTGAATAATTTTATTTATTAATATATATATATAATATATATATATATATATATATATTCAAAAGAAAATAATTATAGAAATTAAAAAGTAATTAAAAGAAACAATAGAACGTTTTATTCCATAAATTACTTAAGGCAAAAGTAAAATTTATTACAAGTATTGGATTTGCAAACTTCTTGAATTTTGCATTGAAGGCCACAAGATTTACAATCGTCTGAAGTTTCACTGCACTTACATTTTACTGGAACACTTTTTTCCCTCACTAATTCCTTTGCTTCTCCTTCTTGCTTTCCCCATACTAATAGTTCATCTGTAAAAAAAAGGTTGAAGAAAAATAAATTAAATACAATTATAAAATCCCCTTTTTCTATCTTTGTATAAATCTTTTGTTGTTTAACATCCCATTATCTGGTTATCATTTTGAAAACTGATTAATTTGAAACAAAATTGTATCAAATCTTTACTTTTTATCATTCACGAAATTCGAATTCGAAACAGAAAAAATGAGAGAAAATAAATTCCGTATACATAAAACTTAGGAACAATGAAGTAATTTGGAGATGGAGAAAGAAAACTTACTGCTAAAAGCAAAAAGTAGAATGCAAAGAACAAAAATGCTGAAGTAAGTTCTCATTGTTGTTTTCTTTGTTTGTGTGAGTTTTTCTAGTTTTCTTACTTTTTACCCTATTTATAGAGCTTTTGGTATTAATTATTCTTTTTCCATTTTCTCTAAAGGGAAAGTGCCATTATTCATGTGCACAATTAGTGTTGTGATTGTAGGTCTGATGGTACTTTTGGTCAATTTTTCATACCATTTTTTTTATAGGTAAATTCGTATAAATAGTATTCAAATTATAGAGGTTCACTGATATTAGTTTTCAAATATATTTTTTTTTGAATTGGTTCTCAAACTATAAAAAAATTGTGATATTAGTTCTTTTATTAAAAAATTTAATATATTTAATAATATAATATATATATATACATATACAGAATTTAACAAAATTTTAACAGAAAGACTAATGTTACAATTTGTTCATAGTTCAGGGACTAATTCTACCAAAACAAATATAATTTAAAAATTAATATCATCAAATCTTTATAATTTGGAGACTATTTATGCTAATTTGTCTTTTTTTTCTTCCAAATTTGAAGATATGTCATATAAAATAAGTTAATTATCATTTCTTTTTATTTAATTAAGTCACAAATTGTTAAATTTTACAAATTTTTTTACAGTCATTTTTATTTGATAAAGAAATTAAAAATTAAAAATAAATTAAACTTGTGAAACATAAATTTAATAAAAATAATAATAATATTAATTAAATTGTCACGTGTCTTATTTATATTCGTATTTTAGACAATATTACTCACCATATTAAAAAAAAAAAGGAATATTTTGAGTAATTAATTACACTAAAAGAAAATTTTCCTTTTCTTAAAAATATTATGTAATGGACCATAAGAATCAAGGTGGACCTAATTGATAACAGAATTTTCTCATCAACATATTTTGGACCTTAATATTTTTTTTCTTTTCCACAAATTTATATTAGGAAAAAAGTATAGATTAATTAATTTTAGATAAGAACGTTTATTTTCCAATTTATAAAATAATATCTTTTTGAAGAAATTTATATATGAAAAAATTCAACGCCAATTAATTGATTTCCCACCCTAATATATCTGATTCGTGATAGATTTATAAGCAAATTGGCATATATAGTCTTCAAATTATAAAAATTTGATGATATTGGTCCCCGAATTATTTTTTTTTGGAATTGGTCCCCTGAATTATAAAAAAAATGTGATATTCGTCCTTCCGTTAAAAAATTCGTTAAATCATTAGTTAAGTAAAAAAAACTTCAAAGATATTTATGTTACTGCATTATTTAAATATATTTAATAATAGACCGATTGACATAAATAATTTCCAAATTATAAATATTTGGTGACATTAGTCTCTAAACAATTTTTCACAAAAAGACTAATATCACAATATTTTTACAATTTAAAGACTAATTTCACCAAAAAAATAATTTCACCAAAAAAATAATTTGGTGACCAATGTTACCAGGAACTAGCCAATTTGCCTGAAGGAAAGTTTATGTATGTGTATATATATATATATATATATATATATATAAGTTTGAGGTGAAAACAAATATAAATTTTTTTCTTAAATAAATTATTATTTTAAATTTAAAATAAATTAATCAAAAAGTATAGTATAGTTTAGTAATATATATATATTTTTTTTTCTAATCTATAATTTCTTGTTTCTTTACGACAAAATACGATTTGAACTCAAAAAAAATTGCATAAATTGCGAATATGTATTAATTTGAGTTTGTTATTATGGTATTTACTCTTTAACCATAATAATGGAGATATTTACTTCAATTATAAATTACCTTGAAGTAAACAACTTTGAAATATAAATACATAACCAATTCTGTTAATTTTTGTATATATATACATATATATATTAGAAAATTTTGACTTTTAGTCCTATAATTATCATTTTTATAAAATTAAGTATCTAAAATTATAAATATTTTTTTTAAAAAAAATTGAAGCCTTAAAAATTTGATGTTATAACCATTTGGTCCTTGTATTTTTTATTATCTTGACCAAAAAAAAATTACTTGCCTTACATTTACTAATATTTTTCTCTAAATATTCTTATAATTAATACTTTAAAACTTAAATTTATATTTATTATAAAATAAAAAAATATTCTAATTTTTTAAACTTACAAATAGATTAATTTAATTTTGTTGTTTCTTGAAATCTTAGTAGCGGTCTCACTCAAATAACATGAAATTTTGTGTCACAATAACTTTTTTTATTTATTTTTTACAAATAAATAGAAAATATTAGTAAATTAAATAAAGAAAAAAAAAAAAAAATATATATATATATATATATATTAGTTATCACTTATAATTAACGTTGTACATAGCATAATCATTAATCCCAACAAACAAATTAAAATGAATAATAATAATAATAATAATAATAATAATAATAATAATAATAATAATAGTGATGAATTTGTTAGTTGTTGGTTCTTATGAATTTTTGATAGCCCCAGACAACATAGTAAATTGGGCCGTGTCTGTATCTGTAAAAGAAAGAGTTACCGTTGTTTTTGTGTGTGTATTGTTTCTGCAAATCTTTGTTTGCTTCTGTTCGGAATTTGAACCAAAACTGCCTTTGGTCAACTTCATCCCATACCAAATTTCAAGAATTTCACTTACACCAACACTCACAAAAAAGAAAAACTCCTACTAAATTTTTCTTTTTTTTCCAATTTATTTGTGTTCAATTATCAATATTACACTCAATATTTATTGTTTGAATATTATTTATGTTTAATTAATGACATAAATACTTTTAAAAATTTTATTAAAAAAAATAATATTATAATTATTTTATTATTTAAAAACCGATTTTACTTCAAAAATAATTTGAAGACTTAGACATGTGGCCAAAGAAACATAGTTTTTGATTTCACAAACCAAATAGTAGTATTATGGAGTGATTGCACTTTGATAGTAATAAAGAGAAGTAAGTCACCATAAACTTCATTAACAAGTAGTTAGAAATAGTTAATATATATATATATATATATTTCATACACCAAATGTTACAGAGATTATTATAATATATATATATATATCACATCACGCACAATTAGGACTAGAATTTCTACACATAGATAGACATATATATATAGATATATATATATATATCATTATTCCAACTAATTAGTTCCATTAGTAAAACTATTATGATCTTGATATTATTCTAAGCCAATAGCCAGAAATTCTTTTGCCATCTTGTGCTGATAAGGTACCCTCCCATCCCTTTGCTTTGCTTCCTCACTCCAATTGTTAAACAATCCACTGTGTTTATGCATTTTTCTGCAAATTCCTCTGATTTACTACTTGTTCCACACAAGCTGCAAATACATACATATATATGTATATATATATAATCAAATGCTTGTTTAACCAAAACTGAACTTTTTTTTTTTGGACTAATAATGTGGTGTGAAAAATGACTTACCAATTAAACAGAAGGGAAGGCTTCTTCTGACCAAGTACAAGAACAGACACTTCAAGTTTCTTCACTTGGCTCATCACTGTTGCCAATTTGGGACCTTGAATAACTAGTGCTTCAACTTCAACCTTTAAACAAACACAAGGGAAAAAAAAAATGCATCCTTTCCACCATCAAACACATTGTCCCTAAATGAAATATATATATATATATATATATATATATATATAGATCTCAAAAGCACTTTTAAAGAAAACAAAAATGTCTAAAGAAAGAAACACACGAACAAAAACCCTTGTAAACCATGTAACTTTAGGTCCCTTTTTTTCTCTCTTTATGATGGCAAATGTGCAAAAAGAATAGGGGGAAAATTTGAAAAACAAAAGTTGAAATCTTTTCCCTCCCCCACTTACAGTTTAAACAAAAGAAGAAAACTTTGATGGGATCTTGAAACAAACTACTAAAATTAGTTTAAAAAAATAACAGAGGAAAAAGATGAAAGACAAAAGTTGAAATCTTTTCCCTCCCCCACTTCAAGTTTAAACAAAAGAAGAAAACTTTGATGGGATCTTGAAACAAACTGCTAAAATTAGTTTTAAAAAATAACAGAGGAAAAAGATGAAAGACAAAAGTTGAAATCTTTTCCCTCCCCCACTTCAAGTTTAAACAAAAGAAGAAAACTTTGATGGGATCTTGAAACAAACTGCTAAAATTAGTTCATGAAGAAATTAAAAATGTCATACACATACCTCAGGTTTGCAGGCCTTACAGAGGGAACCAAGTGAGCTAGCAAGATAAGGAGATGAAGAACAGGAAGAGGAAGAAGAAGAAGAAGAAGAAGAAGAAGAATTAGGAGAAGAAGATCCAGAAGATTTGATTGAAGAAGAAGGAGGAAGAATATGGAGAAGAGTAAGCATATCACCCTTATTAGTAACATGAGTAAGTGCCCACATCATAGCATGTTTGGAATGTGAGGATTGATCCACAACCACCATTACTCTTTTCCTCATAACAAATCCTCCACCACCACCACCACCATTGTTATTATTATTACTTTCAGAAAAACCATACATATTAAAACCTTCCATTTGTTTCAAACTCAGCCTGTTCTTCACTTCCCATCCTTCTTTGTTACTCAGCTGTCTCAAAAAAGAACCTGGCATTTCTCTGTTTTTGCCCTGAAATTTCTTGAACATGAATGCTGAATAAAATGTATGAGGTGGGAAAGAAATGAAAAAGAAAAGAAAAGGAAAGGAAAGAGATTTTTATTTTTGTATTAGACCTGCATTATTGATAGTCAAGGAAGGGTACAGAAAAAGAGAAGAAAACAATGTCTGTAATGGTGTATTCTTGTGAACAAGAACTTGAGGGTACTATGGAAGGACAAAAATGGAGGGTAGGGGAGAAAAATTCATAGGAAGAATCATGGAAGAAGGGGTGGGGTGGGGGGGGGGGGGGGGATGCTTATTTTAACTTTAGTGCAGAGGAAAGATGGAAAGATGGAAAAAGGGAAGGGAAAAAAAAAAGGAGAAAGGAAAGGTCACGGGAATCACTGGCTAAACTTGTGGCTTTACTCTGTCAGTAGAAATAGTAATTTAATATCAGTGTTCAGGTTGATGATCATATGGTGGATTCTCAGGATCGTCCTTTCAGATTCATATATATATATATATATATACATATTAAAAAACATATATATAATTTTAAAAAATATATATAAATAAATTTGTTATTAATTTTTTAAAAAACAATTTATGGTTACATTAAATATAATATTTAATTAAAAATTAAAATAAATTTTTGAAAAAATTTAAACATCATCATAATTAAACTTTTTTTTTTCATTTAAAAAAATGTAATCAGACGTTTATTAATTTTGTATCATTGAAAAAAATTTGAAGTACACTTACAAAAAGAAGAAAAAAATGTAAGTACAATAAAAATATCGAAAATGTACTGAGCAATAATTAAAATCAATACGATCCAATCAAAATACAGAAATCTAAAAATAAAAAAAAATTAAAAAAAAAACCTTTTCTCTCACACCTTTAAATTTCACGGAGAAATGATAACAACGTGTAAATATATTTATTTTAAAACATTTATATATATATATATATATTTTTTAATTTTTTTTTTGGGAGCTAGGTTATCCTTCTCATGTTTATCTTGTTGACAAAAAAAAAAAGGTAAGCAGAAATTTTGAGCTTTATTTTGGATTATTGGATCCTCGTTTTGAGTTCTGGTTTAATCAAAACAAATTTTTGGACATAATTGTTTTTTTTGGTGATTTTTACCTTTTTCTATAGTATTTTTGTTCTCATATTATTTGGTATTTGTTAGTAGATGTGTGAACTTTTTTTACATTGAATTAAGTTTATTTTACTTCCAATTATCAATAAAAAAAAAGTATGGATCCTCTTTTAAAGATTGTTTTTAAAATAGACTTTTGTTTCTTAAAAGTGAAAAAAAATTACGAATACTTTGTCAAATATAAATTTATTCGAGACTAAATTTACCAATTAAGATTGGATTAAAAGAATGTAAAATGGAATTGACCAACTCTTAAACTAAATTTTAGGATGATGACAAAATTAAGTATCTAATTTAATAAAATAAAATTAGGTGGATTATATTGCAAACCATTGATTTTAAAAAAAAAAAAAAATATTTGGAACTAATTTAGTTTTGTCCATACACACAAGATCAAACTCTCAATAAACTTTAGGGTAAATTATCCTACTAACACTTAAACTTTTGAAAAATCTAATTTTTGCATCTATATTTATTTTTGCTTTGAATTGACACTTGAACAAAGCTTGCATTAAAGTTCTTCTTCAATTCTATTATTTCGAATTCGTCGCAGAACATGAATTTCAAGGTATTTTTTTCTACAATGTCATTGCTGACACTAATAATGTAATAATGTCATTGTAAAAAAACTCAAAATTTGTATTCTGCAACGAATTCAAAGTTTAAAAAAAATTTAATGTTTGAGGAAGGGAATGATTACGAAGACATATGGTTTAAATTGTGTTCTTTGAATAATATTTTTTCAGAATCTTTATATTTAATATAATTTTCAAATAATATAAAATTTTGTATTTGTCCAACTGGTAAATGCTTATTTATTGTTTATACGGTTGTGGTTCAAATCTAGGGGTTCACAAATATAATTACGTTAATTTATTTTGGCATCATGTAAGTATACAATATAAAATATAAGTTCCACATAAGTTAACATGTTAATAGTTTTTCTAGTGGGTTAATATAATTTTACTATTTTTGTGGTTGAGAGATCGAATCCAAGTATACAATATAAAATATAAGTTCTACATAAATTAACATATTAATAGTTGTTCCAGTGGGTTAGTATATTTTTATTATTTTTGTGGTTGAGGGATCGAATCCTTTCAGTTTAACAAGATTTTTTAAAAATTTTATGAAAAAATAAAATTATCTTTAAAAATAAAATTTTAATAATTTTAAAATATTAATAATTTTAAAAGACAAAAATGTCCATAAGAATTGGATGGAAAATAAAGTTTGACATAAATTTTGGATGGAAGGGCAAATGATGTGATATTTTATAGTTGAAGTGTCACTTCAAACCAAAAATAAATACAGTGCAAAAGTTGAATTTTTGAAAAGTTGAAATGTTAGTAAGATAATTTACCCTAAACTTTATGGTACATTTTTCTATGTATATATATATTAGTGCCTAAATTTTTAAAATAAATAGCAATTTCATAGTATATTTGTAAGTTGAATTTGCATTGAAACTGCATATGTTCGAAAAAGATACTGCTTTTGGAGGCCATTCATGGGAATTATATATATATATATATATATATATATATATACATAGCTACTGTCATTCTTCCATTGCTAGAGGACAGGTGAATAAGACATTGCATATATATATATAATCTTTACATAGAAAACATGTAGATAATATTTCTTTGATTTGATTATTAAGTATTCCAAAGGAAATTTTGTGTATCTTTGGTAAAGTGTGTGTATATATATATATATATAATGACAAGATTTATCTTTACAATTTATATATACTACTAAGAAGGCTCTTGAATGAGAAATGTATTGATTATGAAAATTAGCATTTTAATTTATTTGAAAGTTGAGAAAAATATATACAAATTGTTAATTCAAGTGAAAGAAATTTAATTTTTTTAAAAAATAAGATCTTTCTTTTATTTATTATATATATATATATATATATATATATATAAAACGACTACAGATTAATTTTAGCTCAAAATAACTTTGGGATAAGAAGTTAAACAATATATATATATATATATAGAGAGACAAATGTGGATAGAGAATGTCTACATACTTCTCTTTAGCCTTATCTATTTTAACCAGAAGATGCGCTAATTTGTTGTGCTTTGTTTGATTCAAAAGTAATTGAAAATTTTTCAAATATCAACTTAAATAAATTCGGTATTCTTCCTTCACTAATTATCTAAAAAAGATAAACGAATCAGTCTATCATGTTCCTATATATATATATATATATATATATATATATTCGACTGAATTGTTTATTCAACGAATTAAACAAAATAATGACAAACAGTTCTTTCAACTTTGTTATATTGGTCGCGTTTTCAATATTGTTTATTTCAAGTAAGTGATGTTTTTAGTTCTTAAAACCCTCTTTTGATTGATAAATTTTATTTTATTTTGGATTAATTAGGAAGAAATTTTATTGATTAATTTGAGATTTTTCAGGTGAACCATCATGGAAGGGTTTAGTAGTTGCTCAAACCATAGCATGCAGAAGAAACATTGATTGTATAGGTTTATTAAGGTGTCCTCGTGAACCACCTTGTGTCAATTCCCTCTGCGTTTGCTTACCTCCACCATTTCCAAACCACTATTTGTAATCATCTTTTACAGTAATCTTCATATACATATAAGATACATTATCTTCCTTTCATAACAAAATACTCTCATGATTACTTTTGATTAAAAATACAGACATCTATATATGTATATAATGTAAGAAAGTAAAACCACAAATATATAATAATTATATATATTGAACAATGTCTAAATGTGAATTTGCGTCTTCCCATGTGGGACTCATCTAAGACACCTTTGTGTCCTAAGAGAAAAAAAGAATACCAACCTCATTCTTTCCGGTAGGTATTACATTGACGGAGCAAGGAAATATCTTCAGGGGACAATGAATATGAACTCAAATAATGTTCTGATGCTCGTCTCCTACAATATTTAATCATCAAATTGTATCAGATTATGCTTTTTATCCAGAGAAATATATATATATATATTATATATTGAATTGCATAGATCATACCTTCTTTGATTTCTCAGATTAGATGACTGTGATGTTTCTGATCTTGCCATCTGGCTCAATGACGATAAGTACTTGTGAAATGAGTTCCCTTGCAGCTTCAAATATGATCTTTTACCAACTGCAGATTGAATTACATTGCAGAGACTTGTGTAGTCTTTCCATCTTCATAAGCATAAAGAACCGTCAATAAATACTGATGCTAAAATCATAATCATGGTTTATACAAATTGAGTGTTTATGATGGGTTGTCAATGAAATCTAAACTCCTAAAATGAAATTACTTTTCATCCAAAGCATAACCAATACCCTCAGAACAAAGATAATGAAAAGGAATATAGAACCCAGAGTCTTGTACCTTTTTAGAGAAATCGAATTTACGGGTGTATTCAAATTTTTGCCTTTGAGTATCTTTTTGTCCAGAGTAAGTAGTTTCCCTAGAGACATTGTATTGGTTGTGGATAATAACATCTCCAATGCCAAATCAACCGGATTGCTGCACCTCCTGTTTAATTCTAATGCTGCTGATTCTTTGGCATAAAAGCATGTTCCGTGTTGAGAAAGAATTGATGTAATCTGCAGTTGGTCATCGTACCACCTGTGCGAATGTGCTTTGTTCTGAAGTGACGCTGATGATTCCAACAAATCCTGCAAAAAGATAAAAGATAACGCTCAAATACCACAACCTTAATATCAGGTGTCTGTATCAATTAGATAACTTACATAAAGATGTGGTTGGCAGTAACTTAGCAAGAGATCAGCATCAGAAATCAAATCAGTCATCCCAAATGCAAGGTCTAGACCATGGGAAACATCTTTCTGTTATGGTGTAACATGATGTTTCAAATCCATGCGACAGTTACGAAGTCTTTGCCAAGTTTCTTCAACATTGTTGAATTGACAATTTGATCTAGGCTTCTCAAAGTTCTTGGCTGTTCTACCTGTTAGAATTCAAACTCTCTTGTTGTCTGTGTTGAGTTTGAAGCCGGCGCCACTATCTTTGAGTTTGAAGCCAGCGCCACTATTTTTTATCTGACCAAACCGTTTTTGTTGAAGCAAACTTGGTTAATCAGTTTTTCCATATCCTTCATATATATATATATATATATATATATATATATAGATATACAGCCACCTTTCTTTTTTCTCTGCTTTTTCTCTCTTTTTTACTCTCTTTTTGCTCTCCTCGTTTCTCTCTACCTTTTTCTCTCTTATTGCTCTCTCCACTATATATCCTTATACATATATATATATATATATATAGGAAGGATATGGAAAAACTGGTCAACCAAGTTTGCTTCAACAAAAACGGCTTGGTCAGATAAAAAATAGTTGCGCCGGCTTCAAACTCAAAGATGGTGGCGCCGGCTTCAAACTCAACACAGACAACAAGAGAGTTTGAATTCTAACACTCCCCCTCAAACTCGACTTTCCATTCCAAGCTTTTCTTTCATTTTTTGAAACACTTCCGGCTTCAATGGCTTTGTAAAAATATCCGCTAAATTTTCTTCGGTCCTGCAGTGCACCAGCTCCACGATTTTATCGTTTACCTGTTTTCGAATAAAATGATATTTTATATTGATGTGCTTGCTTCGACTGTGTGATACCGGATTCTTCGCGAGTGAAATAGCAGAATTATTATCAACATAGATAGTAATCGGATTTTCCTTTGCAAGGTTTAAATCGCCTAATATGTAGCCTAACCACATTGCTTGACACGCGCACGCTGTTGCTGCGATATATTCTGCCTCACATGTTGAGAGAGCAACTGTTTGTTGCTTTTTCGATGACCACGAAAATATCGCTGAATCAATATGAAAAGCATATCCTGAAGTGTTTTTTCCATCATCCAAGTCACCACCATAATCACTGTCTGAGTAGCCAACAAATTTTGAATTTTGAAAATGTGTATAAAATAATCCATGATCAAGCGTACCTTTAATGTATCTCAAAATTCTTTTAGCTGCCATGAAGTGATCTTGCTTTGGATTCTCCATGTACCTACTAACCAGTCCAACTGCATATATAATATCTGGACGAGTGAAAGTTAGGTACCTCAGACTTCCTACCAAACTTTTGAACAATGTCGGATTTACCGACTCTCTTGTTGAATCAATTCTGAGCTTTAAGCTTGCTTATGTTGATGTACTCACCGGCTTGCATTCTTCCATTCTAAATTTTTTTTAGAATTTGCTCAGCATATTTTTTCTGCGACATAAAAATCCCATCTTTGCTTTGTTTGACTTCAACTCCAAGAAA
Source organism: Asclepias syriaca (assembly GCA_027405835.1). Lineage (NCBI taxonomy): Eukaryota > Viridiplantae > Streptophyta > Magnoliopsida > Gentianales > Apocynaceae > Asclepias > Asclepias syriaca. Next base: position 2,915,588 of record CM049934.1, on the reverse strand, counting down.
GTATGACATTTGACCAATATCTGTCATCTCAAATTCGTTAGTCATAACTTTCTTAAAATCATTGAACATACCAGGATTGTTGCCAGTAAAGATCATGTCATCCACGTACAAACACACGATCATAATATCTCCCTTTGAATTTGTTTTTGTGTAGAAAGCATGCTCATATGGACTTTTCACAAAAACATTCTTTTGGAAATATTCATCAACTCTTGTGTTCTAAGCTCGAGGGACTTGCTTCAATCCGTACAATGCTTTCTTTAGACGATAGACTTTATCTTCCTGACCTTTTTGAACATATCGAGGAGGTTGCTCGATGTAAACTTCTTCTTCGAGATAACCATTTAGAAATGTTGACTTCACGTCCATCTGATAAATCTTCTACTGTTTTTGAGTCGCAATTGATGTAAGAAGTCTTATGGTATCAACTCTTGCAACTGGAGCAAAAACCTCATCATAGTCAATCCCGTATCTTTGCTTGTAGCCTTTAGCAACTAGCCTTGCCTTGTATTTTTCCACTTTCCCGTCTTGATTGGTCTTTGTCTTGTAGACCCATTTGACACCAATTGCCTTGTGTCCTTCTGGAAGTTCTGTGAGCTTCCAAGTATCATTCTTTTTAATTGCACCAATTTCTTCATCCATGGCCTTATTCCATTTGCTTTCTTCAGAAGCTTTCTCAAATGTCACTGGATCACATTCAGCCAATAAACAAAATAAAGAATAATCAAATGAGGTTTGTACCGGATTTGTTGCATCATAAATGTCATTCAGACTTCTCATTTTCCTTGGCTCTCCCCCTGAATTGATGCTACTACTGCTTCCTGAACTCGATGGTGTTGAGGCAGGAGTTCTTTGAGGTGGACTTTGTGGAGGAATTGGATCATCATCTTCTTCATTTTCAATGTTGGAGTCATCACTGTCATCATCATCATTAAAGAACAGACCTGCAACTTTTCTTTCTTCCTCGCTCCATCTCCAGTAATCTGATTCATCGAACTCAACATCACGCGAAATGATTAACTTCTTTGTGAGAGGATTATAGAGTCTGTATGCCTTGCTCCTTTTGTCATATTCGGTAAAGATGCATTTCTCGCCTTTATCATCCAACTTCTTTCTTTTCTGATCAGGAACATGTGCATATGCAATGCACCCGAAAATTCTGAGATGTCCATGCTTCATTTGGAGTTTTGTTTCTGACACTTTTTGTTGGACACCGATTCAGTAAATAAATAGCACACAGCACGGCTTCTGTCCAAAAAGTTCTTGGCATGTGCTTTGCTTTCACCATACTCCTTGTCATGTCAAGAATAGTGCGATTTTTCCTTTCTGCAACGCCATTTTGTTGAGGAGTATACGTCGTTGTCAACTGATGATTGATTCCATGTGCTATGCAGAAGCTTTTGAATAGATTTGAAGTATACTCGCTTCCTCTGTCTGATCTGAGTATCTTCACATAATAACCACTTTGTTTCTCCGCCATTACCTTGAACTCCTTGAATTTATCAAGAGCCTCCGCCTTTTCTTTCAGAATGTATACCCAACTTTTCTTGCTAAAATCATCAATAAATGTTAGATAATACATGTTTCCGCCAAGTGATGCAACATCAAATGGACCAGCTATATCAGTGTGAACAATTTCTAATGGCCTACTGGCTCTCCATGATTTTCCAACAGGAAAACTTTGTCGATGTTGCTTCCCTTTGACACATGCTTCACACAATTTATTTGGTTCATTGATTATTGGCAAACCATTCACCATATTCACCATGTATGTATAAGGATATATAGTGGAGAGAGCAATAAGAGAGAAAAAGGCAGAGAGAAACGAGGAGAGCAAAAAGAGAGTAAAAAAGAGAGAAAAAGCAGAGAGAAAAGAAAGGTGGCTGTATATCTATATATAGATACATTTGAGAAAGAGCTAGAAAGAACCGAAGCTCTAAAAAAAATTAGTTGCAGTCTACATTAATCTATATATGTTGTAGTATTTATGTAAGAAAAGAAAAAGAAGCTGTGTTTGTTTTATTCAAATATACATTTTTGAACTTGTTCGCGTTTCCAACACTACCAAAGGCACAGCTGCTGCATTCATCAAACTCCTGATACACTCTCGCTACATATTCCCCATGTACAATACGAGAATCAACAATTAACTCTTCAGGTTGGGTTGCCTTTTCACTACCACCATAACTGCATGGTGTGCAACTGTGCACAGGGTTCAAGAGCTCTTCGTGCTTTATTGGTGATGAGCTTCAAGCTAGGTAATTTCTCATGGAATCAACATCATCTGTGCAAACATTAGGACAGTAAAACACTGTAGCAGAAAATAATCCTGTTTCACTAACAATCTCTGTTTCGGGTATGGCTGATGATTCTGGTACACTGGATACATCAGCTAAATTGTACATACTGTGTATCTGTGGAGGAGAAACAGGGGTTCCCGAACACTTAATAATTCTCTGCTGTAAATTGTACCCATCTGACGGACTAAGTTGCTCATTTGGAAGGAAACAACTTTCAACGGCAAAACTGGGAGAAGGAGAATTACTGTTCGCACCTTGTATTCCACAATGAGAATCAAGCTCATGACCAGAAAATGGGGTACCATTATGAAAGTGGTCCTCACTAGAATCAGATAATACTACTGCATCAAGCCTTCTCCTAACATTTCTCTTAGAAAATGCAACTGGAGAGCTAGAAATGTCAGATAATTGAGGATTACATTGAGACTGACAAAACAATTCATCTTCAACCTGAAGTCAATAGTTCAAATTCAACATCTGCTCCTTCTTGATTTCAATCCACTTTGATCTGGTGCTACACATCTTTGAACTATTCTGTCTCTCTGTTCTTTCCATCTCTTCTTCCACAGCTATTTCCACTAAGTTATTGCTTCTTCCCATCATCAGTAATGATTTAGTTACCTCTTCCTCAATAAGTTCAGATAGTTGGGAAGGACAGCTCCAAGAAATCAATTTAGGTAGTAACTGGTGACCAGCTTCAAGCTCAAACAAAAAGGGACTAAATGCTACCTCTAGTTTATTACCTGATATGTAGAAAAAAAAAGTAACTTAAAATTGGGTTGTTCACAATGCGCCAATTGCACTTATTTCAATAGATATTAAATTCCTAACCAAGATTCCTATTTGGATTTGAAATATATACATGAGAATAAATTCAAGAGATCATTTTTTATTTATATCTGTTGGCTGATCTCTTTTTCTTCTTCAACAAGTGCTGCCAAGAAGATTCAACAGTCAACAACTGCTGCTTGCATTCCTATCAACAATTGCTGCCTGCATTTTTGTCAAAACTGCTACGTTCAAAATCGGTGGCTATATATATATATATAATATATATATATATATATCAACTCTCCTTTTCTTGGTCAACAATGGTGACTAGTGGTTTATATATATATATATATATATATATATATATTATATACACGGCTTTATCCTATACTTGGGCATACATATGTTTTACATTCTTTTGTTTCCTTTAGCCGAATAATCTCTATTCTTTCTAACACCTCCACAGTCAATCTCTCCCTTTATATTTTCTTCTTTTCTCTACTTCTTGGTTGAGTATTTCTATACTCGTAGAGAATTTGTAACGGGCTATTTTGTCTTGTTAGTCTGGAGAAAATACTTTGTACTTTCGTCAATATTAGTGGAATTTTTGGCTCTCTCGCCGGTGGTTTTTTTACCTCTATTTAAAGAGGGTTTTCCACCTAAAACCTTGGTGTCAATTTTACTGCTTTATCAATTTCTCGTAATCTTTGGTTGAATTTATCACGCTTCCACACTCTGTACCCCTACAAATTGGTATCAGAGCCACGATAATTCAACCGGGATTTTTTATTAAAAATGTCGACGAAATTCGATATTGAGAAATTTGATGGTAAAATTAGTTTTGCTATCTGGCGAGTCCAGATGCTGGCTGTTCTAACCCAGAATGACCTAAAGAAGGTTCTGTCCGGCAAATCAGCGAAGCCAGCCACTACAACGGAGGAGCAATGGGAAGAGATGGGTGAAAAGGCGTCATCCACAATCCAATTATGTTTGTCCCATGAGGTGCTACGTGAAGTCATCAATGAGAAAACTGTAGCCGACATATGGAGTAAATTGGAGTCTCTATACATGACCAAAAGTCTTGCAAATAAACTTCGGTTAAAGGAGCGACTTTTCACACTCCGTATGTCTAAAGGTACTCCCATCCAATCTCATCTTGGTGATTTTAATTCCATCATAATTGATTTGAAAAATTTGGATGTCAAAGTTGATGATGAGGATAAAGTCGTACTACTTATTGTTTCTTTGCCACCCTCATATAAACATTTCAAAGAGATTATGCTATATGGTAATAATGTTACCTTGAGCTTTGATTATGTCAACTCTAACCTACTGTCCAAAGAAAAATTTGATACCCAAATTCATTCTGAAAGTTCAGGTGAGGAACTAGTAGTTAGAGGGAGAAACCACGAAGTAGGTGCTAGCGGTAAAAACCGATCCAGATCCAAATCTAGAGGTAAAACTCTAAGTATTGCCGTTATTGCAAAAAAAAATCATGAAATCTCTGAGTGCTATAAATTGAAAAATAAGCAAAACAGAGAAGATAAGGGTAAGCAACCCGAAAAATCTGCCGAAGCTAGTTTTGTAGAAACCGAATCTGATGGAGAGTGTTTTATTGCTTCTGGTACTGAACAAAGGTCAAAAAATGAGTGGGTTCTTGATTCTGGTTGTACATTTCATGTCTCCTAATAGAGACTAGTTTACCACTTATGAATCTTTTAATGGTGGTCTTGTCTTAATGGACAACGATGCTCAATGCAAAGTTGTCGGCAAAGGCACAATCAAAATCAAAACACATGATGGAGTCGTTAGAACTTTGACCGGTGTCAGACATGTCCCTGATTTGAAACGGAATCTCATTTCCCTAGGCACTCTTGAATCTCAAGAGTGTAGATACTCAGCTGAAGGTGGAGTTTTAAAAGTATCCAAAGGAGCTCTTGTGTTACTAAAGGCAGTTCGATCTGGTAGTTTGTATTTGCTACATGGTTCAACTGTTACAGGTTCTGCAGTCTTCGCTTCATCCAACAAAGACAACACGAAGTTGTGGCATTTGAGGTTAGGCCACATGAGTGAAAAGGGAATCCAAATTCTCTAAAAGAAAGGCTATCTTGACAACCATTGTACCGGTAAGGTCGATTTCTGCGAGCATTGCATTTTTGGTAAGCAAAGAAAGGTTAGCTTTTCAAAAGCCATTCACAGGACCAAAGGTACTTTGGATTACATCCATTCAGATCTTTGGGGTCTATCGAGAGTTCCCTCCAGAGGTAAATGTCATTATATGCTGACATTTATTGATTATTTTTCACGTAAACTCTGAGTATATTTTTTCAAACAAAAGAATGTAAAACATATGTATGCCCAAGTATAGGATAAAGCCGTATATATATATATATACATAAACCACAAGCCATCGTTGTTGACCAAGAAAAGGAGAGTTGATATATATATATATATATATATATATATATAGCCACCGATTTTGAACGCAGCAATTTTGACAAGAATGCAGACATCAATTGTTGATAGGAATGCAGGCAGCAGTTGTTGACTGTTGAATCTTCTTGGCAGCACTTGTTGAAGAAGAAAAGGAGAGCAGCCAACAAATTTCCACCTTGATCTCCTTGGTATCAGACACATTATTTGTTCCCTGCTATGGGCGGTCAGCCTTCTGCACGAAACTTTATGCATGCTCCTGTTGGCCCTTCAAGCAGTCAGCCATGGAATCCATTAATTGCACCAAATTCACAAGGACATCCTACTTCAGCATCTATTCAAGCATCACATCCTGTTTTAAAGCCTACTCTAGAGGTTGGCTCTGGAATGGAGGCACTGAACTCATTTGTAAAAGTTAAATCTAGCCAAAGAAAAGCCCTTCCTGAGGATTTGTTTGCTGTAAATTATCCAATGTACTCTGCACCTGTTCCAGGCTGGCATACTGGTCCAGCACATGGCATGGCGTTTGCCATGCAATACAGCATGCAAATGCCTCCTCGCGCCTTTTCCCAGACAAAATCATCAAATCCTTTTGATGTCAATAATGATCCTTCTCATGCTCTGGCTCCTGCTGCCGCCCCAATGTTTCCTTCAATGGCATCATTGCATAGTGCCTTGCCTACAATGACGGCAGCTATAGGAGGCCTTCTCCGCACTTCAAGTCGTTGCGGCTTTGTCCACCACTGAAGCAGAATATATTGCTGCTATTGAAGGAGTGAAAGAGGCTATCTGGCTCCGAGGTTTGGTTGCTGAACTTGGTTTACAACAAAACATTCTTGTTATGTTTTGCGACAGTCAGAGTGCTGTCCACTTGGCCAGGAATAGCAAGTATCACTCAAAGATCAAGCATATTGATATTAAACGCCACTTTATCCGAGATATTGTTGATGCAGGAGGAATTACTGTGGAAAAAATCCATACAATTGAAAATCTTGCAGATATGTTAACCAAACCACTTCCAGCCGCTAAGGTCAATCATTGCTTGGACTTAGCTGGTATCATTCATTGTTAACAGGATTTCATGGCGAGAGAGTATTTTCCGGTCAAAAGGAGATCAAGGTGGAAATTTGTTGGTTGCTCTCATTTTCTTCTTCAACAAGTGCTGCCAAGAAGATTTAATAGTCAACAACTACTGCATGCATTCTTTTCTTCTTCAACAAGTGCTTCCAGGAAGATTCAACAGTCAACAACTGCTGTCTGCATTCCTATCAACAATTGCTGCCTGCATTCTTGTCAAAACTGCTGTGTTCAAAATCGGTAGCTATATATATATATATGGAATTGTAGGGGTATACATAGCAATGATTTTAAGACACATTTCCGTGAACTGCTCAATTATCATAAACCATCTTTTGTAGTGCTTACAAAGACTAAAGCTAAAGGAGATGAAGTTGACATCATCATGGCTCATACTACTAAGGTTGATGCTGACAGTTTAGCTGATGGAATCTACATTCTTTGGAATGATCAAGCAGATGTTCAACCAGTGGTGCTCACTCCACAAGAAATCTATCTCAGCGTAAAGGTATTCGCTCCTCCATTCTTCTTTTTTCTCTCAGCTATTTATTCCAAACCATATCCCTCTTATAAGCATGCTTTATGGAAAAACCTAGAAAAGTTTGCTAATAAATGTTCTGATCCTTGGCTAGTTTTAGGTGATTTCAATGAAATTACTTCCACCTCTGAGAAATTTGGGGGTTTACCCCCCAACCCTAATCGTATCTTAAATTTTAATAACTTCTTAAACAAATGTAATTTAATAGATTTAGAGTTTTCTGGCCCAAAATTTACTTGGACAAATAAAAGGAAAAATTCTAATATAATCCTTGAAAGGTTGGATAGATTTTTAGCAAACCCTGCATGGTTACAATTTTATCCTAAAGCTACTATTCATCATCTTCCAAGAACTTACTCAAACCATTGTCCTTTAATTTTAAATACAAATCTTTCACCACATATCACTAGTATTAAACCTTTCATAATAGAACCCATGTGGCTAACTCATCCAAGTTTTGATAGTCTTGTCCAATCATCATGACCACCTTCCTCAATTAATTTCATACACTCTATTCAATCACTCTATTCAATCACTCAAAGTTGCCATGAGTGATTGGAATAAATCGACGTTTGGCAACATTTTTCATCAAAAAAAAAAAAAACTCTTATCAAGACTCAAAGGCATCCAATCTAATTTGCATCATCAACAAAACTCTAATTTAATCCTCTTAGAGAATCAATTACAAAATAATTTAAACACAATCTTAATTCGTGAGAGACAATTCTGGGACACCAAGTCAAGAATTACTTGGCTTAATCATGGTGATGCTAACACTTCCTTTTTCACATAACAGCCATCAAAAGAAGAAGAAGAAATATCATTCTTAATCTTAGAGATAGTGTAGGAAATTGGATATCGGACACTCATCTCCTTCATTGTCACATCTCAAATCACTTCCTTAATTGTTTTACCACTGAAGCAACAAGCTGTAATCTTTTCTCAAATTACCCTATACATCATCTTGCCTTATCCAATACTGATCAGCTCACTCTTCTCAGTCCTATTTCCCCTTATGAAATTGTTTCTTCCATTAAATCATTCAAATCCTACAAAGCCCCAGGACCAAATGGATTTCATCCATTTTTCTTCAAAAAATTCTTATCCAACACTCTTCCTGCTATCCAAAACCTTTTCAACGAAATATTTTTTAAATGAAGTTGTTCCCTCAGAAATCAACCAAACTTATATTTGTTTAATTCTGAAATAAGCCAATCCAGAAACTATTCATCAGTTTAGACCAATAAGTTTGTGTAATACTATATACAAAATCTTCACAAAAATTTTGGTTAACAGGCTGAGACCTTTTCTCAGCAAAATCATAGACCCTTTACAAAATAGCTTTCTCCCTAATAGAAGAGCTTCTGATAATTATATCATTGTTCAAGAAACACTCAATTGCTTTCGCCACAGTAAGACACATACTCCTCACATGGCCATTAAACTTGACTTAGAAAAAGCTTTTGACAAAATAGAATGACATTTTATTAAAAGCATGCTCCATGCAATCAACGTCCCTTTAAAAATCATTCGCATCATTCTTTCTTGTCTCTCTACTACTAATTTAGCCCTTCTAATTAATGGTCACCCCACTAATTTCTTCCAACCTTCTAGGGGTGTCAGACAAGGCGATCCATTATCTCCTTACCTTCTCATTCTATGAATGGAATTTCTCTCAATCCTCATTGATAATCAAGTTACCAATAAAAATTGGCAACTAATTCCAATCACTTCTAAAGGCCCTTTCATTTCCCATACCTTATTCGTTGTTGATGTCTTTCTCTTTGCTGAGGCTACTACCTCAAATGCCCAAACCATACTAAAAGTCATTGAGGACTTCACTCATCACAGCGGTTTACACATAAACTACACAAAATCAAAAATCTTTTTCTCTGACAATTGCCCTACACTACTAGATCTAACATCACAAACATCCTAACAATTAATCAAACAACCTGTTTAGGTAAATATTTAGGATTTCCTCTAATCCTTAATACTCCAAAACACTCTGATTTTTCACCAATCTTACTAAGCCTCAACACTAAACTCTCAAACTGGAAAACAAAAACCTTAACCATGGTTGGACGAGTCACACTAACCAAATCTGTCCTTTCATCAATACCAATGCATATCATGCAGTGCCATACTTTGCCATCCAACACTACAAATGCAATAAATAAAATTCTTAGAGATTTCATCTGGGAATCCTCTAATGAAGGTAGGAAAATTCATCGTCTCAATTGGAAAGCAATCACCCTTCCAAAGAAATATGGAGGCCTTCAAATTCGTGACACTAAACAGTAAAATTTATCACTTCTTAGCTCTCTAGCCTGGCGTTTTCTCTCATCAACTGATAAGCCAATTTAGAAGCAAATACTTCACACTAAATATATAGGGTTACCGCGAATAAATATAACACAACAAAACCCATATATTCTTCCTTCTTCAAATCGCAAAAATTCTTTCATATGGAAAATTTCTACTAGGTTGGAAAACTATGATTAAATTTACTAAATGGCTAATAGGAGATGGATCAACTATAAGATTCTGGCTTGACCCCTGGATTAATACACTACCTCAACCATTAGTCAATTTATTAGCCGGACCAATTAACAAAACTAATCTTAATATCACCTTAAAAGATGTTAGATCCAATGGGCAATGGAACTTCCATCAAATATCTTACTCAATACCAAAAAAAATATTCAATCCCAAATTACTGACACTTATTTTCCCAGTAATCAAAATCAACATGATAAACTTTGTTGGAACATTACCACCAATACATCCTTTATAGTTTCTTCATGCTATCAAGCTTTAACCAATCTCAATAATCCTTCCTTATCTATTGATAATTCAATTAATCTTAAATGAATTTGGTTAACAAAAGTTCCTAATAAAATTAATAACTTCATGTGGCTTTGTTGGCACAACAAAATTAAGTCAAACTCATTGCTAAATCACATAGGCATGAATATTGACCATCATTGTCTTCTTTGTCCCAACATTGAGGAAAATACATTCCATATTCTGAAAAATTGTACACAAGCCACTGAATTATGGAGTCTTTTTTGTCCTCATATGGATAAAAATACTTATGAAATTTTGTTTACAGACTCTCCTCTCAAGATTTGGCTCTATAAGAATCTTACTAAAAGAACAAACTTCTTCATTAACATTCCTTGGAACACACTATTTGCTTTCTCTTGTTGGATGTTATGGAAGAATAGAAATCGTAGACAAATACGTAATGAATCAATTCTTACACCATCTCTTCATTGTATCCTTAGATTGGCAATTAAGTTCATTAATATAACTACTTTAGTCAATCCTAAATGGAAGACTAAACAATCCATCTATATCAAATGGCACCCTCCCAAACATCCCTTTATCTCAGTCAACATTGATGGTTCTTACTCAACATCAACCAATCAAGGTGGAGCTAGTGGAATTTTCCGAGATCATAAGGGAAAATGGTTAACAGACTTCACAACAAATTTTTATTGTTCATCGAGCAACCAGGCTGAAGTTTGGGCGCTTAAGTACGCAGTGGACATTGCATTATCGCATAACATACAAATGCTTGAAATACAAACTGATTCCCAAGTGTTAATCCAAGACATAACTAAAGACACAACAACACCTAATCTAAGTAATATGATTTATGATTGCAGATTGCTTCTGAAAACGCTGAAGAATTTCCAAATTAGACACATTTATCGTGAAACAAATGGTGTAGCTGATCTGCTTGCCAAAAACAGACTACCTGATAGTCTCAGTTTTAGAATGTTCTATCACTCCCTTAGTTTTACTGTTACTCCTTTCAATAAAGATTTGATTGGTACATTGTACCAAAGACAAATCAGCACTTGTAATCTTCCATACATGGAAGAAAATGATGTAACCAATTTATTGCTTAAGTTAATATATTCCATGTTTTATCAAAAAAAACTAAGAAGGCTCTTGTCTGAGAAATGTCACAGATAAAAATTGATTATGAAAATTAGCACTTTAGTTTATTTGAAAGTTGAGAGAGATATATACAAATTATTAATTCAAGTGAAAGAAATTTAGTTTTTTTTTAAAATAAGATCTTAAATTCGAAATTTTTATTAATATATATATGAAGAAATGAGTCTTAGATGACATAAAACGACTACAGATTAATTTTAGCTCAAAATAACTTCCAGATAAGAAGTTGGACAATATATATATATTATATATATATATATATATAATTACATGTGAATAGAGAATGTCTACATACTTCTCTTTAGCCTTATCTATTTTAACCAGAAGATGCGCTAATTTGTTGTGCTTTGTGTGATTCAAAAGTAATTGAAAAATTTTCAAATATCAACTTAAATAAATTTTGATGATTCCGTATTCTTCCTTCACTAATTATCTGAAAAAGAGAAACGAATCAGTCTATCACGTTCCTATATATATATATATATATAATATATATATATATTCGACTGAATTGTTTATTCAACGAATTAAACAAAATAATGGCAAACAGTTCATTCAACATTGTTATATTGGTCGCGTTTTCAATATTGTTCATTTCAAGTAAGTGGTGTTTTTAGTTCTTAAAACCCTCTTTTGATTGAAAAATTTATTGATTAATTTGAGATTTTTCAGGTGAACCATCATGGAAGGGTTTAGTAGTTGCTCAAACCATAGCATGCAGAAGAAACATTGATTGTATAGGTTTATTAAGGTGTCCTCGTGAACCACCTTCTTGTGTCAATTCCCTCTGCGTTTGCTTACCTCCACCATTTCCAAACCACTATTTGTAATCATCTTTTACAGTAATCTTCATATACATATAAGATACATTTTCTTCCTTTCATAACAAAATACTCTCATATTTTGATTAAAAATACAGACATCTATATGTATATATTTAAGAAATTAAAAGCACAAATATATATAATTATATATATTGAACAATGTCTAAATGTGAATTTGCGTCTTCCCATGTGGGACTCATCTAAGACACCTTTGTGTCCTAAGAAAAAAAAAGTATAATTCTGGCTTTTTTTTTATTCCTTCTTTCTCCTCTTTTAGAGGGTTGGGCCAATACCAACCTCTTCTTTTCGGTAGGTATTACATTGACTGAGCAATGAAATATCTTCAGGGGACAATGAATATGAACTCAAATAATGTTCTGATGCTCGTCTCCTACAATATTTAATCATCAAATTGTATCAGATTATGCTTTTTATCCAGAGAAATATATATATATATATATATATATATATATATTGTTATGAATTCCGATGATTCATTAACTTAATGGATGTCCATCATTCCAAAAAATTACGTAAGGTGATAAAATATCACCCAATATTTTGGACATGTGTTAGTTATATAGATATATATATATGAGTGGATATATATATATATATATCTATATATTAGTTAGGTATAATATAGTGGATATAAATATATATTAGTTAGGTAATATAGTGGATATATAAATATATATTAGTTAGGTAATGACCTAACATATAATTATTTAATAATGGATGTGTGTGTGTATAATGTATATATATATGCATATGTTCGGAAGAAGTGAAATGAATGGATACAAGTGAATTACTCTGCCTTCTTTCTTCTCTGGAATTATTCTCCTTCTTTCTTCAATTCTCTTCTCTCCTTTAATACATACATATATAATATACATATATATATCTCATATCTTAGCTGATATAAATTGCCCAATTTTACTAATATTATACAATTTCATAACACGTTATCAGCACGAGGCTCTACCAACAACACGATTGTCTACCATAGGCACGTTATCAAACAGGTGCGTGTACTGTTATTATTATGTCAAATTTTATTAAACTCAAATTTGTGACTCTTGATGTCACCGGAAAGAATTATTTGTCATGGACACTAGATGCCAGAATGCATCTTGCCACAACGGGTCCGGCAGACACCGTTATATAAAATAATGTGTCATCAATACAAGATCGTGTCAAAGCTATAGGCTTTGAAAAATGAATAAATTACAGTGAAAGAAAAATTCGACCACCAAAAGATGGTCGTTCTCCCGAAAGCACGGTATGACTGGTTGTACCTGAGGTTGCAAGATTTTAAATGCGTGAGTGAGTATAACTCCTCAATGTTTAAAATAGTTTCATAGCTGAAAATATGTAACGGATGATGATATGCTGGAGAAAACATACTCCACTTTTCATGCCACGGATATTGTCCTGCAGCAACAATATCGTGAGAGAGTTTTAAGAAACACTCTAAATTAATTTTTATCTTCTGCGGAACAGAATAATGAATTACTGATAAAATATCGGCCTACTAGCCTACTCTATTCCCTGAAGCGAATATTATTAGAAATCATGATCCCAGAAGAGATCGTGATCATAGTAGTGGTCGTTACCGTGGTCATGATCATGAACGTCGTGATAAATTTGGCCCTTATAAACGTGATAATAATTTAGGTGCCAAAAATATTTATGACCACCTGAAGTGGACAAAACATAATGAGAAAGGAAATATTGTTCCAAAAATTATGAGGACATATGTTATCGTTGTGGCATGAAAGGTCATTGGTCTCGTGCCTGTAGCACGACAAAATATCTTGTTGACTTATTTCTCAAAATTTGTCTCATGAAATAAATAATGACGATCTTGAAGATCTTGATGTTGATGTGGCTCACCTGGATGTTACTGATCTTTTCGAACATCCAAAAGAAATAATTGACCACTTGATTGGAAATTAAAATGTCCAAAAATAATTAGAATATTAATGTTATATGTTTATATTACTTTTGTAATTATATGCTTAATTTTATTTCTGTAAAATTTTGTTAATAAAACAGATGACTGTTGTTCAATTTTCTGAAATGAACAACAATATCGAAAGTGTCTGTCTTATTGACAGTGGAACTACGCACACCATATTAAAATACGAGAAGTATTTTTCTCACCTGAATGTGGGAGAAACATATGTTACCACAATAAATGGTAGTGCAAAACTTATTGAAGGCTCCGGAAGAGCTAATATAATATTACCGAGAGGAACTATGATTGCTATTGATAAAGCATTATATTGCTCAAAATCTCAAAGAAATTTATTGAGTTTTAAAGATATCCGACGGAATGGATATCATGTTGAGACTATAGAAGAAAATGGTCATAATGTCATAATTTGGGTATCACAAAAATGACCTCCGGTAATAAGTTTTGTTGGAAAAACTACCATCTCTATCCTCTGGCCTATATTATGCAAAAATAAATGCTATTGAGGCGCATCATTTAGTAAACCAGAAGTTTACTAATCCCGTTACTTTTAAAGTTGGCATGACCGTTTGGGTCATCCGGGATCAATTATGATGCGAAAAATTATCGAAACAACGCACGGTCATCCTTTGAAAAATCAAAGGATTTTGACTTCTGATAAACTTTCATGTGCTGCATGTTCCAAAGGGAAATTATTATAAGACCAACACCATTGAAGTAGGAGCTGAAAGTCCTACATTTCTAGAACGGATTCATGGAGATATATGTGGACCGATTAGTCCACCATGTGGGCAATTTCGATATTTCATGGTTTTATTGATGCATCGACCCGATGGTCGCATGTTTGTTTAATATCGACTCGCAACCTGGCGTTTGCGAGATTACTTGCCCAAATAATTCGCTTAAGAGCGCAATTTCCTGATTATCCTATTAAACGAATCCGTCTAGACAATGCTGGTGAATTTACTTCGCATGCATTTAATTCTTATTGCATGTCGATTGGAATAATTGTTGAACATCCTGTAGCTCATGTTCACACACAAATGGTCTAGCTGAATCATTTATTAAAAGGCTGCAATTAATTGCTAGACCATTATTATGAAAACAATCTCCCTACAGCAGCCTGGGGACATGCAATTTTGCATGCTGCAGCACTTGTGCGTTTAAGGCCATCGAGTTATCATAAATTTTCTCCCATACAATTGGCTTTTGGTTCAGAGCCAAATATTTCTTATTTGAGAATTTTTGGGTGTGCTGTATATGTTCCAATTGAACCACCCCAACGGACAAAAATGGGTCCGCAAAGAAGATTGGGGATATATGTTGGGTATGACTCCCCGTCCATTATAAGGTATCTTGAACCTTTGACGGGGATGTATTTACAGCAAGATTTGCTGATTGCCATTTTGATGAAAATTTGTTTCCCAAATTAGGGGGAGAGAATAAATGGCATAAAATTGAACTTGCGTGGAAAACATCTTTGAATCATTTAGATCCACGCACAAATATAAGTGAACTTGAAGTTCAAAAGATTATACATTTGCAACAAATTGCAAATCAACTGCCAGATTCTTTTGCTGACTCTAGCAGAGTCACTAAATCGCATCTTCCAGCTATAGATGCTCCTATACGGATAGAAGTTCCTGAAGGACAGAAAATTAATCCTATAGCTATCGAATCAAAAACACGTCAGAAGCGTGGCCGACCCCTTGGTTCCAAAAATAAAAATCCTCGAAAGAAAAGAGGAACAAATGATCCAGAAGATCATATTGATGAAAGAAAAGAAAACCAAGGGACAACTGATGAAAAGATTCCAACTATAAATGATGATGAGAATTCTGAAATCTCAATTAATTATTCCAGTTCGAATCAAAGTTGGGATCGAAAAACGTTGTTATTGATAATGCTTTTGCATACAACGTAGCCCTTGATATTTTCAAGGATAATGAGGATTTAGATCCTTTATCAGTTGAAGAATGTCGGCATAGAATTGATTGGCCTCAATGGAAAGATGCATTCAATCGGAGTTAAATTCGCTTGCGAAGCGAGAAGTTTTTGGACCTGTAGTCCAAACGCCAAAGGATGTAAAACCTGTTGGCTATAAATGGGTGTTTGTGCGAAAACGAAATGAGAATAATGAAGTCGTAAAATATAAAGCACGACTCGTCGCACAAGGCTTTTCGCAAAAGCCAGGAATTGATTATGATCAAACTTATTCACCCGTTATTGATGCTATTACACTCCGATATCTAATAAGTATGGCAGTTCATGAAAAGGTGGACATGCGTCTAATGGATGTTATTACAGCTTATCTTTATGGAAGCCTTGAAAATGAAATTTATATGAAAATCCCTGAAGGATTCAAATTACCAAAGGCTTCTAAAGGCCCTCATGAAAATTATTCTATCAAATTACAGAAATCATTATATGGGCTTAAACAGTCTGGACGCATGTGGTACAATCGCCTTAGTGAATTCTTGTTGAATTCAGGATATAAAATGACCAAATCTGTCCATGTGTTTTTATTAAGAAAACAGATTTTGGTTTTGTGATTCTTGCTATATATGTTGACGATATCAATCTAATAGGAACTCCAGAAGAGCTTCGAGAAGCTATAGATTGTTTGAAACGAGAATTTGAAGTCAAAGATTTGGAAAAACTAAGTTTTGTCTCGGACTTCAAATTGAACATATGAAAGATGGAATTTTTTTCATCAGTCAACATATACAGCTAAAGTATTGAAAAGATTTTTCATGGATAAAGCATATCCATTGAGTATTCCAATGGTCGTGAGGTCGCTAGATATAAATAAAGACATATTTAGACCTCGAGAAAATGGTGAAAAACTACTTGGTCCTGAAGTACCATATTTGAGTGCTATTGGTGCACTGATGTATCTTGCAAATAATACTAGACCGGATATAGCATTTGCTATAAATCTATTAGCAAGATTTAGTTCTTCACCAACACGACGACATTGGAATGGTATTAAACACGTCCTTAGATACCTCCAAGGGACAATTGACCTCGGATTATTTTATTCAAATGTAAATGATCCAGAACTGATTGGATATGCAGATGCGGGTTATCTTTCGGATCCGCATAAGGCACGTTCTCAAAATGACTATTTATTTACATATGGTAATACTGCTATATCATGGCGCTCTACGAAGCAAACAATAGCAGCAACTTCTTCTAATCATGCTGAAATAATAGTCATTCATGAAGCAAGTCGAGAATGTGTATGGTTGAGGTCAATGATACATTATATTAGAGAGAGTTGTGGTTTATCCTCCGGAAGAGAGATTCCAACTCCTCTATATGAAGATAATGCAGCTTGTATAGCTCAATTAAAGGAAGGATATATTAAGGGAGATAGGACGAAACACATTTCACCTAAATTCTTCTTTACTCATGAACTTCAAAAGAACGGTGAAATTGATGTGCTTCAAATTCGATCACGTCATAATCTTGCAGATATATTCACTAAATCTCTTCCGACAGCAACCTTTGAAAAATTGAGATATAAAATTGGTTTGCGTCGATTTAAAGATTTCAAGAAATCATCTCATCAGGGGGAGAAATCTACACATGAAGAATAGTGTACTCTTTTTCCTTCACTAGATTTTTTTTTCCCACTGGGTTTTTATCTAGTAAGGTTTTAACGAGGCCTATTCTTTATGTAATGGACATCCAAGGGGGAGTGTTATGAATCCAAGATTCATTAATTAATGGATGTCCATCATCCCAGAAAATTACGTAAGGTGATAAAATCACCCAATATTTTGGACATGTGTTAGTTATATGATATATATATATATATTGAGTGGATATATATATATCTATATATATATATATATATATATATATATATATCTATATCTATATATTAGTTGGTATAATATAGTGGATATATAAATATTATATTAGTTAGGTATAATATAGTGGATATATAAATATATATATTAGTTAGGTAATGACCTAACATATAATTATTTAATAATGGATGTGTGTGTGTATAATGTATATATATATATGCATATGTTCGGAAGAAGTGAAATGAATGGATACAAGTGAATTACTCTCCCTTCTTTCTTCTCTGGAATTATTCTCCTTCTTTCTTCAATTCTCTTCTCTCCTTTAATACATACATATATAATATACATATATATATCTCATATCTTAGCTGATATAAATTGCCAAATTTTACTAATATTATACAATTTCATAACATATATAATATATATATTGAATTGCATAGATCATACCTTCTTTGATTTCTCAGATTAGATGACTGTGATGTTTCTGATCTTGCCATCTGGCTCAATGACGATAAGTACTCGTGAAATGAGTTCCCTTGCAGCTTCAAATATGATCTTTTGCCAACTACAGATTGAATTACATTGCAGAGACTTGTGTCGTCTTTCCATCTTCATAAGCATAAAGAACCGTCAATAAATACTGATGCTAAAATCATAATCATGGTTTATACAAATTGAGTGTTTATGATGGGTTGTCAATGAAATCTAAATTCCTAAAATGAAATTACTTTTCATCCAAAGCATAACCAATACCCTCAGAACAAAGATAATGAAAAGGAATATAGAACCCCAGAGTCTTGTACCCTTTTACAGAAGTCGAATTTACGGGTGTATTCAAATCTTTGCCTTTGAGTATCTTTTTGTCCAGAGTAAGTAGTTTCCCTAGAGACATTGTATTGGTTGTGGATAATAACATCTCCAATGCCAAATCAACCGGATTGCTGCAGCTCCTGTTTAATTCCAATGCTGCTGATTCTTTGGCATAAAAGCATGTCCCGTGTTGAGAAAAAGTTGATGTAATATGCAGTTGGTCATCGTACCACCTGTGCGAATGTGTTTTGTTCTGAAGTGACGCTGATGATTCCAACAAATCCTGAAAAAAGATAAAAGATAACACTCAAATACCACAACCTTAATATCAGGTGTCTGTATCAATTAGATAACTTACATAAAGATGTGGTTGGCAGTAACTTAGCAAGAGATCAGCATCAGAAATAAAATCAGTCATCCCAAATGCAAGGTCTAGACCATGGGAAACATCTTTATGTTCTGGTGTAACATGATGTTTCAAATCCATGCGACAGTTACGAAGTCTTTGCCAAGTTTCTTCAACATTATTGAATTGACAATTTGATCTAGGCTGGGTTGCCTTTTCACTACCACCATAACTGCATGGTGTGCAACTGTGCACAGAGTTCAAGAGCTCTTCGTGCTTTATTGGTGATGAGCTTCGTGATAGGTAATTTCTCATGGAATCAACATCATCTGTGCAAGCATTAGGACAGTAAGACACTGTAGCAGAAAATAATCCTGTTTCACTAACAATCTCTGTTTCGGCTATGGATGATGATTCTGGTACACTGGATACATCAGCTAAATTGTACATATTGTGTATCTGTGGAGGAGAAACAGGGGTTCCCGAACACTTAATAATTCTCTGCTGTAAATTGTACCCATCTGACGGACTAAGTTGCTCATTTGGAAGGAAACAACTTTCAACGGCAAAACTGGGAGAAGGAGAATTACTGTTCGCGCCTTGTATTCCACAATGAGAATCAAGCTCATGACCAGAAAATGGGGCACCATTATGAAAGTGGTCCTCACTAGAATCAGATAATACTACTGCATCAAGCCTTCTCCTAACATTTCTCTTAGAAAATGCAACTGGAGAGCTAGAAATGTCAGATAATTGAGGATTACATTGAGACTGACAAAACAATTCATCTTCAACCTGAAGTGAATAGTTCAAATTCAACATATGCTCCTTCTTGGTTTCAATGCACTCTGATCTGGTGCTGCACATCTTTGAACTATTCTGTCTCTCTGTTCTTTCCATCTCTTCTTCCACAGCTATTTCCACAAAGTTATTGCTTCTTCCCATTATCAGTAATGATTTAGTTACCTCTTCCTCAATAAGTTCAGATAGTTGGGAAGGACAGCTCCAAGAAATCAATTTAGGTAGTAATTGGTGACCAGCTTCAAGCTCAAACAAAAAGGGACTAAATGCTACCTCTAGTTTATTACCTGGTATGTAGAAAAAAAAAGTAACTTAAAATTGGGATGTTCACAATGTGCCAATTGCACTTATTTCAATAGATATTAAATTCCTAACCAAGATTCCTATTTGGATTTGAAATATATACATGAGAATAAATTCAAGAGATCATTTTTTATTTATATATGTTGGCTGCTCTCCTTTTCTTTTTCAACAAGTGCTTCCAAGAAGATTCAACAGTCAACAACTGCTGCCTGCATTCCTATCAACAATTGCTGTTTGCATTCTTGTCAAAACTGCTACGTTCAAAATTGGTGGCTATATATATATATCAACTCTCATTTTCTTGGTCAACAACGGTGGCTAGTGGT
This sequence comes from Asclepias syriaca, assembly GCA_027405835.1. NCBI lineage: Eukaryota > Viridiplantae > Streptophyta > Magnoliopsida > Gentianales > Apocynaceae > Asclepias > Asclepias syriaca. Next base: position 2,895,288 of record CM049934.1, on the reverse strand, counting down.
TTATGTGTATATATATACGGCTTTATCCTATATTTGGGCATACATATGTTTTACATTCTTTTGCTTACTTTGGCCGAATAATCTCTATTCTTTCTAACACCTCCACAGTCAATCTCTCCCTTTATATTTTCTTCTTTTCTCTACTTCTTGGTTGAGTATTTCTATACTCGTAGAGAATTTGTAACGGGCTATTTTGTCTTGTTAGTGTGGAGAAAATACTTTGTACTTTCGTCAATATTAGTGGAATTTTTGGCTCTCGACGGTGGTTTTTTACCTCTATTTAAAGATGGTTTTTCCACCTAAAATCTTATTGTCAATTTTACTGCTTTATTAATTTCTTGTAATCTTTGGTTGAATTTATCACGCTTCCACACACTGTACCCCTACAAATTGGTATCAGAGCCACGATAATTCAACCGAGATTTTTTATTAAAAATGTCGACGGAATTCGATATTGAAAAATTTGATAGTAAAATTAGTTTTGCTATCTGGCGAGTCCAGATGCTAGCTGTTCTTACCCAGAATGGCCTAAAGAAGGTTCTGTCCGGCAAATCAGCGAAGCTAGCCACTACAACGGAGGAGCAGTGGGAAGAGATGGGTGAAAAGGCGTTATCCACAATCCAATTATGTTTGTCCCGTGATGTGCTACGTGAAGTCATCAATGAGAAAATTGTAGCCGACATATGGAGTAACTTGGAGTCTCTATACATGACCAAAAGTCTTGCAAATAAATTTCGGTTAAATGAGCAAATTTTCACACTTCGTATGTCTGAAGGTACTCCCATCCAATCTTATCTTGGTGAATTTAATTCCATCATAATTGATTTGGAAAATTTGGATGTCAAAGTTGATGATGAGGATAAAGCCGTACTACTTATTGTTTCTTTGCCACCCTCATATAAAAAACATTTCAAAGAGATTATGTTATATGGTAATAATGTTACCTTGAGCTTTGATGATGTCAAGTCTAACCTACTGTCCAAAGAAAAATATGATACCCAAATTCATTCTGAAAGTTCGGGTGAGGGACTAGTAGTTAGAGGGAGAAACCACGAAGTAGGTGATAGCGGTAAAAACCGATCCAGATCCAAATCTAGAGGTAAAAACTCTAAGTATTGCCGTTATTGCAAAAAAAATCATGAAATCTCTGAGTGCTATAAATTGAAAAATAAGCAAAACAGAGAAGATAAGGGTAAGCAACCCGAAAAATCTGCCGAAGCTAGTTTTGTAGAAACTAAATCTGATTGAGAGTGTTTTATTGCTTCTGGTACTGAACAAAGGTCAAAAAATGAGTGGGTTCTTGATTCTGTTGTACATTTCATATGTCTCATAATAGAGACTGATTTACCACTTATGAATCTTTTAATGGTGGTCTTGTCTTAATGGGCAACGATGCTCAATGCAAAGGCACAATCAAAATTAAGACACATGATGGAGTCGTTAGAACTTTGACCGGTGTCAGACATGTCCCTGATTTGAAACGGAATCTCATTTCCCTAGGCACTCTTGAATCTCAAGGTGTAGATACTCAGTTGAAGGTGGAGTTTTAAAAGTATCCAAAGGAGCTCTTGTGTTACTAAAGGCAGTTCGATCTGGTAGTTTGTATTTGCTGCAGGGTTCAACTGTTACAGGTTCTGCAGCCGTCGCCTCATCCAACAAAGACAACACGAAGTTGTGGCATTTGAGGTTAGGCCACATGAGTGAAAAGGGAATCCAAATTCTCAAAAGAAAAGGCTATCTTGACAACTATTGTACCGGTAAGGTCGATTTCTGCGAGCATTGTATTTTTGGTAAGCAGAGAAAGGTTAGCTTTTCAAAAGCTATTCACAGGACCAATGGTACTTTGGATTACATCCATTCAGATCTTTGGGGTCCATCGAGAGTTCCCTCCAGAGGTAAATGTCATTATATGCTAACATTTATTGATGATTTTTCACGTAAACTCTGGGTATATTTTCTCAAGCAAAAGAATGTAAAACATATGTATGTTTTATATATACATAAACCACTAGCCACCGTTTTGACATCGATTTTGAACGCAGCAGTTTTGACATATATATATATATGTCAACAATTGTTGCCTGCATAAAAGAGTTGATATATATATATATATATAGCCATCGATTTTGAACGCAGCAGTTTTGACAAGAATGCAGGCAGCAATTGTTGATAGGAATGCATGCAGCAGTTGTTGACTGTTGAATCTTCTTGGCAGCACTTGTTGAAGAAGAAAATGAGAGCAGTCAACAAATCTCCACCTTGATCTCCTTGGTATCAGACACATTATCTGTTCCCTGCTATGGGCGGTCAGCCTTCTGCACGAAACTTTATGCCTACTCATGTTGGCCTTTCAAACAGTCAGCCATGGAATCCATTAATTGCACCACATTCACAAGGACATCCTACTTCAGCATCTATTCAAGCATCACATCCTGTTTTAAAGCTTACTCTGGAGGTTGGCTCTTGAATGGAGGCACTGAACTCATCTGTAGAAGTTAAATCTAGCCAAAGAAAAGCCCTTCCTAAGGATTTGTTTGCTGTAAATTATCCGATGTACTCTACACCTGTTCCAGGCTGGCATACTGGTCCAGCACATGGCATGGGGTTTGACATGCAATACATCATGCAAATGCCTCCTCGCGCCTTTTCCCAAGCAAAATCATCAAATCCTTTTGATGTCAATAATGATCCTTCTCTTGCTCTAGCTCCTGCTGCCGCCCCAATGTTTCCTTCAATGACATCATTGCATAGTGCCTGTTGTGCTCTCCTTTTTCAACATTCAACAATTTACATATTCAACAATTGATGTGCTCTCCTTTTCAACATTCAAATTCAATTCAACAACGGTGGCTTTCAAAAATTGCTGCTATATATATATATATATATATATATATATATATCATCTTTCCTTTTGTTTTGTCAAAAACGGCGACTCTCCTTATGTATATATATATATATACATGATCTTCCCCTACAATTGAGCATAAGTTTTCACCTCGCCTTCTTCCTCTGCCAAAATCAAAGGAATTCTATTCCTTATCTCCCTTTATATTTTCTTTTTCTCTACTTCTGTATATATATGACAGCAATTTTTGAAAGTCACCGTTGTTGAATTGAATTTGAATGTTGAAAAGGAGAACACGACAATTATTGAATGTGTAAATTGTTGAATGTTGAAAAATGAGAGCACAACAGTGCCTTGCCTACAATGACGGCAGCTACAGGAGGCCTTCTCCGCACTTCAAGTTGTTGTGGCTTTGTTCACCACTGAAGTAGAATATATTGCTGCTACTGAATGAGTGAAAGATGCTATGTTCTGAAAGAGGCCCCGAGGCTTGGTTGCTGAACTTGGTTTACAACAAAATATTCTTGTTATGTTCTGCGACAGTCAGAGTGCTGTCCACTTGGCCAGGAATAGCAAGCATTACTCAAAGACCAAGCATATTGATATTAAACGTCACTTTATCCGAGATATTGTTGATGTAGGAGAAATTACTGTGAAAAAAATCCATACCACTGAAAATCCTGCAAATATGTTAACCAAACCACTTCCATTCGCTAAGTTCGATCATTGCTTAGACTTAACTGGTATCATTCATTGTTAACAGAATTTCATGGCGAGAGAGTATTTTCCGATCAAAAAGAGATCAAGGTAGAGATTTGTTGGCTGCTCTCCTTTTCTTCTTCAACAAGTGCTGCCAAAAATATTCAACAATCAACAACAGCTGCCTGCATTCCTATCAACAATTGCTGCCTGCATTCTTGTCAAAACTGCTGCGTTCAAAATCGGTGGATATATATATATATATATCAACTCTCTTTTTCTTGGTCAACAACGGTGGCTAGTGGTTTATGTATATATATATACGGCTGTATCCTATACTTGGTTATACATATGTTTTACATTCTTTTGCTTCCTTTGGCCGAATAATCTCTATTCTTTCTAACACCTCCACAGTCAATCTCTCTCTTTATATTTTCTTCTTTTCTCTACTTCTTGGTTGAGTATTTCTATACTTGTACAGAATTTGTAACGAGCTATTTTGTCTTGTTAGTCTGAAGAAAATACTTTGTACTTTCATCAATATTAATGGAATTTTTGGCTCTCTCGCCGGTGGTTTTTTACTTTTATTTAAAGAGGATTTTTTCACCTAAAACCTTTGTGTCAATTTTACTGCTTTATCAATTTCTCGTAATATTTAGTTGAATTTATCACGCTTTCACACTCTGTACCCCTACAATATCATTAACTGTTAAACATCTCTAGAGCAAATGGGATAGAAGAACTGCAGTGCCTCATTGCTCTACTGCATAACATGTATTAAGGCCTTTCTACATGACTAACATGTTGGATCATGAAAAAATTTAAACAGTTTGACTTTTAGTAGAAACCTCAGAGTGTCAGAAGACATCAGAATCTTTAGCCTCAAAATCTGAAATATTCATGATGCACTTGCAGAAACAGAAATAACTGATGGCAATTTAGTTTGCAGCAGTCTTTGTTTATCTAGTGAGAAATCATATGAATACTATTGTAATTACCGGTCAGTGAATTTTGGCTCTGGCACCAAAACTGCAGATTCATAATGGTTTTACGGATATCACACTGACAATACTCAACCATACGGTCTATCAAGCAAGCATCAACTCGAGCCTTTTCTGATGCACAAACCTGCAGGAAAAAAATGTAAAGAAAACATAGTGAAAAGTAACCCTCAGAAAAGAATGTGAATACAGAAACATCTTTGAATAATAATACATACCATGTAGCCAAGAGTATTAAGATCCTTCAGTGTTGGCATTCTAAATTGCACCTCTATTCTGCCTAAATTCTGAGAAAGGGCAAAATTGTACTCTGCAAAAAATAAACTTATGAGTTGCCATTCACAATAAGATTTTAATAAAAAGAAGAAAATACAAACCAAAAACCCTCTTACCATTTGCTGATAGAATAATGGGCCGTTTAGCTGTCTGTGCTAGCTTTTTTATTGCGGATAAAAGACCATGGTCTTCACTAAGTGTAGCATCCACATCCTCAAAAAAAATCAAAGTCTTACGTTCATGAATGTTCTGTCTGCCAATTGACCTACATGAATTCTGATAAGCTTGCTGAGAATCTTCTCCATCTGACAATTGCATCAGTTCTACAACTTCACTCTTGGATCCATTGTTCAGGTTGGTAATTCCTGTTGTGGACTTCACTGGAGTTTTCATCTCTGAATGCACTTTGTTGTTTGGTTTACTGGAAGAAAAGAAGCAAATTTTAGATTCTATATCCCTAAGGAATCTGGAAGACTTTTATTCCTTGGAATTCCTTGATAGCCTGGAAGAAGTAAGAACTTATAATTGTAATTTAGATTTCTCACTAGTAACGTATTGTTTCTAAAAGAAGATAGTACTTCCTTTCTTTCAAAAAAAAAAAAATTTATATGCCACCTTTGGCTGTAACACATAAATTAAGAAACTGCTAGATGGAGTTCTGAAGGGAGAAGACTGAGTTAACCTTTTAAATAAAGCAAATAAGAGGAAGGCAAAATAGAAAAAAAATAAATTAATAATTTCTTTGATTTCATAATGTAACAAGTAATTTGAAAACAAAAGGTTCTGCACAGGTGATCAGCAGAAAAGTGAGGGAGTGCTGTGTTTCAAAGCACTCATATGTATCAGGAATTAAATGTTCAGTTCTCGTGGTCTTAGATATAAAATACTTAGGAGAACTTTGGAACATGACTTAAGGTAGTATCTATTTAAGTTACCACATTTCCTTAATCAATTAGTGGGCTAATAGTGACCAATGTTTCAATAGGCTAGAGCTGGACAGGTTACAGGAGAAAATATTTATACTGGGCTAGGACAGGGTCAAACTGGCCGGCCATTCAGACCGGGTACCAGCTGGCTGATCTGTTCATGTTCAAATCTGATTATAGAAACAAAGATCATAAGAGTATGTAGACTCTACTAAAACCCCAAGAGAACTTCAAAAAATTACAGAACTCAGGAAATCAGGTTATAGTTATTAGTTTAGGGAAGGAAGGAAAAGACCAATAAATACACATCTTACTTCCACAGTTTAAAGGATGTCAAGTTAGATTCTTCAGTTACACTTGAATTAATTATCTCTACTGCCAGCTTACAAAGATAACTAATCCACTGCATAAAGAACTTAAAAGTCTGAAAAACATTTAGTTCTAGTTCAGGTGTTGCAGAACACTACATCTTGAACACTATACTTAAGGGTTGTCATTAGAAACTACATTTGACATTTATAGGTAATTATCAAGTACATTTAGATATTTTTGTTTAATTCTGGGCCATGGCTTACTCATTTACTTTTATTTTAGAATTCCTTACAGTATCTTGCTTTGGAAAAGGACATGATGCATATCATTCAATTACAAGTACTTGCTCTAGTCAGATATAGAATTAGACATTAGAATTTCATTAGAGACTGAATTCTTGTGGCACAAGGTAAAGTATGGTAACATGGTTCTTTTGGGATTTTTGAACCCTTATATTCTTCTTTCCTTTCCTTGCGACCCCCCATTATTTGGTAGTCACTTTGGACCTCCAACTAATTCAGATTCTCTCTCTCTTCCTAAAAGTACTCATCCACATCATTGAATATAACCAATTCTTTATGAAAATTTTTCTGCAACTTAACTTGATATAGTATTTAAAAAGTTTGCAAGCCCTTTTGATCCCACAACTGCTATAAATACATGTAACTCATACAATAGAAAAGCTGTGTAAAGTAAAGGAAAAATAGGCACGGTATTAAGACGTACTGATGAACACTGTGTGACACTAAAGCCTCGCCAAGTTTTTGCTGCACACGGTATCCAGTACGCAAATCTGATGTATTGACCTAGAGAATAAATAGTAAACTCATGAATGCTATGCGAAAAATACCCCTGACCACAAACTATATATATTTAAAAAAGGGGGGGTGGGGGGAAGGAGAAGAAAGAAAGAAAAGGAACTTGCAAACATTCACTTGGAATTTTAGTAGCTATTTATTAAAACAACTATAACGTAGGCTTTAAGTGAATCCCAAAGTTGTAATAGGTTTTTTAGTGTCCGTTGCGGTACATTAGATAATATTTTGAACAATATAAAAAGTTAAATCCCCCATGTCATAAAAAATATTCCTTCCAATGTCTTCTCTTTTAATCTCTCATTTTTTCTATATTGGTTTTATTTGACTTATCGACCAGTTTCAGTGAAATATCTATCCATTGTAACCTTTTTTTTCTCAACGTATACTCTCCATTTTCCACTATCTGTTACAGGCGTGAAAGTTCCATTGCGAACGATGCTTTCAATCTTTTCCCAATAGGTTTAAGAGTTTTACTCATTGATAATGATATAAACCATCTTGAATGCCTCGTGCGTTTGCTTCAGGATTGTCATTATCAAGGTTTTTTTTTCTTTTAAATTTTGAATAATAATTGCATTGAAGTAGAGTTTGAAATTGATGTTTTTATAATTTGTTTAAATTGAAGTAACTACATGCGGACGAGGTACGGATGCTCTATCTATGCTGCGCCGGAGAGATATCCAATTTGACATCGCTATATGCGATTTATACATGTCGGACATGGATGGATTCAAGCTTTTGGAAATGTTAAAATTAGAAAAGAATATACCTGTTGTCGGTAAGGACTGTTTAATTAATTTATTTATTTTACCCTCACTTTTATGTTCTCTGCTGAATCTCACTGTTTTAATCAATAGATAATTTTAAACAGTGAGATTCAGCAGAGAACATAAAAGTGGGGGTAAAATAAATAAATTAATTAAGCAGTCCTTACCGACAACAGGTATATTCTTTTCTAATTTTAACATTTCCAAAAGCTTGCATCCATCCATGTCCGGCAGGTATAAATCTCATATAGCGATGTCAAATTGGATATCTCTCCGGCGCAGCATAGACAGAGCATCCGTACCTCGTCCGCATGTAATTACTTCAATTTAAACAAATTATAAAAACATCAATTTCAAACTCTACTTCAATGCAATTATTATTCAAAATTTAAAAGAAAAAAAAACCTTGATAATGACAATCCTGAAGCAAACGCACGAGGCATTCAACATGGTTTATATCATTATCAATGAGTAAAACTCTTAAACCTATTGGGAAAAGATTGAAAGCATCGTTCGCAATGGAACTTTCACGCCTGTAACAGATAGTGGAAAATGGAGAGTATACGTTGAGAAAAAAAAGGTTACGATGGATAGATAGTTCACTGAAACTGGTCCATAACTCAAATAAAACCAATATAGAAAAAATGAGAGATTAAAAGAGAAGACATTGGAAGGAATATTTTTTATGACATGGGGGATTTAGCTTTTTATATTGTTCAAAATATTATCTAATGTACAGCAACCGACACTAAAAAAACCTATTACAACTTTGGGATTCAGTTAAACCCTAAGTTATAGTTGTTTTAATAAATAGCTACTTAATTATAGATAATTATAAGTTAAAACTAATTCCCTCAATCTAGAATTAAGGGTCCAATTTTAACTTGACGTGAAGATTCAATACAGCATTGGCCACATGCAAGTTTCCAATTTCTTTATAAAAGAAATTGAGACTAGTCATAAAACTTATATCCATTAAGGTTATTTATGAAATTCTAGATGTAAAAATGTCCATCAGAAGAGCAGGGAGATTATTTTTAGACATTCCAAAATAGAAATGCAGCAACATTTCTGCTTCATTAATGGCTCATATGGGTTGTTTAAATATAAGCAGCTATGGAATGTTAGAATGGATAAATTTAATTAGAAGAATAGAGAGACTAAACGGATGGAAAGCAATCAACACAAGAATAAAGGCAAGAGAGGTTGTGACAGAAAAAATTTCTGTCCATCTTTCAATAATTACTGCCTATCTAGAATGTCATGATGCTTATAGACATCAAAACCAAAGAACAAAATCTACATCTAAGCTAAGGAAAATTCATGCCTAAGGAGCTTTGGACCTAAATAACAGAAATATCACATAAAGACATCTTAGTGAATGAACTTAAAAAAATACTCAATGTCTGGATTATCAAAATGACAGAAAAAACTAAAGCATAAACCAAAGAAATAGAAACACAATTTTCATCAACTCTGTCATGTTCTAAGATCTATAAAATCCCTATATCACGTTTTAGCATTCACCATTTATTTGCAGAAATACTAAGAGTTGAAGTTATTTCTAAAGGAAATCACAATAAGGAGAGAAGTAATAGTAGTGGAAGTGCAATGATAGTGATGCAGGATAACATGGGGTTCTCATCATTATTATTTTAATAATTACTAGCAGTAGTATTTTGTGATTAAAATTCAGTTGTAGAGTCTATGTTTCCTATATGCTTTAGAACTCTACAGGTCTTTTAGTTTTAACTAGTTTTATGATTTAATTATTATCCAGTTTTACAATTAATATAAGGCTTTAATTTTCTATCCAAATAGGTTTTAGCTATTCTAATTTGGATTAGGGTTCAAGATTCTATTTAAAGGACAAGAAGTGATTATTCTAGTGTTACAAGCTTCACCTATGACAATGAAAGGTCATGGGTTCAAGTCTTGGAGATGGAAAAGTTTTTAAATTTAGTGGGCATACCTGTTAGTAAGATACAATTCATTTTTGTAGAAGTAAATCTTATATTTTAATTGCAAAGAAATTCTCTTGCAACAAGACAAAGTTTGGCTTCTTTCATCCCTCTTCCTGTTTTCATATAGTACTTGCACCAGATAGGAAATGAAGAATACCGCAGTTAAATAAAAAGTAGTTTTTCAACAACGGGGTAAAATCTGTTACTATGGACATCACATTTGCAATAGAAGTTCATGAGTTATATATGGTAGTATAATATTACAGGAGTACCTCAATAATATGGAATCCTTGCTCTCTGGCGCAAGCAAAGATAGCAGCTGACTTCCCACTCTGCAACAAGATAAGCATTTAAATGGACAGCTTAAAAACAAACACTTGCTGATTCATAAAAGTTGCACATAGGACATTTAACTCCCTTATCTTTAGAGAGAGAGAGAGTCTATATGGAAGCTTTTCCAAATTCTTTGATACAGGGAAATGTGGACCTTACAGAAAAAAATGTTATGAATGGATGCCTATCCAGGTGTTAAATTTTCACAGTAGATCAATATATTCTCCAGCATGACTCATCACAAAAAGGGCAGGTGAGGGGAACCAAACGTTCTTCAAGCACAAATATTTGGTTTCAACAATGAAAAGAAAATAGAAACATACCAAGCCAAGAAAGAAATCCTAACTTTCACATTGTTGTCCCCACTTGGGTATGGCATGGAATTTAATCCATCCTTAATCCACTTTTAATGAAAAGGGAGAATGCAAGAACAATAACATTTATTATCCTAAAAATGTAATATTTTTAACTCAATAAGTGAAAAATAAAAAAGAAAACTAACCTCTATATATATATATATATATATGGAGGAGAAGAAGGAGGAAGAATATGGAGAAGAGTAAGCATATCACCCTTATTAGTAACATGAGTAAGTGCCCACATCATAGCATGTTTGGAATGTGAGGATTGATCCACAACCACCATTACTCTTTTCCTCATAACAAATCCTACACCACCACCACCATTGTTGTTATTATTATTACTTTCAGAAAAACCATACATATTAAAACCTTCCATTTGTTTCAAACTCAACCTGTTCTTCACTTCCCATCCTTCTTTGTTACTCAGCTGTCTCAAAAAAGGACCTGGCATTTCTCTGTTTTTGCCCTGAAATTTCTTGAACATGAATGCTGAATAAAATGTATGAGGTGGGAAAGAAATGAAAAAGAAAAGAAAAGGAAAGGAAAGAGATTTTTATTTTTGTATTAGACCTGCATTATTGATAGTGAAGGAAGGGTACAGAAAAAAGAGAAGAAAACAATGTCTGTAATGGTGTATTCTTGTGAACAAGAACTTGAGGGTACTATGGAAGGACAAAAATGGAGGGTAGGGGAGAAAAATTCATAGGAAGAATCATGGAAGAGGGGGTGGGGAGGGTGGGGGTGGGGAGTGGGGGGGGGAGGGGGGGTGGGATGATATTTAACTTTAGTGCAGGGGAGAGATGGAAAGATGGAAAAAGGAAAGAAAAAAAAAAAAAAAGGAGAAAGGAAAGGTCACGGGAATCACTGGCTAAACTTGTGGCTTTACTCTGTCAGTAGAAATAGTAATTTAATATCAGTCTTCAGGTTGATGATCATATGATGGATTCTCAGGATCGTCCTTTCAGATTTATATATATATATATATATATATATATATATGTATGTATGTATATGTATATGTATATGTATATGTATATGTATGTATATGTATATGTATATGTATATGTATATGTATATATATAATATTTTAATTGTGTAAGTAATTTTTTTTTAAATTTAAATAAATTTATAGAATTACAATATGTAGAGAAAAGGTTTGTATAAAGACTTAAAAAAAACTACTCATAACAAATTTTTGGATAGAATTGTTTTCTCGATGATTTCAACCTTTTTTGTACAGTATTTTTGTGTGAACTTTTTTTAAATTGAATTAAATTTATTTTAGCTTTAATTATTAATAAGAAAAGTATAAGGTGAACTCTTTTAAAGATTTTTTTTTAAGTGAAAAATATTAGGACTAAATTTGTTAAATATAAATTTATTTGAGACTAAATTTATCAATTAATTTTATAAATTGGGTTAAAAAAATGTAAAATGGAATTGACCAACTCTTAAACTAAATTTTAGGATGATGACAAAATTAAGAATCTAATTTAATAAAATAAAATTAGGTTGATTAAATTGCAAACCATTGTTTTTAAAAAAAATATTTGAGACTAATTTAGTTTTGTCCTGACACACAAGATCAAACTCTCAATAAACTTTATGGTACATTTTTCTATATATATATTAGTGCCTAAATTTTTAAAATAAATAGCAATTTCATAGTATATTTGTAAGTTGAATTGGCATTGAAACTGGATATGTTCGAAAAAGATACTGCTTTTGGAGGCCATTCATGGGAATTATATATATATATTATATACATAGCTACTGTCATTCTTCTATTGCTAGAGGACAGGTGAATAAGACATTGCATATATATATATATATCTCTAATCTTTACATAGAAAACATGTAGATAATATTTCTTTGATTTGATTATTAAGTATTCCAAAGGAAATTTTGTGTATCTTTGGTAACGTGTGTATATATATATATATATATATATATATATATATATATAATGACAAGATTTATCTTTACAATTTATATATACTACTAAGAAGGCTCTTAAATGAGAAATGTCTTCACATTTTCTCTCTACAATTATTCAATCTCCTCCCCTCTTCTCCCCTCTTGACGGAGGAAATTGATGTCCTTGACAGAACTAACCAATCCATACCACCAGACACTCTTCATCACCCTTCTTCTCCCCAATCCAATCGCGATAAGCTAATTGCCTCTGCAACAGCCAATAGTGCAAATAGCCATGTCTTCACTCAACAGTTAAAGCCATTATACACCAACCATTTGATGGATAAAACAATAAATCCATCTGCCGGTGCAGCCTTTGTGCCTATTACCTGTGAAGATAAGCAAAGAATCTACCAGCGTTGGGCTCAGGCATTGATTGTCAAGGTCTACGGTAATGTAGTTGGCTACAACTTCCTCTATCGAAAACTACATGAAATATGGAAGCCTATAGAAGATCTAATCCTCATTGATTTGGGTAAAGATTTCTTCCTCATTGATTTCAAGATATCTGAAAATTATACTAATGCCATTCACGGTGGGCCTTGGTTTGTTGGCGGTCATTTCCTTGCTGTCCGGCAGTGGGAACTGGCATTCAAACCATCCTTAGCAACTTTTAATTTTACAGCGCTATGGATATGACTACCTGAGCTGCCTTTTGAATACTATGATAAACAAATACTTCACAAGATTGGAAATACAATTGGGCAGTTACTCAGAATGGATATTTGCACTAAAGAAATCACACGAGGACAATATGTCAGGCTCTGCATTCAAGTTCCAATCGACCAACAGCTTACTACCAAAATCTTTATTGGAAACCATCAACAACGTATATTATATGAAGGTATAAATCTTCTTTGTTATAATTGTGGTCGAATTGGTCACACTAATACTAACTGCACTTACACTCCATCTCTACATCTATCCCTAACATATCCAATCCAAATAGCACCTTTCATCCTACCTCTGCTATGCAACCGCCAATACAATCTCACCGCCATTAAACACTACTAATACTACTATTTCCAGCTCAACAACTACAGAAGCAATCAACATAGTCCAAACCGTGATTACCAATCATCAATTAAACCATTCAGCTCAGTCATATCCTGTCATCAATAACTCATCTTCTCAGCAAGAACCAAACGAACCTATCAATCAACATCCATCCTATCAAATAAACCAATTACCAAACCAATATGGGTGGAAAAAACCAGTCATGCAAAACAAATTTACCAAGATGCCATTGAAAATCCAAATCATTCATTACCACCACCAAATCTAAAGAAATCTTCATCATCACCTATAATCTCACATTCTTCTATACTTCATAATCCCTCTGCCATCTTAACTACCACAATTTCACACTTCCCTATTGAAAACACCATTGTCGTGCAAGAAAACAACTCTTCCAAAGAAATTGATTGTAATCATTCCACTGTCAACCCCACTATCAAACCTAATATCCCAAAAACCCTAATCTCATCTTCTTCCAAGCCAAATTTAATCCATAATACACACACTTACAAAATCCAATCTTAAAAATGCCGCGCCAACCGATGAATCGACAACAATACATAAGACAGTTCTTAGGGAGAAGCCAAAGAAGCCATCGTCCTCCTCAGAATCTACACTCCTCTCCCTCAACGATGGAAAATTCATGATCTTAAACAACCAATGCTCGCCAACGTCGACGAACAATGCGCACTCAACAACGACAACAAGAACAACACCAACACACCAGAAGCATCACCCCACCACGACAAGTCAACGAAGAACAGATTCAACTCAACCAAGTACAAATGAATGCATTCACCATAACAATCGAGCTGAGACACATCACCTACCAGGTTGTATATCCACATCCACCAACGATGGAAATGCAACTCAGCCCGATATCAGCACCAGGCTACCCGAGTCTCCACTATCCAACTCACGGGTTCTATCAAACTCAGTGGATTTGGGACCAGTTCCAATGGCCTTTGACAGCACAACTACACTTATGGGCACAATACTTATGGACACTCCAAGCCATGACCACAATAACAACCAACCCAACGCTCATCATAATGGATCCTTTCAATACCATATCATCAACAACAACTATCACCAACACATAGATGGCCAATGCTCCAATCTATCCAACATCCAACAACAACCAAATGATCCTAGCCAACAATCAGACAATGTTGAATCACATCATAAAGTTGACACAAGAGACGCTAACAACACCAGAGTTATCACGAGAAACCCTGTCAGATACACCAAGTCTGGATTACTTCGACATGCAGCAATTGACGAACATTCTCCCGGAGGACCTCTACACCGAGCCAATCATCGAATACGAGCCCTCAATAATATTTCACACCATAAGAGAAGACTTTTGGAGATCAGTTATTTACCGGAGGTTCAAATATCTACATCTTCTCATGTCACCCGAGTGTCTACAAACTGTCCTTTGTTCTTCGTAACTCATCTCAAATCCAACCCCAGACGGAGACCAAACTATCAGCAATGATCATACCAAGAACAAGAACTCTCCCACAGGCGCAAGCAAATGCCGAGACTCCACTGCCATGCAACAATGTTCAGAGTCAGAGTTCAATAAACCTGGAGGCACAACTGAATCATCAGATGAACTAACTCACTCTAATGCCACCTCCTTACCGGACGAACACATCATTACAGACCCTGACATCACAATGGGACAATACCTTGAGTTTGATCGAACAACCCTCCCCCATGCCACCAATGATTTTTCTATTATGGAATTGTAGGGGTATACATAGCAATGATTTTAAGACACATTTCCATGAACTGCTCAATTATCATAAACCATGTTTTGTAGTGCTTACAAAGACTAAAGCTAAAGGAGACGAAGCTGGCATCATCATAGCTCTGTTTAATTTTCAACATATTGCTAATGTTGATGCTGACGGTTTATCTGGTGGAATCTACATTCTTTGGAATGATCAAGCAGATGTTCAACCAGTAGTGCTCACTCCACAAGAAATCTATCTCAGCGTCAAGGTATCCACTCCTCCATTCTTCTTTTTTCTCTCAACTATTTATTCCAAACCATATCCCTCTTATAAGCATGCTTTATGGAAAAACCTAGAAAACTTTGCTAATAAATGTTCTGATCTTTGGCTAGTTTTAGGTGATTTCAATGAAATTACTTCCACCTCTGAGAAATTGGGGGTTTACCCCCAACCCTAATCGTATCTTAAATTTTAATAACTTCTTAAACAAATGTAATTTAATAGATTTAGGGTTTTCTGGCCCAAAATTTACTTGGACAAATAAAAGGAAAAATTCTATTTGTCACGCCCCGAATTCGGGCCTAGTTCATGATCTAGATTCCCCAATTCAAGAGAATGACACGGCTACACTCCCGAGATTTCTCCAAAGAATGTAAAGTCACTTACTTCCAATTATTCAACAAGAAACAGTCAAAATAAAAACTTAAATAATCATAAAATATCATCCTCAAATACCAACTTTCTTCAATAATAAAACCTCAACTCAAACAATTCAAGTTTCCAAAACAAGAAGAAATCACTCTAAACTCTTATTCAAAATCATCCGTCCAATAATCACCCTCTAAATCAGAATCTTCTCTGCCAAATGTAAAGTGGGAAACATAGGGGGGTAAGTATAAAAATACCCAGTAGGCAGAACATCTCACCTCCTTTAAAAACAATATTTTCAATTAAAAGAAAAACAATATATATATATATATATATATATATATAATAATATATATATATATATATATATATATATATGTGTGTGGTGTGTGTGTGTGTGTGTGTGTGTAAAATAATAATAAAAATAGTATTGTACTTTTATCTTTAAAGCACAAAATGACAAAACATAAATAAGTGTTAAATAAAAATTTTGAGCAAAACAACGTAACAAAATCATTCAATCAATATCTTTCATTTTTCTTTCTTTTCTTTTCTTTGACTATTGGGGGAATAATATGAATGTTTCGCGAATGGGTCTTTAACTGATATCAGTTCCTAACTTTATACCCGTTAGGAAAGGGCCTTTACTTTATCTTTATCTTTGTGGTTTTTTGTCCATGCCAATGGAGATCTTATAAATGGTGGAACATGTTCCCCACATTGCTATCCATCAAGTTAATCCCCAATAAAATCAAATATAAAAATATTACATATAATTTATGCTTATAAAACTTTAATGTAAATACTTAACATTCTAAAACATTTAAGAATGTTGAAAACGAAAAAAAAGAAAGTATTCTTTATTTTAAAAAGATAATAATTTGTAATCAAATTAGAAAAAGGAAACGAAATCAAATTAGGAAAAGAAATATAATCAAATTTGAAAAAGGAAACGTAATCAAATTTGAAAAAGGAAACGCAATCAAATTTAAAAAGGAAACATAATCAAATTTGAAAAAGGAAACATAATCAATTTGAAAAAGGAAACATAATCAAATTTGAAAAAGGAAACATAATCAAATTTGAAAAAGGAAACATAATCAAATTTAAAAAGGAAATATAATCACATCAATTTCAAAATTTACGGCAGTGTCCAATAAGGAAATAAGGAAGTATAATTATGGCAAGTTTTGGACTGTGCCGTTGCCGGAATGGTTGAATAACAACAACAATATGTGCTTAAAAATTTTGGAGTCAAAGATTAATTGCAGGCAGTTAAACTTTCAAAATTCTATTGAGAAGATAACAATTAATCTTTCACATATCATAATCTCCAAATTCAATACTTAAAAAGTTTATCCATACTATAGATAAAAATAACGGAGAGGGATAGTCCACCTACCTCGATTGAGCGTTAAGCGTACTTTCTGATACTTCGATTAACTCAAGTATTTCGCTCTTAAAGTTCCTTCGGACTCTATTAGAAATCCATAATACGAACATTAAAACTAAATTCATAGTTAATAACTTAATCTTACGATTCTAATAATCAAAACCGCTTAAAATTACTTACCTCTTTGAACAATTTCTCGGTATTGAGAAAACCCTTGTCTCTGGCAGCTATCGCGTTTTGAGATAAAAGAAAACCCTAGTAAAACCTAATAATCACACTTATGCTTATATTTATAATTACTATTATATCCAACTATATACTATTTACCATCAAGTCCTTACACTATTAAATAAATAATTAAAGCCCCAAAAATAAAATATAAAAAAATGCGGGTATTACATTCTACCCCCCATAGAAAAAGTTTCGTCCTTGAAACTAATGTACATTGTTCCTCAAAAAATATGGATATTTGGTGCGCATATCTTCCTCCAATTCCCATGTAGCTTCCCTTGGGGTGTGATTGGTCCATTGCACTTTGACATACGGTATAGTTCTTCTTCTCAATACTTGTTCTTTACGATCAACAATTTTCATTGGAACTTCTTCATAATTTAAATTCTCTTGAACATGTAAAGGTTCCACTTCTAACACATGACTTTCATCTGGAACATAACGCCTCAATTGTGACACGTGGAAGACATTGTGTACTCTGGATAAAGCAGGTGGTAAAGCTAGTTGATATGCTAGTTGTACAACTCTCTCTAATATTTCAAAAGGTCCTACAAACCTTGGATTTAACTTTCCACTCACGCCAAATCCCATAACACCTTTTGTCGGTGAGACCCTTAAATATACCTTTTCTCCTTTATGAAATTCCAATGGTCTCCTTTTTGTATTTGCCCAACTTCTTTGTCGATCTTGAGCTATCTTCAAATGTTGTCTTATCAATGTAACCTTCTCTTTAGCTATTTGCACTAATTCCGGACCGGTTATGCTCTTTTCCCCAACTTCATCCCAATAAGTGGGGGAGCGACATCTTCTCCCATACAAAGCTTCAAAAGGAGCCATACCAATGCTAGACTGATAACTGTTGTTGTATGAAAACTCCACTAAGGTTAGGTAATCTACCCAATTACCTTTAAAATCAATGACACAAGCTCGAAGCATGTCTTCCAAAATTTGAATTACTCTCTCCGATTGACCATCAGTTTAAGGATGAAAAGCAGTACTTAGGGATAATTTGGTACCAAATGATTCATTTAGACTTTTCCAAAAATGAGAGACAAATCGAGAATCACGATCTGATACAATTGATATTGGTACACCATGTAATCGAACTATGTTATCAATGTATAAGTGTACCAATTCTTCCATGGACATAGTGGCCTTCATTGGAAGAAAATGAGCCGACTTCGTTAGTCTATCCACTATCACCCATATTGTATCTCTACCAGTTCTGGATTTAGGCAATCCTACCATAAAATCCATAGTCACGTGTTCCCATTTCCATTATGGTATCTCTAATGGTTGTAATAGGCCTCCGGGTCGTTGATGTTCAGCTTTCACCTTTTGACAAACCAAACAACGAGATACAAACTCTGCAATGTCCTTCTTCATTCCCTTCCACCAAAAGTTTGTCTTCAAGTCCCTGTACATTTTTGTTCCTCCCGGGTGTATCGAAAATTTGGTGTTATGAGCCTCCTTCAATACTTCTTGCTTCAACTGTATATTATTTGGTACCCATAATCTGCCTCGAAACCATAAACTACCGTCTGAGTGCCTTTGAAAATCTGAACTCGTGCACTTGAATGTTTATTTGGTTTGCACATTCATCACTTTCTTGGGCTGTCTTAATCCTTTCAATTAATGTTGGCTGAGCTAGAAGCGCAGAAAGCATTCCATCCACACGTTCACCAATTTTAATCTCCAACTTATCAAATTCCGTAATCAACTGTTCTTGTTGAGTCCACATAGTTGCTAGCATCCCTGATGATTTTCTACTTAAAGCATCTGCTACCTTGTTGGCCTTTCCAGGATGATAACTAATTTTTAAGTCGTAGTCTTTCAGTAACTCCAACCATCTTCGTTGCCTCATGTTTAATTCCTTCTGCGTGAAAAGATGCTTTAAGCTTTTATGATCAGTAAACACCTCACACTGTTCTCCATACAAATAATGTCTCCAAATCTTTAGAGAAAACACCACTGCTGCTAGTTCCAAATCATGAGTAGGATAATTTTGCTCATACGGTTTCAACTATTGAGAAGCATATGCAATTACCCTACCATTCTGCATTAATACGCATCCTAGACCATGTTTCAAAGCGTCGCTATAAATTTGAAACCCTCCAGATTCAGTCGGAAGTGCTAAAACAGGTGCTGATACTAACTTTTGTTTCAGTTGTTGAAAACTCTCCTCACATGATGGACTCCACTCAAACTTCGTTCTCTTTTGAGTCAACCGAGTCAGAGGCACAACAATTGAAGAGAAGCCTTCAATAAACTTCCGATAGTATCCTGCAAGACCAAGAAAACTGCGAATCTCAGTAACATTGGATGGTTGAGGCCAATCCACAATTGCTTCTATCTTTTTTGGATCCACGGATACACCTTCTCCAGATATCACATGTCCCAAGAAATTCACACTTGGAATCCAAAATTCACATTTTGAAAACTTAGCATACAACTTATTTTCTCGAAGCATCTGTAGTACCATTCTTAAGTGCTTTGAATGTTGTTCCTTCGATGATGAGTAGATAAGAATATCATCAATGAATACCACCGCACAGATATCCAACTGTTCTCTGAATACTCTGTTCATTAAATCCATAAAAACAGCTGGAGCATTTGTTAATCCAAAAGGCATCACGAGAAACTCGTAATGTCCATATCGAGTTCTAAATGCACTTTTAGGAATATCTTCCTCCTTCATCTTCAATTGATGATATCCAGATTGAAGGTCAATCTTCGAAAATATCTTGGCATTCTTCAGTTGATCAAAGAGATCATCTATTCGAGGCAATGGATACTTATTCTTCACAGTGACCTTTTTCAACTCTCTATAATCAATACCTAGTGCATGCTCCCATCCTTCTTCTTCACGAATAAGACTGGTGCTCCCCATGGTGAAACACTAGGCCGAATGAACTTCATATCCAGTAGTTCTTGAAGTTGTCCTTTCAATTCTTCAATACACTGGTATTCTATAAGGAGTCTTAGAGATAGGTTCTGCTCCAGGAATGAGATTAATCTCAAAATCAACTTCACGTTTAGGAGGTAAACCTGGTAATTTCTCTGGAAACACATCAGGAAACTCACAAACAATTGGTACATCTTCCATGTTTGGGATATTCTTCTTTGAATCCACCACGTATGCCAAGTATCCTGTACATCCTTTTTGTAAGTATTTGGAAGCCTTGATCACTGAGATAATTGGTGTGATCTTCTTTTTACTGCACTGGTATGTACCTTGAAATTTGAATTTATCCTTTCCAGGTATTCTAAAATCTACACTCTTCTCTCTACAATTTATTGTGGCATGATTTCGTGATAACCAATCCATACCCAAGATTATATCAAAATCCGAGATGTCAATCAAAATAAAACTAGCAAGAAGTCTATGTATCCCAATGTCAACTTGACAATCCCAAATAATATGGTTAGAATTGAGATTCTAAATGGACACTTAGAAATATTTTCTACCACCAAGATCAATACTTGAAACTCAATCTCTCTGCCTGTGTAACCCTCTATTCAAATTAGGCATAAGAACATTCATTTCATCATTCTCTTGTTCATCATACAAATCAACTACTCTAGAAGTCTCAACCTTCTACCACGATTCATCAATTGGTAGTAAAAATTTTCCAAAGAAAAGAAATATAGTCATTTAAAATAATATCAATAATAACACAAAACACAAATATAAATAAATAAATAAATAAATAAAAACACAAAACATAAATATAAACAAAAATCACTTCCTTAAATTTCTAAGTTCCACTTCAATCCATACTTTCCTAATTCTAAAAGGCAAATCAATTCTTAATTTGTAAATCATAACCTACTGCTCTGATACTACTAAATGTCACGCCTCGAATCCGGGCCTAGTTCGTGATCTAGATTCCCAAATTCAAGAGAATGACACTGCTACACTCCCAAGATTTCTCCAAAGAATGTAAAGTCACTTACTTCCAATTATTCAACAAGAAACAGTCAAAATAAAAACTTAAATAATCATAAAATATCATCCTCAAATACCAACTTTCTTCAATAATAAAACCTCAACTCAAACAATTCAAGTTTCCAAAACAAGAAGAAATCACTCTAAACTCTTATTCAAAATCATCTGTCCAGTAATCACCCTCTAAATCAGAATCTTCTCTGTCATCTGTAAAGTGGGAAACATAGGGGGGTAAGTATAAAAATACCCAGTAGGCAGAACATCTCACCTCCTTTAAAAACAATCTTTTCAATTAAAAGAAAAACAATATATATATAATATATGTGTAAAATAATAATAAAAATAATATCGTACTTTTATCTTTAAAGCACAAAATGACAAAACATAAATTAAGTGTTAAATAAAAATTTTGAGCAAAACAACGTAACAAAATCATTCAAGCAATATATTTCATTTTTCTTTTCTTTTCTTTTCTTTTCTTTTCTTTGATTATTGGGGGAATAATATGAATGTTTCGCGAATGGGTCTTTAACTGATATCAGTTCCTAACTTTATACCCGTTAGGAAAGGGCCTTTACTTTATCTTTATCTTTGTGGCTTTTTGTCCATGCCAATGGAGATCTTATAAATGGTGGAACATGTTCCCCCCATTGCTATCCATCAAGTTAATCGCTAATAAAATCAAATATAAAAACATTACATATAATTTATGCTTATAAAACTTTAATGTAAATACTTAACATTCTAAAATATTTAAGAATGTTGAAAACGAAAAAAAAGAAAGTATTCTTTATTTTAAAAAGATAATAATTTGTAATCAAATTAGAAAAAGGAAACGAAATCAAATTACGAAAAGAAATATAATGAAATTTGAAAAAGGAAACGTAATCAAATTTGAAAAAGGAAACGTAATCAAATTTAAAAAGGAAACATAATCAAATTTGAAAAATGAAACATAATCAATTTGAAAAAGGAAACATAATCAAATTTGAAAAAGGAAACATAATCAAATTTGAAAAAGGAAACATAATCAAATTTAAAAAGGAAATATAATCACATCAATTTCGAAATTTACGGCAGTGTCCAATAAGGAAATAAAGAAGTATAATTATGGCAAGTTTTGGACTGTGCCATTGCCGAAATGGTTGAATAACAACAACAATATGTGCTTAAAAATTTTGGAGTCAAAGATTAATTGCAGGCAGTTAAACTTTCAAAATTCTATTGAGAAGATAACAATTAGTCTTTCACATATCATAATCTCCAAATTCAATACTTAAAAAATTTATCCATACTATAGATAAAAATAACGGAGAGGGATAGTCCACCTACCTCGATTGAGCACTAAGCGTACTTTATGATACTTCGATTAACTCAAGTATTCCGCTCTTAAATTTCCTTCGGACTCTATTAGAAATTCATAATACGAACATTAAAACTAAATTCATAGTTAATAACTTAATCTAACGATTCTAATAATCAAAACCGCTAAAAATTACTTACCTCTTTGAACAATTTCTCGGTATTGAGAAAACCCTTGTCTCTGGCAGCTATCGCGTTTTGAAATAAAAGAAAACCCTAGTAAAACCTAATAATCACACTTATGCTTATATTTATAATTACTCTTATATCCAACTATATACTATTTACCATCAAGTCCTTACAATATTAAATAAATAATTAAAGCCCTAAAAATAAAATATAAAAAAATGCGGGTATTACACTAATATAATCCTTGAAAGGTTGGATAGATTTTTAGCAAACCCTGCATGGTTACAATTTTATCCTAAAGCTACTATTCATCATCTTCCAAGAACTTACTCTGACCATTGTCCTTTAATTTTAAATACAAATCTTTCACCACATATCACTAGTATTAAACCTTTCATAATAGAACCCATGTGGTTAACTCATCCAAGTTTTGATAGTCTTGTCCAATCATCACTAATACTAACTACACTGACACTCCCAGCTCTACATCTATCCCTAACATATCCAATCCAAATAGCACCTTTCATCCTACCTCTGCCATGCAACCGCCAAATACAATCTCACCTCTATTAAACACTACTGATACTACTATTTCCAGCTCAACAACTGCAGAAGCAATCAACATAGTCCAAACCGTGATTACCAATCATCAATTAAACCATTCAACTCAGTCATATCCTACCATCAATAACTCATCTTCTCAACAAGAACCAAACCATGGCCCATGGATGCTGGTTCAATATCCAAAAAACTGCAAACACAAATATAACCAGTCAGGAACCTATCAACCAACATCCATCCTATCAAATAAACCAATTACCAAACCAATATGGGTAGAAAAACTAGTCATGCAAAACAAATTTACCAAGATGCCATTGAAAATCCAAATCATTCATTACCACCACCAAATCTAAAGAAATCTTCATCATCACCTATAATCTCACATTCCTCTATACTTCATAATCCCTCTGCCATCTCAACTACCACAATTTCAC
Source organism: Asclepias syriaca (assembly GCA_027405835.1). Taxonomy (NCBI): domain Eukaryota; kingdom Viridiplantae; phylum Streptophyta; class Magnoliopsida; order Gentianales; family Apocynaceae; genus Asclepias; species Asclepias syriaca. The sequence continues at coordinate 2,871,539 of CM049934.1, read as the reverse complement.
ACTTCCCTGTTGAAAACACCATTGCTGTGCAAAAAAACAACTCTTCCAAAGAAATTGATTGTAATCATTCCACCGTCAACCCTACTATCAAACCTAATATCCCAAAAACCCTAATCTCATCTTCTTCCAAGCCAAATTTACTCCATAATGCACACGCTTACAAACTCCAATCTTAAAAATGCCGCGACAACCGATGAATTGACAACAATACATAAGACAGTTCTTAGGGAGAAGCCAAAGAAGTCATCGTCCTCCTCAGAATCTACACTCCTCTCCCTTAACGATGGAAAATTCATGATCTCAAACAACCAATGCTCGCCAACGTTGACGAACAATGCGCACTCAACAACGACAACAAGAACAACACCAACACACCAGAAGCATCACCCCACCACGACAAGTCAACGAAGAACAGATTCAACTCAACCAAGTACAAATGAATGCATTCACCATAACAATCGAGCTGAGCCACATCACCTACCAACTTGTATATCCACATCCACAAATGATGGAAATGCAACTCAGCCCGATATCAGCACCAGGCTACCCGAGTCTCCACTATCCAACTCACGGGTTCTACCAAACTCAGTGGATTTGGGACCAGTTCCAATGGTCTTTGACAACACAACTACACTTATGGGCATAATACTTATGGACACTCCAAGCCATGACCACAATAACAACCAACCCAACGCTCATCATAATAGATCTTTTCAATACCCTATCATCAACAACAACTATCACCAACACAGAGATGACCAATGCTCCAATCTATCCAACGTCCAACAACAACCAAACGATCCTAGCCAACAATCAGACAATGTTGAATCACATCACAAACTTGACACAAGAGATACTAACAACACCAATACACCATGTCAGACACACCAAGTCTGGATTCCAACGACATGCAGCAATTGACGAACATTCTCCCGGAGGACCTCTACACCGAGCCAATCATCGAATACGAGCCCTCAATAATATTTCACACCATAAGAGAAGACATTTTGGAGATCCGTTATTTACCGGAGGTTCAAAAATCTACATCTTCTCTTGTTACCCGAGTGTCTACAAACTATCATTTTTTCTTCAACCCCAGACGGAGACCAAACTATCAGCAATGATCATACCAAGAACAAGAACTCTCCCACAGGCGCAAGCAAATACCAAGACTCCACTGCCATGCAACAATGTTCAGAGTCAGAGTTCAATAAACCTGGAGGCACACTAAATCATCAGACGAACCAACTCACTCTAATGCAACCTCCTTACCGGATGAACACATCATTACAGACCCTGACATCACAATGGGACAATACCCTGAGTTTGATCGAACACCCCTCCCCCATGCCACCAATGATTTTTCTATTATGGAATTGTAGGGGTATACATAGCAATGATTTTAAGACACTCGTGAACTGCTCAATTATCATAAACCATCTTTTGTAGTGCTTACAACGACTAAAGCTAAAGGAGATGAAGCTGACATCATCATGGCTCAGTTTAATTTTCAACATACTGCTAAGGTTGATGCTGACGGTTTATCTGGTGGAATCTACATTCTTTAGAATGATCAAGCAGATGTTCAACCAGTGGTGCTCACTCCACAAGAAATCTATCTCATCGTCAGTGTATCCACTCCTCCATTCTTCTTTTTTCTCTCAGCTATTTATTCCAAACCATATCCCTCTTATAAGCATGCTTTATGGAAAAACCTAGAAAATTTTGCTAATAAATGTTCTGATCTTTGGCTAGTTTTAGGTGATTTCAATGAAATTACTTCCACCTCTGAGAAATTTGGGGGTTTACCCCAACCCTAATCGTATCTTATATTTTAATAACTTCTTAAACAAATGTAATTTAATAGATTTAGGGTTTTCTGGCCCAAAATTTACTTGGACAAATAAAAGGAAAAATTCTAATATAATCCTTGAAAGGTTGGATAGATTTTTAGCAAACCCTGCATGGTTACAATTTTATCCTAAAGCTACTATTCATCATCTTCCAAGAACTTACTCAGACCATTCTCCTTTAATTTTAAATACAAATCTTTCACCACATATCACTAGTATTAAACCTTTCATAATAGAACCCATGTGGCTAACTCATCCAAGTTTTGATAGTCTTGTCCAATCATCACGACCACCTTCCTCAATTAATTTCATACACTCTATTCAATCACTCAAAGTTGCCATGAGTGATTGGAATAAATCGACGTTTGGAAACATTTTTCATCAGGAAAAAAAACTCTTATCAAGACTCAAAGGCATCCAATCTAATTTGCATCATCAACAAAACTCTAATTTAATCCTCTTAGAGAATCAATTACAAAATAATTTAAACACAATCTTAATTCGTGAGAGATAATTATGGACCACCAAGTCAAGAATTACTTGGCTTAATCATGGTGATGCTAACACTTCCTTTTTTCCACATAACAACTATCAAAAGAAGAAGAAGAAATACCATTCTTAGTCTTAGAGATAGTGTAGGAAATTGGATATCGGACACTCATCTCCTTCATCGTCACATCTCAAATCACTTCCTTAATTATTTTACCACTGAAGCAACAAGCTGTAATTTTTTCTCAAATTACCATGTACATCATCTTGCTTTATCCAATACTGATCAGCTCGCTCTTCTCAGTCCTATTTTCCCTAATGAAATTGGTTCTTCCATTAAATCGTTCAAATCCTACAAAGCCCCAGGACCAAATGGATTTCATCCATGTTTCTTCAAAAAATTCTTATCCAACACTCTTCCTGCTATCCAAAACCTTTTCAACGAAATATTTTTAAATGAAGTTGTTCCCTCAGAAATCAACCAAACTTATATTTGTTTAATTTCGAAACAAGCCAATCCATAAACTATTCATCAGTTTAGACCAATAAGTTTGTGTAATAATATATATAAAATCTTCAAAAAAAATTTGGTTAATAGGCTGAGACCTTTTCTCAGCAAAATCATAGACCAATAGCTTTCTCCCTAATAGAAGAGCTTCTGATAATTATATCATTGTTCAAGAAACACTCAATTGCTTTCGCCAGCGTAAGACACATACTCCTTACATGGCCATTAAACTTGACCTAGAAAAAGCTTTTGACAAAATAGAATGACATTTTATCAAAAGCATGCTCCATGCAATCAACGTCCCTTTAAAAATCATTCGCATCATTCTTTCTTGTCTCTCCACTACTAATTTAGCCCTTCTAATTAATGGTCATCCCACTAATTTCTTCCAACCTTCTAGGGGTGTCAGACAAGGCGATCCATTATCTCTTTACCTTTTCATTCTATGAATGGAATTTCTCTCAATCCTCATTCATAATCAAGTTACCAAGAAAAATTGGCAACCAATTCCAATCACTTCTAAAGGCCCCTTCATTTCCCATACCTTATTCGTTGATGATGTCTTCTCTTTGTTGTGGCTACTACCTCAAATGCCCAAACCATACTAAAAGTCATTGAGGACTTTACTCATCACAACGGTTTACACATAAACTACACAAAATTAAAAATCTTTTTCTCTGAAAATTGTCCCGACACTACTAGATCTAACATCACAAACATCCTAACAATTAAGCAAACAACCTGTTTAGGTAAATGTTTAGGATTTCCTCTAATCCTTAATACTCCAAAACACTCTGATTTTTCACCAATCTTACTAAGCCTCAACACTAAACTCTCAAACTGGAAAACAAAAATCTTAACCATGGCTGGACGAGTCACACTAACCAAATCTGTCCTGTCATCAATACCAATGCATATCATGCAATGCCATACTTTGTCATCCAAAACTACAAATGCAATAAATAAAATTCTTAGAGATTTCATCTAGGAATCCTCTAATGAAGGTAGAAAAATTCATCTTCTCAATTGGAAAGCAATCACCCTTCCAAAAAAATATGGAGGACTTCAAATTTGTGACACTAAACAGCAAAATTTATCACTTCTTAACTCTCTAGCCTGGTGTTTTCTTTCATCAACTGATAAGCCAATTTAGAAGCAAATACTTCACACTAAATATATGGGACTACCACGAATAAATATAACACACAAAACCCATAAATTCTTCCTTCTTCAAATCGCAAAAATTCTTTCATATGGAAAAGCCTTCTACTAGGTTGGAAAACTATGATTAAATTTACTAAATGGCTAATAGGAGATGGATCAACTATAAGATTCTGGTTTGACACCTGGATTAATACACTACCTTAACTATTAGTCAATTTATTAGCCTAACCAATTAACAAAACTGATCTTAATATCACCTTAAAAGATGTTAGATCCAATGGGCAATGGAAATTCGATCAAATATCTTACCCAATACCAAAAAAAATATTCAATCCCAAATTACTGACACTTATTTTCCCAGTAATCAAAATCAACATGATAAACTTTGTTGGAACATTACCACCAATACATCCTTTACAGTTTCTTCATGCTATCAAGCTTAACCAATCTCAATAATCCTTCCTTATCTATTGATAATTCAATTAATTTTAAATGAATTTGGTTAACAAAAGTTCCTAATAAAATTAATAACTTCATGTGGCTTTGTTGGCACAACAAAATTAAGTCAAACTCGTTGCTAAATCACATAGGCATGAATATTGACCCTCATTGTCTTCTTTGTCCCAACATTGAGGAAAATACATTACATATTCTGAAAAATTGTACACAAGCCACTAAATTATGGAGTCTTTTTTGTCCTCATATTGATAAAAATACTTATGAAATTTTGTTTACAGACTCTCCTCTCAAGATTTGGCTCTATAAGAATCTTACTAACAGAACAAACTTATTCATTAGCATTCCTTGGAACACACTATTTGCTTTCTCTTGTTGGATGTTATGGAAGAATAGAAATCGTAGACAAATACGTAATGAATCAATTCTTACATCATCTCTTCATTGTATCCTTAGATTGGCAACTGAGTTCATTAATATAACTACTTTAGTCAATCCTAAATGGAAGACTAAACAATCCACCTATATCAAATGGCACCCTCCCAAACATCCCTTTATCTCAGTCAAAATTGATGGTTCTTACTCAACATCAACCAATCAAGGTGGAGCTGGTGGAATTTTCCGAGATCATAAGGGAAAATGGTTAACAGGCTTCATAACAAATTTTTATTGTTCATCGAGCAACCAGGCTGAAGTTTGGGCGCTTAAGTACGCAGTGGACATTGCATTATCCCAGAACATACAAATGCTTGAAATACAAACTGATTCCCAAGTGTTAATCAAAGGCATAAATGAAGATACAACAACACCTAATTTGAGTAATATGATTTATGATTGCAGATTACTCCTGAAAACGTTGAAGAATTTCCAAATTAGACACATTTATCGTGAAACAAATGTTGTAGCTGACCTGCTTGCCAAAAACAGACTACCTGATAGTCTCAGTTTTAGAATGTTCTATCACCCCCCTAGTTTTACTGTTACTGCTTTCAATAAAAATTTGATTGGTACATTGTACCAAAGACAAATCAACACTTGTAATCTTCCATACATGTAAGAAAATGATGTAACGGATTTACTGTTTAAGTTAATATATTCCATGTTTTATTATAAAAAAAAAACTAAGGCTCTTGTCTGAAATGTCACATATAAGAATTAATTATGAAAATTAGCACTTTAGTTTATTTGAAAGTTGAGAGAGGTATATACAAATCATTAATCTTAAATTCGAATCTTTTATTTATATATTTATATATGAAGAAATGAGTCTGAGATGACATAAAACGACTACAGATTAATTTTAACTCAAAATAACTTTGGGATAAGAAGTTAAACAATATATATATATATATATACACATGTGGATAGAGAATGTCTACATACTTCTCTTTAGCCTTATCTATTTTAACCAGAAGATGCGCTAATTTGTTGTGCTTTGTGTGATTCAAAAGTAATTGAAAAATTTTCAAATATCAACTTAAATAAATTTTGATGATTCAGTATTCTTCCTTCACTAATTATCTGAAAAAGATAAACGAATCAGCCTATCACGTTCCTATATATATATGTATTCGACTGAATTGTTTATTCAACGAATTAAACAAAATAATGGCAAACAGTTCTTTCAACATTGTTATATTGATCGCATTTTCAATATTGTTTATTTCAAAGTAAGTGATGTTTTTAGTTCTTAAAACCCTCTTTTGATTGATAAATTTTATTTTATTTTGGATTAATTAGGAAGAAATTTCATTGATTAATTTGAGATTTTTCAGGTGAACCATCATGGAAGGGTTTAGTAGTTGCTCAAACCATAGCATGCAGAAGAAACACTGATTGTATAGGTTTATTAAGGTGTCCTCGTGAACCACCTTCTTGTGTCAATTCCCTCTGCGTTTGCTTACCTCCACCATTTCCAAACCACTATTTGTAATCATCTTTTACAGTAATCTTCATATACATATAAGATACATTATCTTCCTTTCATAAGAAAATACTCTCATGATTACTTTTGATTAAAAATACAGACATCTATATATGTATTGTTATGAATCCCGGAGATTCATTACATTAATGGATGTCCATCATCCCAGAAAATTACGAAAGATGATAAATATCACCTAATAGTTATAATATTGGATATGTATTAGTTATATAGAGATATATATATATATGAGTAGATATATGTATATCTATATGTATATATTATTAGAGTAGTGGTATGTTAATGATTAAAGTAGATGAGTGGTGTGATAGTGGTAATGCCACTAATGATGGTAAGAGCACTATCTCTTATCTATATAAGAGGACATTTCCTCTCTTTGTAATTTACCCATTTGAATAGAAAAGAAAGAAAATTTGATAGAATTTCAATTGCATTCTCCCAACTTCCCGAGAGTCTTCATTTCCCAATTCAATTTCCATCTTCAATTCATTCCATCTTCAATATAATATATATATTATAATATATATATATATATACACACATACATAAAGATCATCAATTTTATAACACGTTATCAGCACGAGTCTCTACCAACAACACAATTATCTACAACCGGTACGTTATCAGACAGGTACGTTTATTATTATTATGGCAAATTTAACTAAATTAGAATTTGTGGCACTTGATGTCACCGGAAAAAATTATTTGTCATGGACACTAGATGCCGAGATGCATCTTGCTGCGATGGGTCTGGCAGACACCATCGTACAAAACAATATATCATTAATACAAGAACGTGCTAAAGCTATAATTTTTCTTCGTCATCATCTTCACGAAGATCTGAAAAATGAGTATCTTACCGTGAAAGATCCTTTTATTTTATGGGAAAATTTGAAAGAAAGATTCGACCACCAGAAGATGGTCGTTCTCCCAAAGGCACGGTATGACTGGTTGCACCTGAGGTTGCAAGATTTCAGATCCATAAGCGAGTATAACTCCGCAATGTTTAAAATAGTTTCGCAATTGAAACTATGTGGAGATAATATAACAGATGATGATATGCTGGAGAAAACATACTCCACTTTTCATGCCACGAATATTGTCCTGCAGCAACAATATCGTGAAAAAGGTTTTAAGAAATATTCTAAATTAATTTCTTGTCTTCTTGTTGCGGAACAAAATAATGAATTATTAATGAAAAATCACGAGACTCGACCTACTGGTTCTACTCCATTCCCTGAAGTGAATGCTGTTAGAAATCATGATCCCAGAAGAGATCGTGGTCGTGGTCGTGGTCGTGGTCATTACCGTGGTCATAGCCGAAAATATGATCATGGACGTCGTGATCAATTTGGCCCTTACAATCGTAATAATACTTCAGGTGCCAAAAATGTTAATAACCACCCGAAGTGGATAAAACATAATGGGAAAAGAAATACTGTTCCGAAAAATTATGAGGACATATGTTATCGTTGTGGCATGAAAGGTCACTGGTCTCGTATTTGTCGCACTGCAAAACATCTTGTTGATTTATATCAAGCATCTATTGAAGGGAAAGGTAAAAATGTTGAGGCAAATTTTACTACTCAAAATTTACCTCATGAAAGAAATGATGAAGATCTTGAAGATAATGATGTTGGTATAACTCACTTGGATGTTTCTGATTTTTTTGAGCATCCAGAAAGAAGAATTGACCATTTAATTGGAGATGGAAGTGTCCAAAAATAATTAGAATATTATTATCTAATTATTGTAATATTTTAGTATTACTTTTATTGTTAGTATTACTTTTATTGTAATATTATATGCTTTTTTTTTTTTTGTAAAATTTTGTTATCAGACAGATGGCTGTTGTTCAAATTTTTGTGAACAACGATATCGAAAGTGTCTGTCTTATTGACAGTGGAACTACGCACACCATATTGAAATACAAGAAGTATTTTTCTCACCTGAATGTGGGAGAAACGTGTGTTACTACAATAAATGGCAGTGCAAAACTTATTGAAGGCTCCGGAAGAGCTAATATAATATTACCGGGAGGAACTATGATTGCTATTGATAAAGCATTATATTCCTCAAAGTCTCGAAGAAATTTATTGAGTTTTAAAGATATCCGACGGAATGGATATCACGTTGAGACTATAGAAGAAAATGATCATGAATACTTGGGTATCACAAAAATGACCTCCGGTAATAAAGTTTTGTTGGAAAAACTACCATCTCTATCATCTGGCTTATATTATGCAAAAATAAATGCTATTGAGGTGCATCATTTAGTAAACCAGAAGTTTACTAATCCCGTTACTTTTAAAGTTTGACATGACCGTTTGGGTCATCCGGGATCAATTATGATGCGAAAAATTATCGAAACAACGCACGGTCATCCTTTAAAAAATCAAAGGATTTTGACTTCTGATAAACTTTCATGTGCTGCATGTTCCAAAGGAAAATTAATTATAAAACCAGCACCATTGAAAGTAGGAGCTGAAAGTCCTACATTTCTAGAACGGATTCATGGAGATATATGTGGACCGATTAGTCCACCATGTGGGCAATTTAAATATTTTATGGTCTTGATTGATGCATCGACCCGATGGTCGCATGTTTGTTTAATATCAACTCGCAACCTGGCGTTTGCAAGGTTACTTGCCCAAATAATTCGCCTAAGAGCGCAATTTCCTGATTATCCTATTAAACGAATCCGTCTAGACAATGCTGGTGAATTTACTTCACATGCATTTAATTCTTATTGCATGTCGATTGGAATAATTGTTGAACATCCTGTAGCTCATGTTCACACACAAAATGGTCTAGCCGAATCATTTATTAAAAGGCTGCAATTAATTGCTAGACCATTATTGATGAAAACGAATCTCCCTACAGCAACCTGGGGACATGCAATTTTGCATGCGGCAGCACTTGTGCGTTTAAGGCCATCGAGTTATCATAAATTTTCTCCCATACAGTTGGCTTTTGGTTCAGAGCCAAATATTTCTTATTTGAGAATTTTGGGTGTGCTATATGTTCCAATTGAACCACCCAACGGACAAAAATGGGTCCGCAAAGAAGATTGGGGATATATGTTGGGTTTGACTCCCCGTCCATTATAAGGTATCTTGAACCTTTGACGGGGGATGTATTTACAGCAAGATTTGCTGATTGCCATTTTGATGAAAATTTGTTTCCCAATTAGGGGGAGAGAATAAATGGCATAAAATTGAACTTGCGTGGAAAACATCTTTGAATCATTTAGATCCACGCACAAATATAAGTGAACTTGAAGTTCAAAAGATTATACATTTGCAACAAATTGCAAATCAACTGCCAGATTCTTTTGCTGACTCTAGCAGAGTCACTAAATCGCATATTCCAGCTATAGATGCTCCTATACGAATAGAAGTTCCTGAAGGACAGAAAGTTAATCCTATAGCTATCGAATCAAAAACACGCCAGAAGCGTGGCCGACCCCTTGGTTCCAAAAATAAAAATCCTCGAAAGAAAAGAGGAACAAATGATCTAGAAGATCATATTGATGAAACAAAAAAGGAAAACCAAGGGAGAACTGATGAAAAGATTCCAACTATAAATGATGATGAGAATTCTGAAATATCAATTAATTATTCCAGTTCGAATCAAAGTTGGGATCAAAAAAACGTTGTTATTGATAATGCTTTTGCATACAACGTAGCCCTTGATATTTTCAAGGATAATGAGGATTTAGATCCTTTATCAGTTGAAGAATGTCTGCATAGAATTGATTGGCCTCAATGGAAAGATGCGATTCAAACGGAGTTAAATTCGCTTGCGAAGCGAGAAGTTTTTGGACCTGTAGTCCAAACGCCAAAGGATGTAAAACCTGTTAGCTATAAATGGGTATTTGTGCGAAAACGAAATGAGAATAATAAAGTCGTAAAATATAAAGCACGACTCGTTGCACAAGGTTTCTTGCAAAAGCCAGGAATTGATTATGATCAAACGTATTCACCCGTTATTGATGCTATTACACTCCGATATCTAATAAGTATGGCAGTTCATGAAAAGGTGGACATGCGTCTAATGGATGTTATTACAGCTTATCTTTATGGAAGCCTCGAAAATGAAATTTATATGAAAATCCCTGAAGGATTCAAATTACCAAAGGCTTCTAAAGGCCCTAATGAAAATTATTCTATCAAATTACAGAAATCATTATATGGGCTTAAACAGTCTGGACGTATGTGGTACAATCGCCTTAGTGAATTCTTGTTGAATTCAGGATATAAGAATGACCAAATCTGTCCATGTGTTTTTATTAAGAAAACATATTTTGGTTTTGTGATTCTTGCTATATATGTTGACGATATCAATCTCATAGGAACTCCAGAAGAGCTTCGAGAAGCTATAGATTGTTTGAAACGAGAATTTGAAGTCAAAGACTTTGGAAAAACTAAGTTTTGTCTCGGACTTCAAATTGAACATATGAATGATGGAATTTTTGTTCATCAGTCAACATATACAGCAAAAGTATTGAAAAGATTTTTCATGGATAAAGCATATCCATTGAGCATTCCAATGGTCGTAAGGTCGCTAGATATAAATAAAGACATATTTAGACCTCGAGAAAATGATGAAGAACTACTTGGTCCTGAAGTACCATATTTAAGTGCTATTGGTGCACTGATGTATCTTGCAAATAATACTAGACCGGATATAGCATTTGCTATAAATCTATTAGCAAGATTTAGTTCTTCACCAACACGACGACATTGGAATGGTATTAAACACGTCCTTAGATACCTCCAAGGGACAATTGACCTCGGATTATTTTATTCAAATGTAAATAATCCAGAACTGATTGGATATGCAGATGCGGGTTATCTTTCGGATCCGCACAAGGCACGTTCTCAAAATGGTTATTTATTTACATATGGTAATACTGCTATATCATGGCGCTCCACGAAGCAAACAATAGCAGCAACTTCTTCTAATCATGCTGAGATAATAGCCATTCATGAAGCAAGTCGAGAATGTGTATGGTTGAGGTCAATGATACATTATATTAGAGAGAGTTGTGGTTTATCCTCCAGAAGAGAGATTCCAACTCCTCTATATGAAGATAATGCAGCTTGTATAGCTCAATTAAAAGGAGGATATATTAAGGGAGATAGGACGAAACACATTTCACCTAAATTCTTCTTTACTCATGAACTTCAAAAGAACGGTGAAATTGATGTGCTTCAAATTCGATCACGTGATAATCTTGCAGATATATTCACTAAATCTCTTCCGACAGCAACCTTTGAAAAATTGAGATATAAAATTGGTTTGCGTCAATTTAAAGATTTCGAGAAATCATCTCATCAGGGGGAGAAATCTACACATGAAGAATAGTGTACTCTTTTTCCTTCACTAGATTTTTTTTCCCACTGGGTTTTTATCTAGTAAGGTTTTAACGAGGCCTATTCTTTATGTAATGGACATCCAATGGGGAGTGTTATGAATCCCGGAGATTCATTACATTAATGGATGTCCATCATCCCAGAAAATTACGAAAGATGATAAATATCACCTAATAGTTATAATATTGGATATGTATTAGTTATATAGAGATATATATATATGAGTAGATATATGTATATCTATATGTATATATTATTAGAGTAGTGGTATGTTAATGATTAAAGTAGATGAGTGGTGTGATAGTGGTAATGCCACTAATGATGGTAAGAGCACTATCTCTTATCTATATAAGAGGACATTTCCTCTCTTTGTAATTTACCCATTTGAATAGAAAAGAAAGAAAATTTGATAGAATTTCAATTGCATTCTCCCAACTTCCCGAGAGTCTTCATTTCCCAATTCAATTTCCATCTTCAATTCATTCCATCTTCAATATAATATATATATATTATACTATATATATATATACACACATACATAAAGATCATCAATTTTATAACATGTATATAATTTAAGAAATTAAAAGCACAAATATATAATAATTATATATATATTGAACAATGTCTAAATGTGAATTTGCGTCTTCCCATGTGGGACTCATCTAAGACACCTTTGTGTCCTAAGAAAAAGAAAGAATAATTCTGGCTTTTTTTTTCCTTATTTCTCCTCTTTTAGAGGGTGGTTAGGCCAATACCAACCTCATTCTTTCCGGTAGGTATTACATTGACGGAGCAATGAAATATCTTCAGGGGACAATGAATATGAACTCAAATAGTGTTCTGATGCTCGTCTCCTACAATATTTAATCATCAAATTGTATCAGATTATGCTTTTTATCCAGAGAAATATATATATATATATATTGAATTGCATAGATCATACCTTCTTTGATTTCTCAGATTAGATGACTGTGATATTTCTGATCTTGCCATCTGGCTCAATGACGATAAGTACTCGTGAAATGAGTTCCCTTGCAGCTTCAAATATGATCTTTTGCCAACTGCAGATTGAATTACATTGCAGAGACTTGTGTCGTCTTTCCATCTTCATAAGCATAAAGAACCGTCAATAAATACTGATGCTAAAATCATAATCATGGTTTATACAAATTGAGTGTTTATGATGGGTTGTCAATGAAACCTAAATTCCTAAAATGAAATTACTTTTCATCCAAAGCATAACCAATACCCTCAAAACAAAGATAATGAAAAGGAATATAGAACCCCAGAGTCTTGTACCTTTTTAGAGAAGTCGAATTTATGGGCATATTCAAATCTTTGCCTTTGAGTATCTTTTTGTCCAGAGTAAGTAGTTTCCCTAGAGACATTGTATTGGTTGTGGATAATAACATCTCCAATGCCAAATCAACCGGATTGCTGCAGCTCCTGTTTAATTCCAATGCTGCTGATTCTTTGGCATAAAAGCATGTCCCGTGTTGAGAAAAAGTTGATGTAATCTGCAGTTGGTCATCGTACCACCTGTGCGAATGTGCTTTGTTCTGAAGTGACGCTCATGATTCCAACAAATCCTGCAAAAAGATAAAAGATAACGTTCAAATACCGCAACCTTAATATCAGGTGTCTGTATCAATTAGATAACTTACATAAAGATGTGGTTGGCAGTAACTTAGCAAGAGATCAGCATCAGAAATCAAATCAGTCATCCCAAATGCAAGGTCTAGACCATGGGAAACATCTTTCTGTTCTGGTGTAACATGATGTTTCAAATCCATGCGACAGTTACGAAGTCTTTGCCAAGTTTCTTCAACATTGTTGAATTGACAATTTGATCTAGGCTTCTCAAAGTTCTTGGCTGTTTTACCAAAGGCACAGCTGCTGCATTCATCAAACTCCTGATACACTCTCGCTACATATTCCCCATGTACAATACGAGAATCACCAATTAACTCTTCAGGCTGGGTTGCCTTTTCACTACCACCATAACTGCATGGTGTGCAACTGTGCACAGGGTTCAAGAGCTCTTCGTGCTTTATTGGTGATGAGCTTCGTGATAGGTAATTTCTCATGGAATCAACATCATCTGTGCAAGCATTAGGACAGTAAGACACTGTAGCAGAAAATAATCATGTTTCACTAACAATCTCTGTTTCGGCTATGGCTGATGATTCTGGTACACTGGATACATCAGCTAAATTGTACATACTGTGTATCTGTGGAGGAGAAACAGGGGTTCCCGAACACTTAATAATTCTCTGCTGTAAATTGTACCCATCTGACGGACTAAGTTGCTCATTGGAAGGAAACAACTTTCAACGGCAAAACTGGGAGAAGGAGAATTACTGTTCGCACCTTGTATTCCACAATGAGAATCAAGCTCATGACCAGAAAATGGGGTACCATTATGAAAGTGGTCCTCACTAGAATCAGATAATACTACTGCATCAAGCCTTCTCCTAACATTTCTCTTAGAAAATGCAACTGGAGAGCTAGAAATGTCAGATAATTGAGGATTACATTGAGACTGACAAAACAATTCATCTTCAACCTGAAGTGAATAGTTCAAATTCAACATCTGCTCCTTCTTGGTTTCAATCCACTCTGATCTGGTGCTGCACATCTTTGAACTATTCGTCTTCTGTTCTTTCCATCTCTTCTTCCACAGCTATTTCCACTAAGTTATTGCTTCTTCCCATCATCAGTAATGATTTAGTTACCTCTTCCTCAATAAGTTCAGATAGTTGGGAAGGACAGCTCCAAGAAATCAATTTAGGTAGTAACTGGTGACCAGCTTCAAGCTCAAACAAAAAGGGACTAAATGCTACCTTTAGTTTATTACCTGATATGTAGAAATAAAAAAAAGTAACTTAAAATTGGGATGTTCACAATGCGCCAATTGCACTTATTTCAATAGATATTAAATTCCTAACCAAGATTCCTATTTGGATTTGAAATATATACATGAGAATAAATTTAAGAGATCATTTTTTATTTATATCTGTTGGCTGCTCTCATTTTCTTCTTCAACAAGTGCTGCCAAGAAGATTCAACAGTCAACAACTGCTGCCTGTATTCCTATTAACAATTGCTGCCTGCATTCTTGTCAAAACTTCTGCGTTCAAAATCGGTGGCTATATATATATATATATATATCAACTCTCCTTTCTTGGTCAACAACGGTGGCTAGTAGTTTATGTATATATATATACGGCTTTATCCTATACTTGGGCATACATATGTTTTACATTCTTTTGCTTCATTTGGCCGAATAATCTCTATTCTTTCTAACACCTCCACAGTCAATCTCTCCCTTTATATTTTCTTCTTTTATCTACTTCTTGGTTGGGTATTTCTATATTCGTAGAGAATTTGAAACGAGCTATTTTGTCTTGTTAGTCTGGAGAAAATACTTTGTACTTTTGTCAATATTAGTGGAATTTTTGGCTCTCTCGCCTGTGGTTTTTTACCTCTATTTAAAGAGGGGTTTTCCACTTAAAACCTTGGTGTCAATTTTACTGCTTTATCAATTTTTCGTAATCTTTGGTTAAATTTATCACGCTTCCACACTCTGTACCCTTACAAATTGGTATCAGAGCCACGATAATTCAACCTGGATTTTTTATTAAAAATGTCGACGAAATTCGATATTGAGAAATTTGATGGTAAAATTAGTTTTGCTATCTGGCGAGTCCAGATGTTGGTTGTTCTTACCCAGAATGGCCTAAAGAAGGTTCTGTCCGGCAAATCAGCGAAGCCAGCCACTACAACGGAGGAGCAGTGGGAAGAGATGAGTGAAAAGGCGTTATCCACAATCCAATTATGTTTGTCCCGTGAGGTGCTACGTGAAGTCATTAATGAGAAAACTGCAGCCGACATATGGAGTAAATTGGAGTCTCTATACATGACCAAAAGTCTTGCAAATAAATTTCGGTTAAAGGAGCGACTTTTCACACTCCGTATGTCTGAAGGTACTCCCATCCAATCTCATTTTGGTAAATTTAATTCCATCATAATTGATTTGGAAAATTTGGATGTCAAAGTTGATGATGAGGATAAAGTCGTACTACTTATTGTTTCTTTGTCACCCTCATATAAACATTTCAAAGAGATTATGCTATATGGTAATAATGTTATCTTGAGCTTTGATGATGTCAAGTCTAACCTATTGTCCAAAGAAAAATTTGATACCCAAATTCATTCTGAAAGTTCGGGTAAGGGACTAGTAGTTAGAGGGAGAAACCACAAAGTAGGTGCTTGATAACTCTAAAATAATAGAGTTATTCACATCTAATTTGCCACATTTTATTCCTGTATTAACTGATTTTATTTGAAAAATAGAATAAAAATGTGTTGATTTGATATTTTCTCTCTTTTTACCTAAAAATGTGGATTTATTGTTAAAAGTCAATTTAATTGAATAAATTTCTCAACATGTGGATGATCTGAATTATTTGTTATTATTTGGAAATTTATTTAAATTGATTTATTGTGATAAAGGTAAAAAGGGAATGTGGATGGTTGACATTGCTGAAAGAAAGTTGGATAAAAGTGACCCAGAAGAAAGTGAAGAATGTGCGTATAATTTGCATATATATATATATATATATATATATATATATATATACTCACACATATTTGTCACTTAAAATCCAGCTGGGCATATTAAAGATGAACTTGCGGTACTATATATATACATCTGGATTTTAATATGCCTAGCTGGATTTTAAGTGACAAATAGTGTGTGAATGTATATTATATATATATATATATATATATATATAGATGCAAATTATCCACACATTCTTCACTTTCTTCTCGTCCTTTCAACAATGTCAACTATCCACATTCCCTTTTTACCCTTGTCACAATAAATCAATTCAAATAAATTCCCAAATAATAACAAATAATACAGATCATCCACATGTTGAGAAATTTATTCAATTAAATTGACTTTTAACAATAAATCCACATTTTTAGGTAAAAAGAGAGAAAATATCAAATCAACACATTTTTATTCCATTTTCCAAATAAAATCAGTTAATACAGGAATAAAATGTGGCAAATTAGATGTGAATAACTCTATTATTTTAGAGTTATTAGTGCTAGCGGTAAAAACCGATCAAGATCCAAATCTAGAGGTAAAAACTCTAAGTATTGCCGTTATTGAAAAAAAATCATGAAATCTCTGAGTGCTATAAATTGAAAAATAAGCAAAACAGAGAAGATAAGGGTAAGCAACCCGAAAAATCTGCCGAAGCTAGTTTTGTAGAAACCGAATCTGATGGAGAGTGTTTTATTGCTTCTGGTACTGAATAAAGGTCAAAAAATGAGTGAGTTCTTGATTCTGGTTGTACATTTCATATGTCTCCTAATAGAGACTAGTTTACCACTTATGAATCTTTTAATGGTGGTCTTGTCTTAATGGGCAACGATGCTTAATGCAAAGTTGTCGGCAAAGACACAATCAAAATCAAGACACATGATGGAGTCGTTAGAACTTTGACCGGTGTCAGACATGTCCCTGATTTGAAACAGAATCTCATTTCCCTAGGCACTCTTGAATCTCAAAGGTGTAGATACTCAGTTGAAGGTGGAGTTTTAAAAGTATCCAAAGGAACTCTTGTGTTACTAAAGGCAGTTCGATTTGGTAGTTTGTATTTGCTGCAGGGTTCAACTGTTACAGGTTCTGCAGTTGTCGCCTCATCCAACAAAGACAACACGAAGTTGTGGCATTTGAGGTTAGGCCACATGAGTGAAAAGGGAATTCAAATTCTCAAAAGGAAATGCTATCTTAACAACCATTGTACCGGTAAGGTCAATTTCTGCGAGCATTGCATTTTTGGTAAGCAGAGAAAGGTTAGTATTTCAAAAGCCATTCACAGGACCAAAGGTACTTTGGATTACATCCATTCAGATCTTTGGGGTCCATCGAGAGTTCCCTCCAGAGGTAAATGTCATTATATGCTGACATTTATTGATGATTTTTCACGTAAACTTTGGATATATTTTCTCAAGCAAAAGAATGTAAACATATGTATGCCCAAGTATAGGATAAAGCCGTAAATATATATACATAAATCACTAGCCACCGTTGTTGACCAAGAAAAGGAGAGTTGATATATATATATATATAGCCACCGATTTTGAACGCAGCAGTTTTGACAAGAATGCAGGCGGCAATTATTGATAGAAATGCAGGCAGCAGTTGTTGACTGTTGAATCTTCTTGGCAACACTTGTTGAAGAAGAAAAGGAGAGCAGCCAACAAATCTCCACCTTGATCTCCTTGGTATCAGACACATTATCTGTTCCCTGCTATGGGCGGTCAGCTTTTTGCACGAAACTTTATGCCTGCTCCTATTGGCCCATCAAGCAGTCAGCCATGGAATCCATTAATTGCACCACATTCACAAGGACATCCTACTTCAGCATCTATTCAAGCATCACATCCTGTTTTAAAGCCTACTCTGGAGGTTGGCTCTAGAATGGAGGCGCTGAACTCATCTGTAGAAGTTAAATCTAGCCAAAGAAAAGCCCTTCTTGAGGATTTGTTTGCTGTAAATTATCCGATGTACTCTGCACCTGTTCCAGGCTGGCATACTGGTCCAGCACATGGCATGGGGTTTGCCATGCAATACAACATGCAAATGCCTCCTCGCACCTTTTCCCAGGAAAAATCATCAAATCCTTTTGATGTCAATAATGATCCTTCTCCTGCTCTGGCTCCTGTTGCCACCCCAATGTTTCCGTCAATGGCATCATTGCATAGTGCCTTGCCTACAATGACGGCAGCTACATGAGGCCTTCTCCGCACTTCAAGCCGTTGCGGCTTTGTCCACCACTGAAGCAGAATATACTGCTGCTACTGAAAGAGTGAAAGAGACTATCTGGCTCCGAGGCTTGGTTGTTGAACTTGATTTACAACAAAACATTCTTGTTATGTTCTACGACAGTCAGAGTGTTGTCCACTTGGCCAGGAATAGCAAACATCACTCAAAGACCAAGCATATTGATATTAAACATCACTTTATCCGAGATATTGTTGATGTAGGAGAAATTATTGTGGAAAAAATCCATACAACTGAAAATCCTGCAGATATGTTAACCAAACCACTTCCAACCGCTAAGTTCAATCATTGCTTGGACTTAGTTGGTATCATTCATTGTTAACAGGATTTCATGGCGAGAGAGTATTTTCCGGTCAAAAGGAGATCAATGTGGAAATTTATTGGCTGCTCTCTTTTTCTTCTTCAACAAGTGCTGCCAAGAAGATTCAACAGTCAAGAACTGCTGTCTGCATTCCTATCAACAATTGCTGCCTGCATTCTTGTCAAAACTGTTGCGTTCAAAATCGGTGGCTATATATATATATATGACTTTATCCTATACTTGAGCATACATATGTTTTACATTCTTTTGCTTCCTTTGGCCGAATAATCTCTATTCTTAATAACACCTCCATAGTCAATCTCACCCTTTATATTTTCTTCTTTTCTCTACTTCTTGGTTGAGTATAGAAATATTTCTATACTCGTAGAGAATTTATAGCGGGCTATTTTATCTTGTTAATCTGGAGAAAATACTTTGTACTTTCGTCAATATTAGTGAAATTTTTGGCTCTCTCGCCGGTGATTTTTTACCTCTATTTAAAGAGGAGTTTTTCACCTAAAACTTTGGTGTCAATTTTACTGCTTTATCAATTTCTCGTAATTTTTGATTGAATTTATCACGCTTCCACGCTCTGTACCCCTACAATATCATTAAATGTTAAACATCTCTAGAGCAAATGGGATAGAAGAACTGCAGTGCCTCATTGCTCTACCGCATAACATGTATTAAGGCCTTTCTACATGACTAACATGTTGGATAATGAAAAACTTTAAACAGTTTGACTTTTAGTAGAAACCTCAGAGTGTCAGAAAACATCAGAATCTTTAGCCTCAAAATCTGAAATATTCATGATGCACATGCAGAAACAGAAATAACTGATGGCAATTTAGTTTGCAGCAGTCTTTGTTTATCTAGTGAGAAATCATATGAATACTATTGTAATTACCGGTCAGTGAATTTTGGCTCTGGCACCAAAACTGCAGATTCATAATGGTTTTACGGATATCACACTGACAATACTCAACCATACGGTCTATCAAGCAAGCATCAACTCGAGCCTTTTCTGCTGCACAAACCTGCAGGAAAAAATATAAAGAAAACATAGTGAAAAGTAACCCTCAGAAAAGAATGTGAATACAGAAACATCTTTGAATAATAATACATACCATGTAGCCAAGAGTATTAAGATCCTTCAGTGTTGGCATTCTAAATTGAACCTCTATTCTGCCTAAATTCTGAGAAAGGGCAAAATTGTACACTGCAAAAAATAAACTTATGAGTTGCCATTCACAAGAAGATTTTAATAAAAAGAAGAAAATACAAACCAAAAACCCTCTTACCATTTGCTGATAGAATAATGGGCCGTTTAGCTGTCTGTGCTAGCTTTTTTATTGCGGATAAAAGACCATGGTCTTCACTAAGTGTAGCATCCACATCCTCAAAAAAAATCAAAGTCTTACGTTCATGAATGTTCTGTCTGCCAATTGACCTACATGAATTCTGATAAGCTTGCTGAGAATCTTCTCCATCTGACAATTGCATCAGTTCTACAACTTCACTCTTGGATCCATTGTTCAGGTTGGTAATTCCTGTTGTGGACTTCATGGAGTTTCATCTCTGAATGCACTTTGTTGTTTGGTTTACTGGAAGAAAAGAAGCAAATTTTAGATTCTATATCCCTAAGGAATCTGGAAGACTTTTATTCCTTGGAATTCCTTGATAGCCTGGAAGAAGTAAGAACTTATAATTGTAATTTAGAATTCTCACTAGTAACGTATTGTTTCTAAGAGGAAGGCAAAATAGAAAAAAAATAAATTAATAATTTCTTTGATTTCATAATGTAACAAGTAATTTGAAAACAAAAGGTTCTGCACAGGTGATCAATAGAAAAGTGAGGGAGTGCTGTGTTTCAAAGCACTCATATGTATCAGGAATTAAATGTTCAGTTCTCGTGGTCTTAGATATAAAATACTTAGGAGAACTTTGGAACATGACTTAAGGTAGTATCTATTTAAGTTACCACATTTCCTTAATCAATTGGTGGGCTAATAGTGACCAATGTATCAATAGGCTAGAGCTGGACAGGTTACAGGAGAAAAAATTTATACTGGGCTAGGCCAGGGTCAAACTGGCCGGCCATTCAGACCGGGTACCAGCTGGCTGATCTGTTCATGTTCAAATCTGATTATAGAAACAAAGATCATAAGAGCATGTAGACTTACTAAAACCCCAAGAGAACTTCAAAAATTACAGAAACTCAGGAAATCAGGTTATAGTTATTAGTTTAGGGAAGGAAGGAAAAGACCAATAAATACACATCTTACTTCCACAGTTTAAAGGATGTCAAGTTAGATTCTTCAGTTACACTTGAATTAATTATCTCTACTGCCAGCTTACAAAGATAACTAATCCACTGCATAAAGAACTTAAAGTCTGAAAAACATTTAGTTCTAGTTCAGGTGTTGCAGAACACTACATCTTGAACACTATACTTAAGGGTTGTCATTAGAAACTACATTTGACATTTAGAGGTAATTATCAAGTACATTTAGTATTTTTGTTTAATTCTGGGCCATGGCTTACTCATTACTTTATTTTAGAATTCCTTACAGTATCTTGCTTTGGAAAAGGACATGATGCATATCATTCAATTACAAGTACTTGCTCTAGTCAGATATACAATTAGACATTAGAATTTCATTAGAGACTGAATTCTTGTGGCACAAGGTAAAGTATGGTAACATGGTTCTTTGGGATTTTGAACCCTTATTCTTCTTTCCTTTCCTTGCGACCCCCCATTATTGGTAGTCACTTTGGACCTCCAACTAATCCAGATTCTCTCTCTCTTCCTAAAAGTACTCATCCACATCATTGAATATAACCAATTCTTTATGAAAATTTTCTGCAACTTAACTTGATATAGTTTAAAAGTTTGCAAGCCCTTTTGATCCCACAACTGCTATAAATACATGTAACTCATACAATAGAAAGCTGTGTAAAGTATAGGAAAAATAGGCACGGTATTAAGACGTACTGATGAACACTGTGTGACACTAAGCCTCGCCAAGTTTTTGCTGCACACGGTATCCAGTACGCAAATCTGATGTATTGACCTAGAGAATAAATAGTAAACTCATGAATGCTATGCGAAAAATACCCCTGACCACAAACTATATATTTAAAAAAGGGGGGGGGGGTGGGGGGAAGGAGAAGAAAGAAAGAAAAGGAACTTGCAAACATTCACTTGGAATTTTAGTAGCTATTTATTAAAACAACTATAACGTAGGCTTTAACTCAATCCCAAAGTTGTAATAGGTTTTTTAGTGTCCATTGCGGTACATTAGATAATATTTTGAACAATATGAAAAGTTAAATCCCCCATGTCATAAAAAATATTCCTTCCAATGTCTCCTCTTTTAATCTCTCATTTTTTCTATATTGGTTTTATTTGAGTTATCGACCAGTTTCAGTGAAATATCTATCCATTGTAACCTTTTTTTTCTCAACGTATACTCTCCATTTTCCACTATCTGTTACAGGCGTGAAAGTTCCATTGCGAACGATGCTTTCAATCTTTTCCCAATAGGTTTAAGAGTTTTACTCATTGATAATGATATAAACCATGTTGAATGCCTCGTGCGTTTGCTTTAGGATTGTCATTATCAAAGTTTTTTTTTCTTTTAAATTTTGAATAATAATTGCATTGAAGTAGAGTTTGAAATTGATGTTTTTATAATTTGTTTAAATTGAAGTAACTACATGCGGACGAGGTACCGATGCTCTGTCTATGCTGCGCCGGAGAGATATTCAATTTGACATCGCTATATGCGATTTATACATGTTGGACATGGATGGATTCAAGCTTTTGGAAATGTTAAAATTAGAAAAGAATATACCTGTTGTCGGTAAGGACTGCTTAATTAATTTATTTATTTTACCCTCACTTTTATGTTCTCTGCTGAATCTCACTGTTTTAACTCCCTTATCTTTAGAGAGAGAGAGAGAGAGTCTATATGGAAGCTTTTCCAAATTCTTTGATACAGGGAAATGTGGACCTTACAGAAAAAGAAAAAAATGTTTGATGAATGGATGCCTATCCAGGTGTTAAATTTTCACAGTAGATCAATATATTCTCCAGCATGACTCATCACAAAAAGGGCAGGTGAGGGGAACCAAACGTTCTTCAAGCACAAATATTTGGTTTCAACAATGAAAAGAAAATAGAAACATACCAAGCCAAGAAAGAAATCCTAACTTTCACATTGTTGTCCCCACTTGGGTATGGCATGGAATTTAATCCATCCTTAATCCACTTTTAATGAAAAGGGAGAATGCAAGAACAATAACATTTATTATCCTAAAAATGTAATATTTTTAACTCAATAAGTGAAAAATAAAAAAGAAAACTAACCTCTATATATATATATATATATGGAGAAGAAGAAGGAGGAAGAATATGGAGAAGAGTAAGCATATCACCCTTATTAGTAACATGAGTAAGTGCCCACATCATAGCATGTTTGGAATGTGAGGATTGATCCACAACCACCATTACTCTTTTCCTCATAACAAATCCTACACCACCACCACCATTGTTGTTATTATTATTACTTTCAGAAAAACCATACATATTAAAACCTTCCATTTGTTTCAAACTCAACCTGTTCTTCACTTCCCATCCTTTTGTACTCAACTGTCTCAAAAAGAACTGGCATTCTCTGTTTTTGCCCTGAAATTTCTTGAACATGAATGCTGAATAAAATGTATGAGGTGGGAAGAAATGAAAAAGAAAGAAAAGGAAAGGAAAGAGATTTTTATTTTTTGTATTAGACCTGCATTATTGATAGTGAAGGAAGGGTACAGAAAAAAGAGAAGAAAACAATGTCTGTAATGGTGTATTCTTGTGAACAAGAACTTGAGGGTACTATGGAAGGACAAAAATGGAGGGTAGGCGAGAAAAATTCATAGGAAGAATCATGGAAGAGAGGGGTGGGATGATTATTTTAACTTTAGTGCAGGGGAGAGATGGAAAGATGGAAAAAGGAAAGAAAAAAAAAAAAAAAGGAGAAAGGAAAGGTCACGGGAATCACTGGCTAAACTTGTGGCTTTACTCTGTCAGAGAAATAGTAATTTAATATCAGTCTTCAGGTTGAATGATATGATGGATTCTCAGGATCGTCCTTTCAGATTCATATATATAATATATATTATATATATATATATATATATATATATATATATATATTATGTATGTATGTATATGTATATGTATATGTATATGTATAGTATATGTATATGTATGATATTAATATGTAATTGTAAGTAATTTTTTTTTAAATTTAAATAAATTTATAGAATTACAATATGTAGAGAAAAGGTTTGTATAAAGACTTAAAAAAAACTACTCATAACAAATTTTTGGATAGAATTGTTTTCTTGATGATTTCAACCTTTTTTGTACAGTATTTTTGTTCTCTTATTATTTGGTATTTATTGGTGGATGTGTGAACTTTTTCTAAATTAAATTAAATTTATTTTAACTTTAATTATTAATAAGAAAAGTATAAGGTGAACAATGAAAAATATTAGGACTAAATTTGTTAAATATAAATTTATTTGAGATTAAATTTATCAATTAGTTTTATAAATTGGGTTAAAAAAATGTAAAATGGAATTGACCAACTCTTAAACTAAATTTTAGGATGATGACAAAATTAAGAATCTAATTTAATAAAATAAAATTAGGTTGATTAAATTGCAAACCATTGTTTTAAAAAAAATATTTGAGACTAATTTAGTTTGTCCAGACACACAAGATCAAACTCTCAATAAACTTATGGTACATTTTCTATATATATATTAGTGCCTAAATTTTTAAAATAAATAGCAATTTCATAGTATATTTGTAAGTTGAATTGGCATTGAAACTGGATATGTTCGAAAAAGATACTGCTTTGGAGGCCATTCATGGGAATTATATATATATATATACATAGCTACTGTCATTCTTTATGCTAGAGGACAGGTGAATAAGACATTGCGTAAGCATATCACCTTATTAGTAACATGAGTAAGTGCCCACATCATAGCATGTTTGGAATGTGAGGATTGATCCACAACCACCATTACTCTTTTCCTCATAACAAATCCTACACCACCACCACCATTGTTGTTATTATTATTACTTTCAGAAAAACCATACATATTAAAACCTTCCATTTGTTTCAAACTCAACCTGTTCTTCACTTCCCATCCTTCTTTGTTACTCAACTGTCTCAAAAAGAACCTGGCATTTCTCTGTTTTGCCCTGAAATTTCTTGAACATGAATGCTGAATAAAAATGTATGAGGTGGGAAAGAAATGAAAAGAAAAGAAAGGAAAGGAAAGAGATTTTTATTTTTGTATTAGACCTGCATTATTGATAGTGAAGGAAGGGTACAGAAAAAGAGAAGAAACAATGTCTGTAATGGTGTATTCTTGTGAACAAGAACTTGAGGGTACTATGGAAGGACAAAAATGGAGGGTAGGCGAGAAAAATTCATAGGAAGAATCATGGAAGAGAGGGGTGGGATGATTATTTTAACTTTAGTGCAGGGGAGAGATGGGAAAGATGGAAAAAGGAAAGAAAAAAAAAAAAAAGGAGAAAGGAAGGTCACGGAATCACTGGCTAAACTTGTGGCTTTACTCTGTCAGTAGAAATAGTAATTTAATATCAGTCTTCAGGTTGAGATCATATGATGGATTCTCAGGATCGTCCTTTCAGATTCATATATATATATATATATATATATAATATATATATAATATCTATATATATATTATGTATGTGTATATGTATATGTATATGTATATGTATATGTATATGTATATGTATATATATATATTTTAATTGTGTAAGTAATTTTTTTTAAATTTAAATAAATTTATAGAATTACAATATGTAGAGAAAAGGTTTGTTAAAGACTTAAAAAAAACTACTCATAACAAATTTTTGGATAGAATTGTTTTCTTGATGATTTCAACCTTTTTTGTACAGTATTTTTGTTCTCTTATTATTTGGTATTTATTGGTGGATGTGTGAACTTTTTCTAAATTAAATTAAATTTATTTTAACTTTAATTATTAATAAGAAAAGTATAAGGTGAACAATGAAAAATATTAGGACTAAATTTGTTAAATATAAATTTATTTGAGATTAAATTTATCAATTAGTTTTATAAATTGGGTTAAAAAAATGTAAAATGGAATTGACCAACTCTTAAACTAAATTTTAGGATGATGACAAAATTAAGAATCTAATTTAATAAAATAAAATTAGGTTGATTAAATTGCAAACCATTGTTTTTAAAAAAATATTTGAGACTAATTTAGTTTTGTCCAGACACACAAGATCAAACTCTCAATAAACTTTATGGTACATTTTTCTATATATATATTAGTGCCTAAATTTTTAAAATAAATAGCAATTTCATAGTATTTGTAAGTTGAATTGGCATTGAAACTGGATATGTTCGAAAAAGATACTGCTTTTGGAGGCCATTCATGGGAATTATATATATATAACATAGCTACTGTCATTCTTCTATTGCTAGAGGACAGGTGAATAAGACATTGCATATATATATATATATATATATATATATATATATATATATATATATCTAATCTTTACATAGAAAACATGTAGATAATATTTTTTGATTTGATTATTAAGTATTCCAAAGGAAATTTTGTGTATCTTTGGTAACGTGTGTATATATATATATATATATATTGATTAGCCGGAATTTGGTTTGATGTTGAATATCAAGAGTGTCGTGGGCTTGATGGAAAAACCTCTACTAATCTTGCAGCTCGACGCGGGCAAGGTGTCCTGCGAAAGAGAGAAGTTCAATCGGAGGGTGAAGGACCTCCGGCGAACCCTCCGACGGTCAAGTCAGTGGCTTGAAACTGGAGAGAAAAGTAGAGGAAAATGTACAGAGATTATAGTATGGATATCTGAACTTACCTCCTGCCTTGTGAGAGATGGTATTTATAGAGTCGGGTGACCCTGTAGTGAGTGGCTTGATATTTGTCTAAGCCCAAAATATCCCACCATCGTAGGGATATTTTGTTAGATATTTCTCAATCAAGAGATGTTTTAGTTAACAGATATTTTAAAGGAGGGAGATTCTGGAAAGTCCCCTAGAGTTATCCTGTATCCGGAGGCGAAGTGGGACTCCGGATTGTTGATCACGAGATATTTCGTGGAAGATATTTAAAGAATCCAGATCTGATTGGTAGTTAAGATTATTTACTTCGCCCAAGATCTTCGGAGTGAAGGAGACTTAAATAGCTATATGGGCGGGCTTATGCGGCTATATTACTGCGGAGTTAGATCGAGGTTTTTACAACCTCTCAGTGGCCCCTCGGCGAAGTGAGAGAAGAGTTTCTTTGACTTCGGCGTAATTGTGTAACCGATCCTTCTGTCAGTAAGCAACATCCTATTTTCGGAGTATCAAAACTTAACATATATTTCTTTTTCATGCTGCGCACGTTTGGGTTTCCCAAAATGACGGCTGTAATGATGACATTTCCTCGTTTCCTGGTCCGGGCGTAATGATGCTTCTCAAACGGGTATGCCCCTTGAAGGTGATCCGACCCATTACCCAAAAATTAGAAACGAAATAGCTTTAATTTTATTTCCCTCTTTCATTCTATCAATTCCCTCTTCCTCCGCTCTTCAACTTGTCAGAGTCCTCTTTCTCTCCTGCTTTTCTTCTCCAAATTTCTTTTTCCCCTCACTGCTCCCTCTGTTTGTTGAAGGTTCTTAACTGCCAAATCCTCATCTGCTGCATTATTATCAGGTATTTCCTCTTCTCTTTTTTTTTTTTTTTTATATGTGGGGAAGAATGTGTTTGTGTTGAATTGGCTTGGATAGAAGATTGAGGAACTTCTCTGAGGAAGAGGTGTTGTCTTTAGGACTGATAGGGTTTTTTGTCTTCAGGTTAGGATGTCGATGTCTTTAGTGGATGTAGAATCCGGCTCGGAGTCTGCCTCGGTAGACAAACCGGCTGCTTTGCCCACTAACACCTCCGATAGTGGTAGTTCAACGGAGGGATGTAAACAGAGGTCAAAGATTGAGTTGGAAATGGACGACGGCCTCCTTAGGGTTCCTGTTTCCCGACTTTCTGCCGGCGGCTTTGCTTCGGATTCCGCTGCTTCTGTCCAAAAACCTAGACCCGGTCCAATGGCTGTTCGATCTTTCCGAGGGGAAGGATCGGACTCCGAATCCTTAGAAGATCTACCCACCACAAAAAAACAATTAGATGGAGACTTTGCCCTTCAGAAAAATGTCATTAGCTTAGAATACCCCATACTGTGCATAGAAATCGACCGAAGTAGGTTTAAACCCTTCATAGTGAAATATTGCGGAGTCATGTCTGATGCCTATGTCCATATTCCGTATGACCATTTCATCTCGGGTCTCGCCTTACCTTTTGACCCTGCCTTCTGTGATTTTTTTAATTTGGTGAAGTGTCAGCCTGCCCACGTGCACCCGAATGGAGTTCGCTATTTTACCGCCTTGACTGTCTTGTGCCGTAGGATAGGGATAGAGATTTCCGAACTGATCTTGAAGACCTTTTTTACCGTTCTCAGGATGAATAATTTGACCCTTTCCTTGAGACCTCGGCCGAGTAAGGTTACTCTCTTCGACCCTCCCCCAAATAAAGTTAGTCAATGGAGAGAACGGTGGGTATGCGTGGAGTCCAGATTGGGCTTCCCATTTTACCCGAAGTGTAAGGCACTTCGTCAGTGGCCGTCCCTTAAGAAAAATCCCAAGTATTCGGATTCCGACATAAAGTTTTTAGATTATGTTCGGAGTGAACTAGGAGACGACCCCAAGATCCAAACCAAGGTCTTTTCATCTAGCGAACTGATTTCCAATGCCAGTCGCAATCCGTGCGGGATAGGCGGACTCGAGGCGAATGATCGTCGGCGAGAACTCGGTATGGAAGATAATAATGAATACCCTGTGTGGAAGCTTCATCCTGGAAGAGTATTTTTTGACGAGTGTCCAGTATGTACAAATCCGGAGAGCGCAGGATGTCCCGTGGCAAAGGAAGGGTAGACTAGGGCAATTATCGTTTTTTCCAAAGAAACTTTCTTACGTTATTTTAACGCTAACTCTTTTCTCTTCGTTTTTGCAGAAATGGCCGAGGGATATGGAGAAAGACGCGAACAAGAAAAGCGTGCCCGGAGGTTGGCCTTCAAGAATGCTGGCCTCACTCCGGCCAAGGCAGTCGATCGTGCCTCACTTTTTGCTGCGACAGGGACTTCGTCTGAAGGCACAGCCTCCCCGGTACCCCCTGCATCAAACAATCCCTTGCCCCCGAGGCCTTCGGATAAAGACAAAGGAAAGGGTCCAGCTAAAACTTCATCGAAGCGAGGTCGCGAGGAGAAAGAGACGGAGCCACTTCGAAAGAAATCATCCCGAACTCAGGACTCCGATGATCCGGAGGATGAGATTCCAATAGCTGCTCGTTCTGCTGCCCGCGGTCCTTCACACGGGGAAAGCTCTTCGGGGAACTCCTGGCTGAAGGAAGGGTTCGTTCTTTCCACAGATAAGAAGAACCTGGAGAGTCTCGCCCTTGTGGTGCAGCGGGCTTCCCCGCCCTTAACAAATTTACAGCTGTCCGATCCCCGGGTGGGAAGGTATTTTGGTAAGACAGTGATACACCGGATGATGGACCATGACATGCTGAATAACGCTCGTGATGCTTCGATGAGCGTGAACAACTCGTTGGGCCATATTGGAGTTCACTTCTCACAGGTAAACGCTTTACTTTCTTCTATTTATTTTTCTGAATTCACTTCTAACTTCGTTTTTTGACCAGATCGGAGCCTTGATCGGACACATCGGTATAATGGCGGCTTCTGCAAGCAATTCTCAGAAGAAGTGTGCTGATCTGGAAAAACAGCTAGCAGACAAGAGCAAGGCCCTCGACTCTGCCGAAGAAAGACTTCGCTCGGCCGAAGAAAATGTAGCCCTGGTTGTTGCGGAGAAGGATAAACAATCTTCAACGCTCCTGGGTTTTGAGAAGGCTAATGAAGAGCTCAAGGTCAAGTTGCGAGACTTCGATCGGCGGCTGAAAGAAACGGAGTCAAGGTGTCGTGATTCGGATGCCAAAGTGAAGTACTACGAATCCATCGATTACACGACCAAAGTGGTGGATGAGTATCGTTCCACCCCTGAGTATGGAAACGAGCTCTTCCGCAGATGCGACGGATTTTTTGACCGAGGGTGTGCCCACGTGCTTCGTCAACTTCATCATTTTGTTCCAGACAAGGCATTGCTGTGTCGAGTCTTCGAAGGATCGTACACCAACCCCGACTTCAGAGCGGGCTGTGACTTCGTCCCATTTACTGAGAGTGAGTTGGCGGAGATAGCTGCAGCGGATCGAAAAACAGGAAGGGAGTGGACTCCGCCGGCTCCCGTTCATCCAAACTTACTAGAGCTGTGCGACCAATATGCTGAGCAAGCCGAGGAGCCTGAGCCTATGCAAGTGGAGCCGCTGAGGGCTGTTGCGCCATCGTCAGAGGCGGGGGTAGCTGATAGTGATCCTGCCGTAGTTGTAGAGGAAATTTCACCAAGTGGGGGTGCTTCGGCGGAGGATGCTCTTCCTTCGGACGGAGTGCCTACGCATGTAATAGAGTAGTTTTTTCCTCTTTGAAGGAACCTTTGTTTTCCTCTGTATTTTTTACAACTTAATAGATCATCTCATTTCTGTGATTTTAATCTATTTAGTCAAAATAAACTTCTCGGATGATTTGGAGTTTGATCCCAACCTTACTTTGAAGCGAATGTGGCTTATCCGCTTAAACTCCCCTTTCGAGGTGAACTCGAAGTCTATGGACTGTGAGGCCCAGTTTCAAGGCGGGCTCGAAGTGAGGAGCATATTTTAAAATCCCATTTCGAGGCGGGCTCGAAGTGATTATGGGTTTTATGTCCCACCCTGAGGTGAGTTTGAAGTGAGCATGGTCACTTTTACTTTGGGTACCCAATTTCGAGCCAAGCTCGAAGTAAAGTCCGTTTTCGAGGTGAGCTCGATGAAAGGAAGGACTTGTCTGATTTCTTATTTCGAGGTGGACTCGAAGTAGATATGATTAATCTTGAGATGAACAAGATGTGTTTATTATACTTGAAATGTAGTATTTATACAAAGTATTTCTTCAGATGATTAGCATGCCATGGACGGGGTAATACTTTCCCATCTTGATCCATGAGGTGGTATGTCCTGGGCGCACTTCGTCCTTGATTAAGTAGGGGCCTTCCCAGTTTGGTGACAATTTATTTGTGGTGATCTGCCTGGCTGTCCCCTCAATCTTTCTTAACACCCAGTCGCCGACGCAGAGTGGTCTCTTCGTTAGTCTTTTGTCATGAGATTGCTTAGTTTTTTGTTTAAAAACTTCCATTTTTAACCGTGCTGCTATCCTCCTTTCTTCCAGTAGGTCTAAATCTAGACGTCGCTGTCGCTTATTACTTTCAGTATTATAAACAGAAACTCTGTATGACGGGAGTGCGAGTTCGGCTGGAGATATGGCTTCTGACCCGAATAGTAAGGCATACGGTGTTTCTCCAGTAGGGCCCCTAGCCGAAGTCCGGACTGCCCAAAGAGTTGCTTGGAGCTCGTCAACCCATTTGTTGGATTTTCCTTCCAAGTTTTTTTTAATGCTGTCAGTACCAACTTGTTTGCTGCCTCTGCTTGACCATTGCCCTGGGGATGTGCAACTGACGACTTCCAGTGCTTGATCCCTAGGCGACTGCATTCTGCCGTGAATTTCGTCGCGAACTGTGTACCGTGGTCGGTTACCACTGCACGAGGTGCTCCGTACCTGCACAGCACAAAGTCATGCTTGAATTTTAGAACATTTTCCTCAGTAGGAGCTGCTAGGGACTTCGCCTCAATCCATCTAGAAAAATAGTCTACGGCCACCACCAGGTATTCACTTCCTCTAGACTTCGGAAATTTACCCATCAAGTCGATTCCCCACATGTCGAAAGGTCATGCTGCCAAAACTGGAGTTTGGGGTACGGATGGCAGTCGCGGTATTTTGCCGAACTTCTGACACACATCGCACCTTCTGACGAAGTTTTCCGCATCCTTCCGCAAAGTTATCCAATAGAACCCTTGATTTAAGATTTTTTCTGACAGAGGTCTGAAACCGATATGACCACCACACACACCTTCATGCATTTCTTCTAATAGGGATTGAGTAAGATTTGGCGGGATACAGCGAAGTAAGGGCCTGGTGAACGAACGACGATATAGGATACCGTTGATTACCGTGTACCGGGCAGCTCGCTGCCGTATCTGTCTAGCCTTAGTCTTGTCTTCGGGCAATATATCCGAAGTTATGTAATCGCGTATTTCGTCGATCCAAGTGGTTGCTTCAGTTGATTGTCTTAAGGATAAGACGACTTCCGGAGCTGTGACAAGCTCTACCATTACTCCGAGAGTATTAGGGGTTTCTCCTGACGCTATCTTCGCTAGCTTGTCGGCTGACTCATTCTGACTTCGGCATATTTTCTCGAGCGAAAAGTGATGGAACCGAGGGACCAATCGTTCTACTTTTTCGACGTATCCTTTCAAATTATCGGAATTTACTGAATACTCCTGATTTACCTGTCCCACTACGACTTGTGAGTCACTATATACATCCAGGGATTTTACTCCGACTTCCAGAGCCCATAGCAGGCCGAGGACGAGGGCCTCGTATTCGGCTTGATTGTTGGATAACACATAATCAAGTCTGACGCTGCGGACTTCCTCGTACTTTCCTGAAGGTGATTTTAATGTGATACCGACTCCGGCCCCTTGAGAATTGACCGCTCCATCCACCATCATTGTCCAGGCGTTCTCTGTCCCGAATGCCGGTGTGATTCTCTCGGGAGGTGATGACTCCGTAAAGGAAAGTTCAGCTAAAAAATCTGATAAAGCCTGTGCTTTGATTGCCGTTCTTGGTTTGAACTCAAGATCGTATCCGCCTAACTCAATGGACCACCGTAACAATCTCCCGGATTGGTCCAACTTGTGAAAAACTTGTTTGAGTGGGTGGTTGGTGTAAACAACCACAGTATGGGATTCGAAGTAAGCGCGAAGCTTACGAGTACTAATCACTAAAGTGAAGGCAAGTTTTTCGATGTTTGAATAACGTACCTCGGCATCCCTCAAGATTCGGCTGACGAAATAGACCGGCATTTGCTTATCCTCCTTATTCCTTACCAGTACCGAAGCTATCGCCAGTTGTGAGACGGAGAGGTACATGTATAATATTTCTCCTGTTACCGGCGCACTGAGCAGGGGCAACTTCGCCAGATAATTCTTCAAATCTTCCCATGCTTTAGCGCACTCTTCAGTCCATATAAATGTTCTTCCGGCAGCCTTAAGGGTTTTGAAAAAAGGCATACACTTCTCGGCGGATTTAGAAATGAATCGCCCCAAGGCCGCTATGCATCCATTCAAGCGTTGAATATCCTTAACACACCGAGGCTCGGTGAGTGCTAATATAGCCTCTACTTTCCGCGGGTTCGCCTCTATTCCCCGTTCTGACATCATGAAACCGAGGAATTTTCCTGTCTTCACTCCGAAGCTGCACTTCGTGGGGTTAAGCATTAACCCGTACTTTGACAAAGTGATGAATGTCTCCTTCAGATCTTCGAGGTGGGAATGTCCTTGTTTGGTCTTGATAACCATGTCGTCCACATACGTCTCCACATTCCTCCCTATTTGTTGTTGTAGAACCTTGTTCATCATTTGATATGTTGCTCCGGCGTTTTTGAGTCCGAAAGGCATCACGTTATAACAATAAGTCCCTCCGGCAGCTCGGAACGAAGTGTGGATTTGGTCTTGCGGCCTCATTCTGATCTGATGATACCCCGAGAAGGCATCCATGAGGCTGAGAAATTCGTACCCCGAAGTCGAATCTACGAGGGAGTCAATGCGTGGAAGAGGGTAACAGTCCTTCGGGCACGCCCTATTCAAGTCCGTATAATCTACACACATTCTCCATTTTCCATTCGACTTCTTCACCATGACCACGTTTGCTAACCAAGTGGGATACTCCACTTCCCTTATGAAGTTGGATGATAATAATTTCTGCACTTCGTCTCTCATGCTATTAACCTTTTCTTCGCCAAACTGTCTCACCTTCTGCCTGATGGGCTTAGCCTTTGGATCAACGTTAAGTTTATGCTCTGCAACTTCTGGTGACACTCCCTTCATGTCTTCAACTTTCCAGGCAAAGTTGGTGAGGTGTTCCGAGAGGAATTGAACTATTTGCTCCTTCATGGGTGTAGGCAAATGTTTTCCAATTCGTATCTTTTGTTCTGGGTAGCCAGAGTTGATAGAGATTTCGTCATATTCGTCTAACTCTGGTTTTATTTTATCAACACCGTGCGTCCGCGTCGAAGTTTCTTCCGATCTCGCTCCAGCCAGGGCGGATATTGGCACCGAAGTAGTTGTTGAAGTGACCTGTTGTTGTCTGGATTTGAAGACATGGGCGAGAAGGCTCTTGGGATTACTCCTTACATGGCCAATTCCATTCTTGGTGGCGAACCGCACTTGCTGATGAGATGTTGATATTATTAACTCAAAAGAGGAGTGTGCCGGAGTCCCCAAAATGGCATTATACGGTGAATCAACATCTACTACGTAAAACTTGATTTCCTCGCAGCGGCAACAGAAATCGGACCCCAGAGTCACATCGATTTTTACTGTTCCCTTAACTCCGATCTTGTGCGCAGTGAACCCCTCTAACACCATATTGCTAGGCTTCAAAATTGAATCATTCAGGCCCATCTCCCTGAAACACTTGTAGTATAATATGTTTTTAGTTGCGCCAGTGTCAATCAACACTCTCCTCACCCGGCAACTATCGATATCTTTTGGTGCCATGCGGACTTCCAATATGATAGGGGTTACCCGTGCTTCCTCGTTTAGCTCCAAGTCTTGGTCGGAGAATGTTATGGGCTCTAAGGAGAGCCTGTTGAAGTGATTTATCGGCCCTGGCCTGTTCAGGTTATAGATTTTCCGCTTTATCTGTTTGATAGAAGCGAACTGAGGTGTTATCACTTCGATCACCTTTTCACCCTTCTCCGTGGGTGGCTCTGCGAGATACTCCTTCAGGTGCCCCTCCCGTGCCAACTTTCCAATCATCCGTTTTAGCTGAAAACAATCTTCGGTAGTGTGATTGCAATCTTTGTGGAAGTCGCAGTACTTCGACTTCTCTCTGGTGGATGTGTTTTGCGCAGGCGGTGCATTATGAGTTCCAAACTTTTGCTTAACAGCAGCGACGAACTTCTCCTTGGGGGTGTCGGACGTGGTCGATTCAGTTTTTCTGGTCCTGCCTTTTCCTTTCCGATCCCGGGCGGAATCCTCGTGATATCTCTCTCTCCTCGCACTCCAAGAGAAACTGGTGCTGTCTTCGGCCAATGCCACCTTGCGCGCCACATTGAATACCTCGCCTATTGTGTCCGGTTTTCGGAGTTGTAATTCTGTATACAACATCTTGGAGTAGAATCCTGCTTCAAAACATGTGATCGCGGTGTCTTGACTGATGTCTTCGATCTCATCATATGTGCGCTTGAATCGTTCCAAGTAAGAGAGGAGAGGTTCATTCTCTCTTTGCTTGATGTTGGCGAGGTCCCCCTTGTCTTCGGAATTCTACCGGCTATGCTGAACTTGTCTAGGAAGGACTTTTCCAAGTCACGCCATGAATTGATGGAGCCGGGTTTGAGTGAAGAGAACCAGGTTAAGGCTTTGTCTGATAAGGTACTGGGGAATGCTTTGCAAAGAACGGCTTCGCTATTGGTCACCAAGGCCATAGCGTATCTGAACCGACAGATATGTTCCTGGGGTTTAGTCGTCCCTGAATATAAGACCATCTGGGGAGTTTCACTGCCTTCTTGGGGAAAGCGACGTGAATCCATTCGGTGAAGGGGCCTGTTTCCATTAAGTGGTCCTCCTGACTTTGATTCTCTGGAATTTTGTCTACACAAGGTTCCTTTCTGAGCTTTTTGGATTGATGTTCGGGCTGATCCTTGGTTTTCCCTTGCTTATCTTTTGGCTGACTTTCAGCCACTTCGCTGGCGGCTTGGAGTAGTGTTTTCCCGAGGAGGTCTCGCTTTCCTGAGTGTCTGCTTGTCGCCGAAGGAGATTTGGCCAATGATTGTTGAAACGTTCTCCGCCGATGGCCGGTATGACGTGTGGGTCTAAATCCGGTCTACCAAGCTCTGTCTGATGTCTTGCCTGTGGTCGCGAGAGATCCCGTTCTCTGCGAAGTTGTTCGACCTCTTTCCGCAGGTCGTTGATTTCCTTGACATAATCTGCGGGACTGTACGTTCTGCTATATATTGCCCCATGTGGAGTGGGGACTTCGCGGGAGGTTGTCTGTTGACCGAGGCGCTCGAAGGCAGAATGATATCGGGGTTTTGTGGGAGCCGACATAGCTCGATACTCCTCTGGGCGAGGTTCCAAGGTAGGTGTATCGAAGCAAAGTCCACGTTCCGTTGATGGTCCAGCCATTCGTGATCTTTGGGGATGAAGGAAGTGTTTTCGTTTCCCGGTAACGGAACCAAACTGATTAGCCGGAATTTGGTTTGATGTTGAATATCAAGAGTGCCGTGGACTTGATGGAAAAACCTCTACTAATCTTGCAGCTCGACGCGGGCAAGGTGTCCTGCGAAAGAGAGAAGTTCAATCGGAGGGTGAAGGACCTCCGGCGAACCCTCCGACGGTCAAGTCAGTGGCTTGAAACTGGAGAGAAAAGTAGAGGAAAATGTACAGAGATTATAGTATGGATATCTGAACTTACCTCCTGCCTTGTGAGAGATGGTATTTATAGAGTCGGGTGATCCTGTAGTGAGTGGCTTGATATTTGTCTAAGCCCAAAATATCCCACCATCGTAGGGATATTTTGTTAGATATTTCTCAATCAAGAGATGTTTCAGTTAACAGATATTTTAAAGGGGGAGATTCTGGAAAGTCCCCTAGAGTTATCCTGTATCCGGAGGCGAAGTGGGACTCCGGATTGTTGATCACGAGATATTTCGTGGAAGATATTTAAAGAATCCAGATCTGATTGGTAGTTAAGATTATTTACTTCGCCCAAGATCTTCGGAGTGAAGGAGACTTAAATAGCTATATGGGCGGGCGTATGCGGCTATATTACTGCGGAGTTAGATCGAGGTTTTTACAACCTCTCAATATATATATATATATATATATATATATATATATAATGACAAGATTTATCTTTACAATTTATATATACTACTAAGAAGGCTCTTAAATGAGAAATGTCTTCACATTTTCTCTCTACAGTTATTCAATCTCCTCCCCTCTTGACGGAGGAAATTGATGTCCTTGACAGAACTAACCAATCCATACCACCAGACACTCTTCATCACCCTTCTTCTCCCTAATCCAATTGCGATAAGCTAATTGCCTCTGCAACAGCCAATAGTGCAAATAGCCATGTCTTCACTCAACAGTTAAAGTCATTATACACCAACCATTTGATGGATAAAACAATAAATCCATCTGCCGGTGCAGCCTTTGTGCCTATTACCTGTGAAGATAAGCAAAGAATCTACCAGCGTTGGGCTCAGGCATTGATTGTCAAGGTCTACGGTAATGTAGTTGGCTACAACTTCCTCTATCGAAAACTACATGAAATATGGAAGCCTACAAAAGATCTAATCCTCATTGATTTGGGTAAAGATTTCTTCCTCATTGATTTCAAGCTATCTGAAAATTATACTAATGCCATTCACGGTGGGCCTTGGTTTGTTGGCGGTCATTTCCTTGCTGTCCGGCAGTGGGAACTGGCATTCAAACCATCCTTAACAACTTTTAATTTTACAGCGCTATGGATATGACTACCTGAGCTGCCTTTTGAATACTATGATAAACAAATACTTCACAAGATTGGAAATACAATTGGGCAGTTACTCGGAATGGATATTTGCACTAAAGAAATCACACGAGGACAATATGTCAGGCTCTGCATTCAAGTTCCAATCGACCAACAGCTTACTACCAAAATCTTTATTGGAAACCATCAACAACGTATATTATATGAAGGTATAAATCTTCTTTGTTATAATTGTGGTCGAATTGGTCACACTAATACTAACTGCACTTACACTCCCATCTCTACATCTATCCCTAACATATCCAATCCAAATAGCACCTTTCATCCTACCTCTGCTATGCAACCGCCAAATACAATCTCACCGCCATTAAACACTACTAATACTACTATTTCCAGCTCAACAACTACAGAAGCAATCAACATAGTCCAAACCGTGATTACCAATCATCAATTAAACCATTCAGCTCAGTCATATCCTGTCATCAATAACTCATCTTCTCAACAAGAACCAAACGAACCTATCAATCAACATCCATCCTATCAAATAAACCAATTACCAAACCAATATGGGTGGAAAAAACCAGTCATGCAAAACAAATTTACCAAGATGCCATTGAAAATCCAAATCATTCATTACCACCACCAAATCTAAAGAAATCTTCATCATCACCTATAATCTCACATTCTTCTATACTTCATAATCCCTCTGCCATCTTAACTACCACAATTTCACACTTCCCTATTGAAAACACCATTGTCGTGCAAGAAAACAACTCTTCCAAAGAAATTGATTGTAATCATTCCACTGTCAACCCCACTATCAAACCTAATATCCCAAAAACCCTAATCTCATCTTCTTCCAAGCCAAATTTAATCCATAATACACACACTTACAAAATCCAATCTTAAAAATGCCGCGCCAACCGATGAATCGACAACAATACATAAGACAGTTCTTAGGGAGAAGCCAAATAAGCCATCGTCCTCCTCAGAATCTACACTCCTCTCCCTCAACGATGGAAAATTCATGATCTCAAGCAACCAATGCTCGCCAACGTCGACGAACAATGCGCACTCAACAACGACAACAAGAACAACACCAACACACCAGAAGCATCACCCCACCACGACAAGTCAACGAAGAACAGATTCAACTCAACCAAGTACAAATGAATGCATTCACCATAACAATCGAGCTGAGACACATCACCTACCAGGTTGTATATCCACATCCACCAACGATGGAAATGCAACTCAGCCCGATATCAGCACCAGGCTACCCGAGTCTCCACTATCCAACTCACGGGTTCTATCAAACTCAGTGGATTTGGGACCAGTTCCAATGGCCTTTGACAGCACAACTACACTTATGGGCACAATACTTATGGACACTCCAAGGCATGACCACAATAACAACCAACCCAACGCTCATCATAATGGATCCTTTCAATACCCTATCATCAACAACAACTATCACCAACACATAGATGGCCAATGCTCCAATCTATCCAACATCCAACAACAACCAAATGATCCTAGCCAACAATCAGAAAATGTTGAATCACATCATAGACTTGACACAAGAGACGCTAACAACACCAGAGTTATCACGAGAAACCCTGTCAGACACACCAAGTCTGGATTACTTCGACATGCAGCAATTGACGAACATTCTCCCGGAGGACCTCTACACCGAGCCAATCATTGAATACGAGCCCTCATTAATATTTCACACCATAAGAGAAGACTTTTTGGAGATCAGTTATTTACCGGAGGTTCAAATATCTACATCTTCTCATGTCACCCGAGTGTCTACAAACTGTCCTTTGTTCTTCGTAACTCATCTCAAATCCAACCCCAGACGGAGACCAAACTATCAGCAATGATCATACCAAGAACAAGAACTCTCCCACAGGCGCAAGCAAATGCTGAGACTCCACTGCCATGCAACAATGTTCAGAGTCAGAGTTCAATAAACCTGGAGGCACAACTGAATCATCAGATGAACTAACTCACTCTAATGCCACCTCCTTACCGGACGAACACATCATTACAGACCCTGACATCACAATGGGACAATACCTTGAGTTTGATAGAACAACCCTCCCCCATGCCACCAATGATTTTTCTATTATGGAATTGTAGGGGTATACATAGCAATGATTTTAAGACACATTTCCATGAACTGCTCAATTATCATAAACCATCTTTTGTAGTGCTTACAAAGACTAAAGCTAAAGGAGACGAAGCTGGCATCATCATAGCTCTGTTTAATTTTCAACATACTGCTAATGTTGATGCTGACGGTTTATCTGGTGGAATCTACATTCTTTGGAATGATCAAGCAGATGTTCAACCAGTAGTGCTCACTCCACAAGAAATCTATCTCAGCGTCAAGGTATCCACTCCTCCATTCTTCTTTTTTCTCTCAACTATTTATTCCAAACCATATCCCTCTTATAAGCATGCTTTATGGAAAAACCTAGAAAATTTTGCTAATAAATGTTCTGATCTTTGGCTAGTTTTAGGTGATTTCAATGAAATTACTTCCACCTCTGAGAAATTGGGGGTTTACCCCCAACCCTAATCGTATCTTAAATTTTAATAACTTCTTTAACAAATGTAATTTAATAGATTTAGGGTTTTCTGGCCCAAAATTTACTTGGACAAATAAAAGGAAAAATTCTATTTGTCACGCCCCGAATCCGGGCCTAGTTCATGATCTAGATTCCCCAATTCAAGAGAATGACACGGCTACACTCCCAAGATTTCTCCAAAGAATGTAAAGTCACTTACTTCCAATTATTCAACAAGAAACAGTCAAAATAAAAACTTAAATAATCATAAAATATCATCCTCAAATACCAACTTTCTTCAATAATAAAACCTCAACTCAAACAATTCAAGTTTCCAAAACAAGAAGAAATCACTCTAAACT
Organism: Asclepias syriaca; assembly: GCA_027405835.1. NCBI lineage: Eukaryota > Viridiplantae > Streptophyta > Magnoliopsida > Gentianales > Apocynaceae > Asclepias > Asclepias syriaca. The sequence continues at coordinate 2,830,763 of CM049934.1, read as the reverse complement.
CTTATTCAAAATCATCCGTCCAATAATCACCCTCTAAATCAGAATCTTCTCTGCCATCGGTAAAGTGGGAAACATAGGGGGGTAAGTATAAAAATACTCAGTAGGCAGAACATCTCACCTCCTTTAAAAACAATCTTTTCAATTAAAAGAAAAACAATATATATATATATATATATGTGTGTGTGTGTGTGTGTGTGTGTGTGTGTGTAAAATAATAATAAAAATAGTATCGTACTTTTATCTTTAAAGCACAAAATGACAAAACATAAATTAAGTGTTAAATAAAAATTTTGAGCAAAACAACGTAACAAAATCATTCAATCAATATCTTTCATTTTTCTTTTCTTTTCTTTTCTTGGACTATTGGGGGAATAATATGAATGTTTCGCGAATGGGTCTTTAACTGATATCAGTTCCTAACTTTATACCCGTTAGGAAAGGGCCTTTACTTTATCTTTATCTTTGTGGCTTTTTGTCCATGCCAATGGAGATCTTATAAATGGTGGAACATGTTCCCCCATTGCTATCCATCAAGTTAATCCCCAATAAAATCAAATATAAAAATATTACATATAATTTATGCTTATAAAACTTTAATGTAAATACTTAACATTCTAAAATATTTAAGAATGTTGAAAACGAAAAAAAAGAAAGTATTCTTTATTTTAAAAAGATAATAATTTGTAATCAAATTAGAAAAAGGAAACGAAATCAAATTAGGAAAAGAAATATAATCAAATTTGAAAAAGGAAACGTAATCAAATTTGAAAAAGGAAACGCAATCAAATTTAAAAAGGAAACATAATCAAATTTGAAAAAGGAAACATAATCAATTTGAAAAAGGAAACATAATCAAATTTGAAAAAGGAAACATAATCAAATTTGAAAAAGGAAACATAATCAAATTTAAAAAGGAAATATAATCACATCAATTTCGAAATTTACGGCAGTGTCCAATAAGGAAATAAGGAAGTATAATTATGGCAAGTTTTGGACTGTGCCGTTGCCGGAATGGTTGAATAACAACAACAATATGTGCTTAAAAATTTTGGAGTCAAAGATTAATTGCAGGCAGTTAAACTTTCAAAATTCTATTGAGAAGATAACAATTAATCTTTCACATATCATAATCTCCAAATTCAATACTTAAAAAGTTTATCCATACTATAGATAAAAATAACGGAGAGGGATAGTCCACCTACCTCGATTGAGCGCTAAGCGTACTTTCTGATACTTCGATTAACTCAAGTATTTCGCTCTTAAAGTTCCTTCGGACTCTATTAGAAATCCATAATACGAACATTAAAACTAAATTCATAGTTAATAACTTAATCTTACGATTCTAATAATCAAAACCGCTTAAAATTACTTACCTCTTTGAACAATTTCTCGGTATTGAGAAAACCCTTGTCTCTGGCAGCTATCGCGTTTTGAGATAAAAGAAAACCCTAGTAAAACCTAATAATCACACTTATGCTTATATTTATAATTACTCTTATATCCAACTATATACTATTTACCATCAAGTCCTTACACTATTAAATAAATAATTAAAGCCCCAAAAATAAAATATAAAAAAATGTGGGTATTACATTCTACCCCCCATAGAAAAAGTTTCGTCCTTGAAACTAATGTACATTGTTCCTCAAAAAATATGGATATTTGGTGCGCATATCTTCCTCCAATTCCCATGTAGCTTCCCTTGGGGTGTGATTGGTCCATTGCACTTTGACATACGGTATAGTTCTTCTTCTCAATACTTGTTCTTTACGATCAACAATTTTCATTGGAACTTCTTCATAATTTAAATTCTCTTGAACATGTAAAGGTTCCACTTCTAACACATGACTTTCATCTGGAACATAACGCCTCAATTGTGACACGTGGAAGACATTGTGTACTCTGGATAAAGCAGGTGGTAAAGCTAGTTGATATGCTAGTTGTACAACTCTCTCTAATATTTCAAAAGGTCCTACAAACCTTGGATTTAACTTTCCACTCACGCCAAATCCCATAACACCTTTTTTCGGTGAGACCCTTAAATATACCTTTTCTCCTTTCTGAAATTCCAATGGTCTCCTTTTTGTATTTGCCCAACTTCTTTGTCGATCTTGAGTTGTCTTCAAATGTTGTCTTATCAATGTAACCTTCTCTTTAGCTATTTGCACTAATTCCGGACCGGTTATGCTCTTTTCCCCAACTTCATCCCAATAAGTGGGGGAGCGACATCTTCTCCCATACAAAGCTTCAAAAGGAGCCATACCAATGCTAGACTGATAAATGTTGTTGTATGAAAACTCCACTAAGGTTAGGTAATCTACCCAATTACCTTTAAAATCAATGACACAAGCTCGAAGCATGTCTTCCAAAATTTGAATTACTCTCTCCGATTGACCATCAGTTTAAGGATGAAAAGCAGTACTTAGGGATAATTTGGTACCAAATGATTCATTTAGATTTTTCCAAAAATGAGAGACAAATCGAGAATCACGATCTGATACAATTGATATTGGTACACCATGTAATCGAACTATGTTATCAATGTATAAGCGTACCAATTCTTCCATGGACATAGTGGCCTTCATTGGAAGAAAATGAGCTGACTTCGTTAGTCTATCCACTATCACCCATATTGTATCTCTACCAGTTCTGGATTTAGGCAATCCTACCACAAAATCCATAGTCACGTGTTCCCATTTCCATTCTGGTATCTCTAATGGTTGTAATAGGTCTCCGGGTCGTTGATGTTCAGCTTTCACCTTTTGACAAACCAAACAACGAGATACAAACTCTGCAATGTCCTTCATTCCCTTCCACCAAAGTTTGTCTTCAAGTCCCTGTACATTTTTGTTCCTCCCGGGTGTATCGAAAATTTGGTGTTATGAGCCTCCTTCAATACTTCTTGCTTCAACTGTATATTATTTGGTACCCATAATCTGTCTCGAAACCATAAACTACCGTCTGAGTGCCTTTGAAAATCTGAACCCTCGTGCACTTGATTGTTTATTTGGTTTGCACCTTCATCACTTTCTTGGGCTGTCTTAATCCTTTCAATTAATGTTGGCTGAGCTAGAAGCGCAGAAAGCGTTCCATCCACACATTCACCAATTTTAATCTCCAACTTCTCAAATTCCATAATCAATTGTTCTTGTCGAGTCCACATAGCTGCTAGCATCCCTAATGATTTTCTACTTAAAGCATCTGCTACCTTGTTGGCCTTTCCAGGATGATAACTAATTTTTTAAGTCGTAGTCTTTCAGTAACTCCAACCATCTTCGTTGCCTCATGTTTAATTCCTTCTCCGTGAAAAGATACTTTAAGCTTTTATGATCCGTGAACACCTCACACTGTTCTCCATACAAATAATGTCTCCAAATCTTTAGAGAAAACACCAATGCTGCTAGTTCCAAATCATGGGTAGGATAATTTTGCTCATACGGTTTCAACTGTCGAGAAGCATATGCAATTACCCCATCATTCTGCATTAATACTCATCATAGACCATGTTTCGAAGCGTCGCTATAAATTTGAAACCCTCCAGATTCAGTCGGAAGTGCTAAAATAGGTTCTGATACTAACTTTTGTTTCAGTTGTTGAAAACTCTTCTCACATGATGGACTCCACTCAAACTTCGTTCTCTTTTGAGTCAAACGCATCAGAGGCATAGCGATTGAAGAGAAGCCTTCAATAAACTTCCGATAGTATCCTGCAAGACCAAGAAAACTGCGAATCTCAGTAACATTGGATGGTTGAGGCTAATCCACAATTGCTTCTATCTTTTTCGGATCCACGGATACACCTTCTCCAGATATCACATGTCCCAAGAAATTCACACTTGGAATCCAAAATTCACATTTTGAAAACTTAGCATACAACTTATTTTCTCGAAGCGTCTGTAGTACCATTCTTAAGTGCTCTGAATGTTGTTCCTTCGATGATGAGTAGATAAGAATATCATCAATGAATACCACCACACAGATATCCAACTGTTCTCTGAATACTCTGTTCATTAAATCCATAAAAAGCTGGAGCATTTGTTAATCCAAAGGCATCACGAGAAACTCGTAATGTCCATATCGAGTTCTAAATGCACTTTTAGGAATATCTTCCTCCTTCATCTTCAATTGATGATATCCAGATCGAAGGTCAATCTTCGAAAATATCTTGGCATTCTTCAGTTGATCAAAGAGATCATCTATTCGAGGCAATGGATACTTATTCTTCACAGTGACCTTTTTCAACTCTCTATAATCAATACCTAGTTGCATGCTCCCATCCTTCTTCTTCACGAATAAGACTGGTGCTCCCCATGGTGAAACACTAGGCCGAATGAACTTCATATCCAGTAGTTCTTGAAGTTGTCCTTTCAATTCCTTAAGTTCAGCTGGTGCCATTCTATAAGGAGTCTTAGAGATAGGTTCTGCTCCAGGAATGAGATTAATCTCAAAATCAACTTCACGTTTAGGAGGTAAACCTGGTAATTTCTCTGGAAACACATCAGGAAACTCACAAACAATTGGTACATCTTCCATGTTTGGGATATTCTTCTTTGAATCCACCACGTATGCCAAGTATCCTGTACATCCTTTTTGTAAGTATTTGGAAGCCTTGATCACTGAGATAATTGGTGTGATCTTCTTTTTACTGCACTGGTATGTACCTTGAAATTTGAATTTATCCTTTTGAGGTATTCTAAAATCCACACTTTCTCTCTACAATTTATTGTGGCATTATTTCGTGATAATCAATCCATACCCAAGATTATATCAAAATCCAATATGTCAATCAAAATAAAACTAGCAAGAAGTCTATGTATCCCAATATCAACTTGACAATCCCGAATAATATGGTTAGAATTGAGGATTCTAAATGCACACTTAGAAATATTTTCTACCACCAAGATCATTACTTGAAACTCAATCTCTCTGCCTGCGTATCCCTCTATTCAAATTAGGCATAAGAACGTTCATTTCATCATTCTCTTGTTCATCATACAAATCAACTACTCTAGAAGTCTCAACCTTCTACCACGATTCATCAATTGGTAGTAAAAAATTTCCCAAAGAAAATGAATATAGTCATTTAAAATAATATCAATAATAACACAAAACACAATATAAATAAAAATAATAAATAAAAACAAAAACATAAATATAAACAAAATCACTTCCTTAAATTTCTAAGTCCACTTCAATTCGTACTTTCCTAATCCTAAAAGCAAATCAATTCTTAATTTGTGAATCATAACCTACTGCTCTGATACCACTAAATGTCACGCCCCGAATCCGGGCCTAGTTCGTGATCTAGATTCCCAAATTCAAGAGAATGACACGCTACACTCCCAAGATTTCTCCAAAGAATAAAGTCACTTACTTCCAATTATTCAACAAGAAACGTCAAAATAAAAACTTAAATAATCATAAAATCATCCTCAAATACCAACTTTCTTCAATAATAAAACCTCAACTCAAACAATTCAAGTTTCCAAAACAAGAAGAAATCACTCTAAACTCTTATTCAAAATCATCGTCCAGTAATCACCCTCTAAATCAGAATCTTCTCTGCCATCTGTAAAGTGGGAAACATAGGGGGTAGTATAAAATACCCAGTAGGCAGAACATCTCACCTCCTTTAAAAAAAAACAATCTTTTCATTAAAAGATATATAATATATGTGTAAATAATAATAAAAATAGTATCGTACTTTTATCTTTAAAGCACAAAATGACAAACATAAATTAGTGTAAATAAAATTTTGAGCAAAACAACGTAACAAAATCATTCAAGCAATATTTTCATTTTTCTTTTTTTTCTTTTCTTTGATTATTGGGGGAATATGAATGTTTCGCGAATGGGTCTTTAACTGATATCAGTTCCTAACTTTATACCCGTTAGGAAAGGGCCTTTACTTGTGTCTTTATCTTTGTGGCTTTTTGTCCATGCCAATGGAGATCTTATAAATGGTGGAACATGTTCCCCCCATTACTATCCATCAAGTTAATCGCTAATAAAATCAAATATAAATACACATAATTTATGCTTATAAAACTTTAATGTAAATACTTAACATTCTAAAATATTTAAGAATGTTGAAAACGAAAAAAAAAGGAAGTATTCTTTATTTTAAAAAGATAATAATTTGTAATCAAATTAGAAAAAGGAAACGAATCAAATTAGGAAAAGAAATATAATCAAATTTGAAAAAATGGAAACATAATCAAATTTGAAAAAGGAACGTAATCAAATTTAAAAAGGAACATAATCAAATTTGAAAATGAAACATAATCAATTTGAAAAAGGAAACATAATCAAATTTGAAAAGGAAACATAATCAAATTTGAAAAAGGAAACATAATCAAATTTAAAAAGGAAATATAATCACATCAATTTCGAAATTTACGGCAGTGTCCAATAAGGAAATAAAGAAGTATAATTATGGCAAGTTTTGGACTGTGCCGTTGCCGAAATGGTTGAATAACAACAACAATATGTGCTTAAAAATTTTGGAGTCAAAGATTAATTGCAGGCAGTTAAACTTTCAAAATTCTATTGAGAAGATAACAATTAGTCTTTCACATATCATAATCTCCAAATTCAATACTTAAAAAGTTTATCCATACTATAGATAAAAATAACGGAGAGGGATAGTCCACCTACATCGATTGAGCACTAAGCGTACTTTATGATACTTCGATTAACTCAAGTATTCCGCTCTTAAATTTCCTTCGGACTCTATTAGAAATTCATAATACGAACATTAAAACTAAATTCATAGTTAATAACTTAATCTAACGATTCTAATAATCAAAACCGCTAAAAATTACTTACCTCTTTGAACAATTTCTCGGTATTGAGAAAACCCTTGTCTCTGGAAGCTATCGCGTTTTGAAATAAAAGAAAACCCTAGTAAAACCTAATAATCACACTTATGCTTATATTTATAATTACTCTTATATCCAACTATATACTATTTACCATCAAGTCCTTACAATATTAAATAAATAATTAAAGCCCTAAAAATAAATATAAAAAATGCGGGTATTACACTAATATAATCCTTGAAAGGTTGGATAGATTTTTAGCAAACCCTGCATGGTTACAATTTTATCCTAAAGCTACTATTCATCATCTTCCAAGAACTTACTCTGACCATTGTCCTTTAATTTTAAATACAAATCTTTCACCACATATCACTAGTATTAAACCTTTCATAATAGAACCCATGTGGCTAACTCATCCAAGTTTTGATAGTCTTGTCCAATCATCACTAATACTAACTACACTGACACTCCCATCTCTACATCTATCCCTAACATATCCAATCCAAATAGCACCTTTCATCCTACCTCTGCCATGCAACCGCCAAATACAATCTCACCTCTATTAAACACTATTGATACTACTATTTCCAGCTCAACAACTGCAGAAGCAATCAACATAGTCCAAACCGTGATTACCAATCATCAATTAAACCATTCAACTCAGTCATATCCTGCCATCAATAACTCATCTTCTCAACAAGAACCAAACCATGGCCCATGGATGCTGGTTCAATATCCAAAAAACCGCAAACACAAATATAACCAGTCACGAACCTATCAACCAACATCCATCCTATCAAATAAACCAATTACCAAACCAATATGGGTAGAAAAACTAGTCATGCAAAACAAATTTACCAAGATGCCATTGAAAATCCAAATCATTCATTACCACCACCAAATCTAAAGAAATCTTCATCATCACCTATAATCTCACATTCCTCTATACTTCATAATCCCTCTGCCATCTCAACTACCACAATTTCACACTTCCCTATTGAAAACACCATTGCCGTGCAAAAAAACAACTCTTCCAAAGAAATTGATTGTAATCTTCCAATCACCCACGTCAACCCCACTATCTAACCTATATCCCAAACCCTAATCTCATCTCATCTCATCTCTTCCAACCAATTTACTCCATAATGCACACGCTACAAAACTCCAATCTTAAAACCGCGACCAACCGATGAATTGACAACAATACATAAGACAGTTCTTAGGGAGAAGCCAAAAATCATCGTCCTCCTCAGAATCTACACTCCTCTCCCTCAACGATGGAAAATTCATGATCTCAAACAACCAATGCTCGCCAACGTGACGAACAATGCGCACCTCAACAACGACACAAGAACAACCCAACACACCAAAGCATCACCCCACCCAACCACATCACGAAGTCAACGAGAACAGATTCAAACTCAACCAAGTACAAATGAATGCATTCACCCATAACAATCGAGCTGAGCCACATCACCTACCAAACTTGTATCCACATCCACAAATGATGGAAAAATGTAACTCACCCGATATCAGCACCCAGGCTACCCGAGTCTCCACTATCCACTCACGGTTCTACCAAACTCATGGATTTGGGACCAGTTCCAATGGCTTTGACAACACAACTACACTTATGGGCATAATACTTATGGACACTCCAAGCCATGACCACAATAACAACCAACCCAACGCTCATCATAATAGATCTTTTCAATACCCTATCATCAACAACAACTATCACCAACACAGAGATGACCAATGCTCCAATCTATCCAACGTCCAACAACAACCAAACGATCCTAGCCAACAATCAGACAATGTTGAATCACATCACAAACTTGACACAAGAGACACTAACAACACCAATACACCCTGTCAGACACACCAAGTCTGGATTCCAACGACATGCAGTAATTGACGAACATTCTCCCGGAGGACTTCTACACCGAGCCAATTATCGAATACGAGCCCTCAATAATATTTCACACCATAAGAGAAGACATTTTGGAGATCCGTTATTTACCGGAGGTTCAAAAATCTACATCTTCTCTTGTCACCCGAGTGTCTACAAACTATCATTTTTTCTTCAACCCCAGACGGAGACCATCTCAAATCCAACCCCAGACGGAGACCAAACTATCAGCAATGATCATACCAAGAACAAGAACTCTCCCACAGGCGCAAGCAAATACCAAGACTCCACTGCCATGCAACAATGTTCAGAGTCAGAGTTCAATAAACCTGGAGGCACACTAAATCATCAGACGAACCAACTCACTCTAATGCAACCTCCTTACCGGATGAACACATCATTACAGACCCTGACATCACAATGGGACAATACCCTGAGTTTGATCGAACACCCCTCCCCCATGCCACCAATGATTTTTCTATTATGGAATTGTAGGGGTATACATAGCAATGATTTTAAGACACTCGTGAACTGCTCAATTATCATAAACCATCTTTTGTAGTGCTTACAAAGACTAAAGCTAAAGGAGATGAAGCTGACATCATCATGGCTCAGTTTAATTTTCAACATACTGCTAAGGTTGATGCTGACAGTTTATCTGGTGGAATCTACATTCTTTAGAATGATCAAGCAGATGTTCAACCAGTGGTGCTCACTCCACAAGAAATCTATCTCAGCGTCAGTGTATCCACTCCTCCATTCTTCTTTTTTCTCTCAGCTATTTATTCCAAACCATATCCCTCTTATAAGCATGCTTTATGGAAAAACCTAGAAAATTTTGCTAATAAATGTTCTGATCTTTGGCTAGTTTTAGGTGATTTCAATGAAATTACTTCCACCTCTGAGAAATTTGGGGGTTTACCCCAACCCTAATCGTATCTTATATTTTAATAACTTCTTAAACAAATGTAATTTAATAGATTTAGGGTTTTCTGGCCCAAAATTTACTTGGACAAATAAAAGGAAAAATTCTAATATAATCCTTGAAAGGTTGGATAGATTTTTAGCAAACCCTGCATGGTTACAATTTTATCCTAAAGCTACTATTCATCATCTTCCAAGAACTTACTCAGACCATTGTCCTTTAATTTTAAATACAAATCTTTCACCACATATCACTAGTATTAAACCTTTCATAATAGAACCCATGTGGCTAACTCATCCAAGTTTTGATATTCTTGTCCAATCATCACGACCACCTTCCTCAATTAATTTCATACACTCTATTCAATCACTCAAAGTTGCCATGAGTGATTGGAATAAATCGACGTTTGGAAACATTTTTCATTAGGAAAAAAAACTCTTATCAAGACTCAAAGGCATCCAATCTAATTTGCATCATCAACAAAACTCTAATTTAATCCTCTTAGAGAATCAATTACAAAATAATTTAAACACAATCTTAATTCGTGAGAGATAATTATGGACCACCAAGTCAAGAATTACTTGGCTTAATCATGGTGATGCTAACACTTCCTTTTTTCCACATAACAACTATCAAAAGAAGAAGAAGAAATACCATTCTTAGTCTTAGAGATAGTGTAGGAAATTGGATATCGGACACTCATCTCCTTCATCGTCACATCTCAAATCACTTCCTTAATTATTTTACCACTGAAGCAACAAGCTGTAATTTTTTCTCAAATTACCATGTACATCATCTTGCTTTATCCAATACTGATCAGCTCGCTCTTCTCAGTCCTATTTCCCCTAATGAAATTGGTTCTTCCATTAAATCGTTCAAATCCTACAAAGCCCCAGGACCAAATGGATTTCATCCATTTTTCTTCAAAAAATTCTTATCAAACACTCTTCCTGCTATCCAAAACCTTTTCAACGAAATATTTTTAAATGAAGTTGTTCCCTCAGAAATCAACCAAACTTATATTTGTTTAATTCCGAAACAAGCCAATCCATAAACTATTCATCAGTTTAGACCAATAAGTTTGTGTAATAATATATATAAAATCTTCAAAAAAAATTTGGTTAATAGGCTGAGACCTTTTCTCAGCAAAATCATAGACCAATAGCTTTCTCCCTAATAGAAGAGCTTCTGATAATTATATCATTGTTCAAGAAACACTCAATTGCTTTCGCCAGCGTACATACTCCTTACATGGCCATTAAACTTGACCTAGAAAAAGCTTTTGACAAAATAGAATGACATTTTATCAAAAGCATGCTCCATGCAATCAACGTCCCTTTAAAAATCATTCGCATAATTCTTTCTTGTCTCTCCACTACTAATTTAGCCCTTCTAATTAATGGTCATCCCACTAATTTCTTCCAACCTTCTAGGGGTGTCAGACAAGGCGATCCATTATCTCTTTACCTTTTCATTCTATGAATGGAATTTCTCTCAATCCTCATTCATAATCAAGTTACCAAGAAAAATTGGCAACCAATTCCAATCACTTCTAAAGGCCCCTTCATTTCCCATACCTTATTCGTTGATGATGTCTTCTCTTTGTTGTGGCTACTACCTCAAATGCCCAAACCATACTAAAAGTCATTGAGGACTTTACTCATCACAACGGTTTACACATAAACTACACAAAATTAAAAATCTTTTTCTCTGAAAATTGTCCCGACACTAAACTCTCAACACTAAACTCTCAAACTGGAAAACAAAAATCTTAACCATGGCTGGACGAGTCACACTAACCAAATCTGTCCTGTCATCAATGCCAATGCATATCATGCAATGCCATACTTTGTCATCCAAAACTACAAATGCAATAAATAAAATTCTTAGAGATTTCATCTGGGAATCCTCTAATGAAGGTAGAAAAATTCATCTTCTCAATTGGAAAGCAATCACCCTTCCAAAAAAATATGGAGGACTTCAAATTCGTGACACTAAATAGCAAAATTTATCACTTCTTAACTCTCTAGCCTGGTGTTTTCTTTCATCAACTGATGAGCCAATTTAGAAGCAAATACTTCACACTAAATATATGGGGCTACCACGAATAAATATAACACACAAAACCCATAAATTCTTCCTTCTTCAAATCGCAAAAATTCTTTCATATGGAAAAGCCTTCTACTAGGTTGGAAAACTATGATTAAATTTACTAAATGGCTAATAGGAGATGGATCAACTATAAGATTCTGGCTTGACCCCTGGATTAATACACTACCTTAACTATTAGTCAATTTATTAGCCTAACCAATTAACAAAACTGATCTTAATATCACCTTAAAAGATGTTAGATCCAATGGGCAATGGAAATTCGATCAAATATCTTACCCAATACCAAAAAAAATATTCAATCCCAAATTACTGACACTTATTTTCCCAGTAATCAAAATCAACATGATAAACTTTGTTGGAACATTACCACCAATACATCCTTTACAGTTTCTTCATGCTATCAAGCTTAACCAATCTCAATAATCCTTCCTTATCTATTGATAATTCAATTAATTTTAAATGAATTTGGTTAACAAAAGTTCCTAATAAAATTAATAACTTCATGTGGCTTTGTTGGCACAACAAAATTAAGTCAAACTCGTTGCTAAATCACATAGGCATGAATATTGACCCTCATTGTCTTCTTTGTCCCAACATTGAGGAAAATACATTTCATATTCTGAAAAATTGTACACAAGCCACTGAATTATGGAGTCTTTTCTGTCCTCATATTGATAAAAATACTTATGAAATTTTGTTTACAGACTCTCCTCTCAAGATTTGGCTCTATAAGAATCTTACTAACAGAACAAACTTATTCATTAGCATTCCTTGGAACACACTATTTGCTTTCTCTTGTTGGATGTTATGGAAGAATAGAAATCGTAGACAAATACGTAATGAATCAATTCTTACACCATCTCTTCATTCTATCCTTAGATTGGCAACTGAGTTCATTAATATAACTACTTTAGTCAATCCTAAATGGAAGACTAAACAATCCACCTATATCAAATGGCACCCTCCCAAACATCCCTTTATCTCAGTCAACATTGATGGTTCTTACTCAACATCAACCAATCAAGGTGGAGCTGGTGGAATTTTCCGAGATCATAAGGGAAAATGGTTAACAGGCTTCACAACAAATTTTTATTGTTCATCGAGCAACCAGGCTGAAGTTTGGGCGCTTAAGTACGCAGTGGACATTGCATTATCCCAGAACATACAAATGCTTGAAATACAAACTGATTCCCAAGTGTTAATCAAAGGCATAAATGAAGATACAACAACACCTAATTTGAGTAATATGATTTATGATTGCAGATTACTCCTGAAAACGTTGAAGAATTTCCAAATTAGACACATTTATCGTGAAACAAATGTTGTAGCTGACCTGCTTGCCAAAAACAGACTACCTGATAGTCTCAGTTTTAGAATGTTCTATCACCCCCCTTGTTTTACTGTTACTGCTTTCGATAAAAATTTGATTGGTACATTGTACCAAAGACAAATCAACACTTGTAATCTTCCATACATGTAAGAAAATGATGTAACGGATTTACTGTTTAAGTTAATATATTCCATGTTTTATTATAAAAAAAAAACTAAGGCTCTTGTCTGAAATGTTACAGATAAGAATTAATTATGAAAATTAGCACTTTAGTTTATTTGAAAGTTGAGAGAGGTATATACAAATCATTAATCTTAAATTCGAATCTTTTATTTATATATTTATATATGAAGAAATGAGTCTGAGATGACATAAAACGACTACAGATTAATTTTAACTCAAAATAACTTTGGGATAAGAAGTTAAACAATATATATATATATATATATACACATGTGGATAGAGAATGTCTACATACTTCTCTTTAGCCTTATCTATTTTAACCAGAAGATGCGCTAATTTGTTGTGCTTTGTGTGATTCAAAAGTAATTGAAAAATTTTCAAATATCAACTTAAATAAATTTTGATGATTCAGTATTCTTCCTTCACTAATTATCTGAAAAAGATAAACGAATCAGCCTATCACGTTCCTATATATATATGTATTCGACTGAATTGTTTATTCAACGAATTAAACAAAATAATGGCAAACAGTTCTTTCAACATTGTTATATTGATCGCGTTTTCAATATTGTTTATTTCAAAGTAAGTGATGTTTTTAGTTCTTAAAACCCTCTTTTGATTGATAAATTTTATTTTATTTTGGATTAATTAGGAAGAAATTTTATTGATTAATTTGAGATTTTTCAGGTGAACCATCATGGAAGGGTTTAGTAGTTGCTCAAACCATAGCATGCAGAAGAAACACTGATTGTATAGGTTTATTAAGGTGTCCTCGTGAACCACCTTCTTGTGTCAATTCCCTCTGCGTTTGCTTACCTCCACCATTTCCAAACCACTATTTGTAATCATCTTTTACAGTAATCTTCATATACATATAAGATACATTATCTTCCTTTCATAAGAAAATACTCTCATGATTACTTTTGATTAAAAATACAGACATCTATATATGTATATAATTTAAGAAATTAAAAGCACAAATATATAATAATTATATATATATTGAACAATGTCTAAATGTGAATTTGCGTCTTCCCATGTGGGACTCATCTAAGACACCTTTGTGTCCTAAGAAAAAGAAAGAATAATTCTGGCTTTTTTTTTCCTTATTTCTCCTCTTTTAGAGGGTGGTTAGGCCAATACCAACCTCATTCTTTCCGGTAGGTATTACATTGACGGAGCAATGAAATATCTTCAGGGGACAATGAATATGAACTCAAATAGTGTTCTGATGCTCGTCTCCTACAATATTTAATCATCAAATTGTATCAGATTATGCTTTTTATCCAGAGAAATATATATATATATATATATTGAATTGCATAGATCATACCTTCTTTGATTTCTCAGATTAGATGACTGTGATGTTTCTGATCTTGCCATCTGGCTCAATGACGATAAGTACTCGTGAAATGAGTTCCCTTGCAGCTTCAAATATGATCTTTTGCCAACTGCAGATTGAATTACATTGCAGAGACTTGTGTCGTCTTTCCATCTTCATAAGCATAAAGAACCGTCAATAAATACTGATGCTAAAATCATAATCATGGTTTATACAAATTGAGTGTTTATGATGGGTTGTCAATGAAACCTAAATTCCTAAAATGAAATTACTTTTCATCCAAAGCATAACCAATACCCTCAAACAAAGATAATGAAAAGGAATATAGAACCCCAGAGTCTTGTACCTTTTTAGAGAAGTCGAATTTATGGGCATATTCAAATCTTTGCCTTTGAGTATCTTTTTGTCCAGAGTAAGTAGTTTCCCTAGAGACATTGTATTGGTTGTGGATAATAACATCTCCAATGCCAAATCAACCGGATTGCTGCAGCTCCTGTTTAATTCCAATGCTGCTGATTCTTTGGCATAAAAGCATGTCCCGTGTTGAGAAAAAGTTGATGTAATCTGCAGTTGGTCATCGTACCACCTGTGCGAATGTGCTTTGTTCTGAAGTGATGCTGATGATTCCAACAAATCCTGCAAAAAGATAAAAGATAACACTCAAATACCACAACCTTAATATCAGGTGTCTGTATCAATTAGATAACTTACATAAAGATGTGGTTGGCAGTAACTTAGCAAGAGATCAGCATCAGAAATCAAATCAGTCATCCCAAATGCAAGGTCTAGACCATGGGAAACATCTTTCTGTTCTGGTGTAACATGATGTTTCAAATCCATGCGACAGTTACGAAGTCTTTGCCAAGTTTCTTCAACATTGTTGAATTGACAATTTGATCTAGGCTTCTCAAAGTTCTTGGCTGTTCTACCAAAGGCACAGCTACTGCATTCATCTAACTCCTGATACACTCTCGCTACATATTCCCCATGTACAATACGAGAATCACCAATTAACTCTTCAGGCTGGGTTGCCTTTTCACTACCACCATAACTGCATGGTGTGCAACTGTGCACAGGGTTCAAGAGCTCTTCGTGCTTTATTGGTGATGAGCTTCGCGATAGGTAATTTCTCATGGAATCAACATCATCTGTGCAAACATTAGGACAGTAAGACACTGTAGCAGAAAATAATCCTGTTTCACTAACAATCTCTGTTTCGGCTATGGCTGATGATTCTGGTACACTGGATACATCAGCTAAATTGTACATACTGTGTATCTGTGGAGGAGAAACAGGGGTTCCCGAACACTTAATAATTCTCTGCTGTAAATTGTACCCATCTGACGGACTAAGTTGCTCATTTGGAAGGAAACAACTTTCGACGGCAAAACTGGGAGAAGGAGAATTACTGTTCGCACCTTGTATTCCACAATGAGAATCAAGCTCATGACCAGAAAATGGGGTACCATTATGAAAGTGGTCCTCACTAGAATCAGATAATACTACTGCATCAAGCCTTCTCCTAACATTTCTCTTAGAAAATGCAACTGGAGAGCTAGAAATGTCAGATAATTGAGGATTACATTGAGACTGACAAAACAATTCATCTTCAACCTGAAGTGAATAGTTCAAATTCAACATCTGCTCCTTCTTGGTTTCAATCCACTCTGATCTGGTGCTGCACATCTTTGAACTATTCTGTCTCTCTGTTCTTTCCATCTCTTCTTCCACAGCTATTTCCACTAAGTTATTGCTTCTTCCCATCATCAGTAATGATTTAGTTACCTCTTCCTCAATAAGTTCAGATAGTTGGGAAGGACAGCTCCAAGAAATCAATTTAGGTAGTAACTGGTGACCAGCTTCAAGCTCAAACAAAAAGGGACTAAATGCTACCTTTAGTTTATTACCTGATATGTAGAAAAAAAAAAGTAACTTAAAATTGGGATGTTCACAATGCGCCAATTGCACTTATTTCAATAGATATTAAATTCCTAACCAAGATTCCTATTTGGATTTGAAATATATACATGAGAATAAATTCAAGAGATCATTTTTTATTTATATCAATAACTGTAAAACATCTCTAGAGCAAATGGGATAGAAGAACTGCAGTGCCTCATTGCTCTACCGCATAACATGTATTAAGGCCTTTTAACTTATTTCTTACACTTTCTACATGACTAACATGTTGGATCATGAAAAAATTTAAACAGTTTGGCTTTTAGTAGAAACCTCAGAGTGTCAGAAAACATCAGAATCTTTAGCCTTAAAATCTGAAATATTCATGATGCACATGCAGAAACAGAAATAACTGATGGCACTTTAGTTTGCAGCAGTCTTTGTTTATCTAGTGAGAAATCATATGAATACTATTGTAATTACCGGTCAGTGAATTTTGGCTCTGGCACCAAAACTGCAGATTCATAATGGTTTTACGGATATCACACTGACAATACTCAACCATACGGTCTATCAAGCAAGCATCAACTCGAGCCTTTTCTGCTGCACAAACCTGCAGGAAAAATGTAAAGAAAACATAGTGAAAAGTAACCCTCAGAAAAGAATGTGAATACAGAAACATCTTTGAATAATAATACATACCATGTAGCCAAGAGTATTAAGATCCTTCAGTGTTGGCATTCCAAATTGCACCTCTATTCTGCCTAAATTCTGAGAAAGGGCAAAATTGTACTCTGCAAAAAATAAACTTATGAGTTGCCATTCACAAGAAGATTTTAATAAAAAGAAAAAAATACAAACCAAAAACCCTCTTACCATTTGCTGATAGAATAATGGGCCGTTTAGCTGTCTGTGCTAGCTTTTTTATTGCGGATAAAAGACCATGGTCTTCACTAAGTGTAGCATCCACATCCTCAAAAAAAATCAAAGTCTTACGTTCATGAATGTTCTGTCTGCCAATTGACCTACATGAATTCTGATAAGCTTGCTGAGAATCTTCTCCATCTGACAATTGCATCAGTTCTACAACTTCACTCTTGGATCCATTGTTCAGGTTGGTAATTCCTGTTGTGGACTTCACTGGAGTTTTCATCTCTGAATGCACTTTGTTGTTTGGTTTACTGGAAGAAAAGAAGCAAATTTTAGATTCTATATCCCTAAGGAATCTGGAAGACTTTTATTCCTTGGAATTCCTTGATAGCCTGGAAGAAGTAAGAACTTATAATTGTAATTTAGAATTCTCACTAGTAACGTATTGTTTCTAAGAGGAAGGCAAAATAGAAAAAAAATAAATTAATAATTTCTTTGATTTCATAATGTAACAAGTAATTTGAAAACAAAAGGTTCTGCACAGGTGATCAATAGAAAAGTGAGGGAGTGCTGTGTTTCAAAGCACTCATATGTATCAGGAATTAAATGTTCAGTTCTCGTGGTCTTAGATATAAAATACTTAGGAGAACTTTGGAACATGACTTAAGGTAGTATCTATTTAAGTTACCACATTTCCTTAATCAATTGGTGGGCTAATAGTGACCAATGTATCAACAGGCTAGAGCTGGACAGGTTACAGGAGAAAAAATTTATACTGGGCAAGGCCAGGGTCAAACTGGCCGGCCATTCAGACCGGGTACCAGCTGGCTGATCTGTTCATGTTCAAATCTGATTATAGAAACAAAGATCATAAGAGCATGTAGACTCTACTAAAACCCCAAGAGAACTTCAAAAAATTACAGAACTCAGGAAATCAGGTTATAGTTATTAGTTTAGGGAAGGAAGGAAAAGACCAATAAATACACATCTTACTTCCACAGTTTAAAGGATGTCAAGTTAGATTCTTCAGTTACACTTGAATTAATTGTCTCTACTGCCAGCTTACAAAGATAACTAATCCACTGCATAAAGAACTTAAAGTCTGAAAAACATTTAGTTCTAGTTCAGGTGTTGCAGAACACTACATCTTGAACATTATACTTAAGGGTTGTCATTAGAAACTACATTTGACATTTAGAGGTAATTATCAAGTACATTTAGATATTTTTGTTTAATTCTGGTCCATGGCTTACTCATTTACTTTTATTTTAGAATTCCTTACAGTATCTTGCTTTGGAAAAGGACATGATGCATATCATTCAATTACAAGTACTTGCTCTAGTCAGATATAGAGTTAGACATTAGAATTTCATTAGAGACTGAATTCTTGTGGCACAAGGTAAAGTATGGTAACATGGTTCTTTTGGGATTTTGGAACCCTTATATTCTTCTTTCCTTTCCTCGCGACCCCCCATTATTTGGTAGTCACTTTGGACCTCCAACTAATTCAGATTCTCTCTCTCTTCCTAAAAGTACTCATCCACATCATTGAATATAACCAATTCTTTATGAAAATTTTTCTGCAACTTAACTTGATATAGTATTTAAAAAGTTTGCAAGCCCTTTTGATCCCACAACTGCTACAAATACATGTAACTCATACAATAGAAAAGCTGTGTAAAGTAAAGGAAAAATAGGCACGGTATTAAGACGTACTGATGAACACTGTGTGACACTAAAGCCTCGCCAAGTTTTTGCTGCACACGGTATCCAGTACGCAAATCTGATGTATTGACCTAGAGAATAAATAGTAAACTCATGAATGCTATGCGAAAAATACCCCTGACCACAAACTATATTTAAAAAAGGGGGGGTGAAGTAGAAGAAAGAAAGAAAAGGAACTTGCAAACATTCAGATGGAATTTTAGTAACATGCTTAGTAAAACTAATTCCCTCAATCTAGAATTAAGGGTCCAATTTTAACTTGACGTGAAGATTCAATACAGCATTGGCCACATGCAAGTTTCCAATTTCTTTATAAAAGAAATTGAGACTAGTTATAAAACTTATATCCATTAAGGTTATTTATGAAATTCTAGATGTAAAAATGTCCATCAGAAGAGCAGGGAGATTATTTTTAGACATTCCAAGATAGAAATGCAGCAACATTTCTACTTCATTAATGGCTCATATGGGTTGTTTAAATATAAGCAGCTATGGAATGTTAGAATGGATAAATTTAATTAGAAGAATAGAGAGACTAAACGGATGGAAAGCAATCAACACAAGAATAAAGGCAAGAGAGGTTGTGACAGAAAAAATTTCTGTCCATCTTTCAATAATTACTGCCTATCTAGAATGTCATGATGCTTATAGACATCAAAACCAAAGAACAAAATCTAGATCTAAGCTAAGGAAAATTCATGCCTAAGGAGCTTTGGACCTAAATGACAGAAATATCACATAAAGGCATCTTAGTGAATGAACTTAAAAAAATACTCAATGTCTGGATTATCAAAATGACAGAAAAAACTAAAGCATAAACCAAAGAAATAGAAACACAATTTTCATCAACTCTGTCATATTCTAAGATCTATAAAATCCCTATATCACGTTTTAGCATTCACCATTTATTTGCAGAAATACTAAGAGTTGAAGTTATTTCTAAAGGAAATCAAAATATGGAGAGAAGTAATAGTAGTGGAAGTGCAATGATACTGATGCAGGATAACATGGGGTTCTCATCATTATTATTTTAATAATTACTAGCAGTAGTATTTTGTGATTAAAATTCAGTTGTAGAGTCTATGTTTCCTATATGCTTTAGAACTCTACAGGTCTTTTAGTTTTAACTAGTTTTATGATTTAATTATTATCCAGTTTTACAATTAATATAAGGCTTTAATTTTCTATCCAAATAAGTTTTAGCTATTCTAATTTGGATTAGGGTTCAAGATTCTATTTAAAGGACAAGAAGTGATTATTCTAGTGTTAGAAGCTTCACCTATGACTATGAAAGGTCATGGGTTCAAGTCTTGGAGATGGAAAAGTTTTTAAATTTAGTGGGCATACTTGTTAGTAAGATACAATTCATTTTTGTAGAAGTAAATCTTATATTTTAATTGCAAAGAAATTCTCTTGCAACAAGACAAAGTTTGGCTTCTTTCATCCCTCTTCCTGTTTTCATATAGTACTTGCACCAGATAGGAAATGAAGAATACCGCAGTTAAATAAAAAGTAGTTTTTCAACAACGGGGTAAAATCCGTTACTATGGACATCACATTTGCAATAGAAGTTCATGAGTAATATATGGTAGTATAATATTACAGGAGTACCTCAATAATATGGAATCCTTGCTCTCTGGCGCAAGCAAAGATAGCAGCTGACTTCCCACTCTGCAACAAGATAAGCATTTAAATGGACAGCTTAAAAACAAACACTTGCTGATTCATAAAAGTTGCACATAGGACATTTAACTCCCTTATCTTTAGAGAGAGAGAGAGCCTATATGGAAACTTTTCCAAATTCTTTGATACAGGGAAATGTGGACCTTACAGAAAAAACATTTGATGAATGGATGCCTATCCAGGTGTTAAATTTTCACAGTGGATCAATATATTCTCCAGCATGACTCATCACAAAAAGGGCAGGTGAGGGGAACCAAACGTTCTTCAAGCACAAATATTTGGTTTCAACAATGAAAAGAAAATAGAAACATACCAAGCCAAGAAAGAAATCCTAACTTTCACATTGTTGTCCCCACTTGGGTATGGCATGGAATTTAATCCATCCTTAATCCACTTTTAATGAAAAGGGAGAATGCAAGAACAATAACATTTATTATCCTAAAAATGTAATATTTTTAACTCAATAAGTGAAAAATAAAAAAGAAAACTAACCTATATATATATATATATATATATATATATCAATGTACATGGCCTTAAATCACTTTAATAACTGACAGCACACCTTCTGCATAACCAGTTTGACTAAAGTAATATTCTAGCACAGAAACATGAGTAACTTCGAAGTTGCAAATAGATGAGGTGGACAGTTCATTTTTTAGTTAACTAAGTTTTATTTTTTGTAGCAAGGAATAATGTTATAATGCATTGAAGATTCATAGAAAATCTGTTTAGTACAGAAGATCTCGTATTTTCCAGACTCTTAAGGAGTGCAAGGGTCTGAGGTAAAGACTAATAAAGAGGTCATATGGGTATGATAACTCTGCTCTAAACAGATTTGTAATAATTAAGACTAACTGCTTAACTCAAATCCTCATGATAAAGGGTAAAAGAAATTAAAATAATTTGGTTCAGGAATGGCTCTCTTTTGAGGGATATTACACCCTCCAAGACATAACAGAACAGTATTCCCAAGTTTGTGCCTCACATTTCCTCCCAGCACAGTAGACATAATTGAAAATAGCTTGTGAAATATTGTAACTAAGTAGAGTGCAGATAATATAGCTAAGATCATGAAAGTCATGTGGATAGATCATGTAAGGCATACCACAGTGAGGAAAGACATATTTGAATGAACAACGCAATTTTGTACTCCGAACATGTACAGCATATAAAAGGAAGAGAACGATACCCCAACTGGTCCTGTAACAAGCAAAACATTCTTCAATGAAATTTCTCCATCAGTATTTTCAGAATCAGCATTACTCTGGGAACTGCTATACTCAATGTTATTAACAGTATTCTGATCTTCAAGGGAACTCCAAGTTTGAGAACCTTTCTCATGCCATAGATACAGCCATTCACTTATGAACTTCACTGCTTCACCATTACCGCATATCTGCATTGGTATGAAAATTAACTTGGAAGAATGAATTGCATAGGAGAAATATTCACAATATTAATGATGTCCAAAACATTTCACCTCTGTAGCCTTTCTAGGCTGGTACTTGTCTGTCCACAGGCTGTTTTCTGGCTTGTCACTGTCACTGCAACAATTAGAAGCCATAGAAGCTAAGCATTGAATCCTGAAGATAATAAAAACGCCATTTTAAGGATAACATATAAAATTGATTTTAAGGAAAAGAAGAAGTATGATCTTATAAGTAATTAAGAGTGAAGACAATTATCAAACTCAAGGTATCTATCTAAATGCATAAAAAGCAACAGAGTCTAACAAGTGCTCTGCATAATTAATTTTCGAATTCCTTCTCCTGATTCTCTCACAAGAAGATATATGGGACATCAAGACTAAAACCAAGCAAAGGAATGAAGACGTAAGAGAAAATTAATGTTTTGACTATTGCAGGTAGAAGGTGATGAAGAGTACAAAATATCCTGGCCTACCTCCTAGACTACCAATTTTCTCTCCTTTTCTATTTACTTATTTCTTCCCCTTTATGTGCCCTCATTCACCATTTGGTCCCATGGCATAAAGAAGCTTCCAGAAGCATTAAAGTTTGAAAATTCCTTACGATAGCTTTCCTGGTCTCTTAAACCAAATGCAAGACAGCTGCCAAAAAAGGTAAACAAAAAGTATATGTGCCCAGATTCACCTTCATGGCTATTCGAATAGCCAAGTTTTTAACTTGCACCTGGGATACTCTAAAACCCTCCCATGAATTTGTTACATACTGAGTCATTAGGGATATATAAACCTGTCTACATGTTGGAGTTAATATAGACCAGGTCAAACATACGTGTAATAACACAAAGGATCATCAAAATATTACTCAAAGCTATCTAGAAAATGGTAACAACAGAAAAGACTAAAAAAAAAAGCGAGAGAGAAAGAGCAAAAGAACAGAGGACTCTGATTAAAGTAAGAGGATAAAGGGGTAAGCACAATCACTACATTCAAAAAACAACACACTTGATAAACTATAACCACAGTGCAACAGAGAGCCCTCACCCTTGCTGAAGACAGTTGAACTTCCAGTCAGCTTCTGAATCTTGACAACTTGGAAGTAGATTAAGGGAATCCAATCTCTCATTTCCATTCTCCTGATAATTTCATAAAGCTTACAAACTTCAACATTCTGTTCACTTGTAAAATTCATGAAATTTAATATGATAAAACCCCCAAATTGCAACTGTAGAACAATTTCTGTGTTCAAGTACAATTGACACAATTTTTATCAGCAGTTAAAAACTTAAAATCAGAGAATCATATATCAGCTCTGAGGACGTATCAGTTGTGACTCGAAAGATCAGTACAGCTATTAAATACAGGCTGCTGGAAGAAATCTAAGAATGGCATACACAAGTATCATTCTATTTACCAAGTTATATGTTTATAACTGACTGTTAGCCACGAGGAAAAAGTATATATAAAGATGAGAAAAATATGAGACCTCAATGAGTTCACATGGACAATGATTCGGAGACGTGTTATCTGGGCTTGTTGATGAAGTGCTTGCATAACAAATTGCGAAGTCATCAAATTGCAATGACTTAACAGATTGCTCAGAAGTTACCGAGGCAGATTCTTGACCTGGATTAAAATCTGGAAAGCTTCCTTGTGAAAAATTCAAATCTCTCCAATCAAGAGAGGGTGTATCATCCTGCATAGCCAATATTCAAAACTCATCTACCTGAGTAATATTATTCAATTCACTAACAGATTGGGAAAATAGTTAAATTGGAATAGAGAAACCAGGATTAACCTTATCTGCCTCAAATACATGGATAGAGTTAAAAGAAGGCAATTCTTTCATTACAGCTCTATCTTGGTTTTTTTTATTCACATTCTGGCCTAAAAAAAAGGGATACAGTGGCTTTTCTGCAGAACATGAATTTTCCTGACAAATGGACAAGAGACTCACTGTAAAGTTAAATTACAAGAAATATATCAAAGTGTATAATCTAGTAGAATATACAACAGAGAAACTTAAACTAACCTCAGCTGTAATCTTTGCCTCCAAACTAGGATTAGGAAAGGAATCCATTGTTTGTTTGTCTGACACAGATTCTGATGGTGATCTCTTCCCTAATGATATCTTGGCTCCATTATTCATCAATTTTTTCATTGGTTTAGTAGTTGTTTTTCCTCGCTTGCCTGACTTCGTGATTGGCTGCTGCTTCAAATCTTCAGGAGTTTTAACTTCTACAAAATATTGTTAAGAGAAAGTTCAATTAGTTCAACATATATATGATGTAAGGTACTTGCATTAAGAAATCAAATTGAGTTCTTCTAGAATAGCTTCAAAGAGGCTTAACCTTTAGCCAAAAAATCCCTGTATTTACTCAGTGTGGTTTCATTCAATTTGACCAACTGGCTTATTCATTCCATGAATAATCCCTAAGCTTTCTATGCTTAGATTCAAGATGCAGAAAAAAAAAAAGAAAAAAGAAAACTCAAAACAATTAAAGGAAACTGAAGAGAGAATTGCAGAAAATTAGTTAAGATGATGTAATTCGTCCAACCCTTTTGCAACAATTCATACTTTTAGTGACTTAATAAAACAAAGCATTGCTATAATTATTACAGAAACATATTACAGAAAATGGATAAGATTCATTAGGTAGTAACAAATAAGAGCATACATTGTTTCCTTTTCTTTTCTTTTTTTTTTCTTTTCCTATTGAGGAAATAAATTTCTTAAGGTATTCTGAACTAAGTTGCAATGCATCAGCCAAAATCGACCTTGTCACTACTTTCAAACACCTTCAAGAAGAATTACTTCTTATCTATTATCCCTTGGAGTTACAGCAAGAAATCAATTACAGTCTTCCTAATTTGTTTGATTTTCTTAGAAGTGCAACATTAAGGCTTAGTCAGATTGAAAGGTTGGGTTCAGGACTGTCTTTCACAAGCCAGATATTTCTATTAGTGCCTCTTTCTGATATCAAGGATTAAATTGTGTTTAATTCTCCAAATCTAGCACATATTTTGTGCATATATCATATTCTACAAAATAAAAAATACTGAAAGAAATACTTCCACTACTGCTCTCCAAATTATATAGTTTTCAGATATATACTCTTTTCTGACAGCATATAGTGACATCAAAAGGGCAGTAATCTGGGTAACTGTCCTTCCAAAACTGTTGACCTTGCCTATGCAGGGGCCAGTTGTTTTAGATATCACATTTTGAAATTTCCTTGGTTCCCATATCCCATGATGGCTAAAAGAAGTAATGAAATGATAATGACATTCTTGATCCTGCTATTCATGATTTCCACAACTTTCCAATGTGTTACACAAAAATTAGATTTGGATATAGGTCTTTTCCTTTTCTCTTTCAAGAAGTAAGAGCAGAATAAGTCAGTGCTACTTTTTACAAAAACTTCTAAAATTTCCACCCAATGTGGATGACTTATTGATCCAAAATAAACTAAATAAAATCGTAGTATACAAAAACATACCAGGAGTAGAATTTGGAGATAGACAAGAGAGACCATTTCCTTCATGAGATACCAAGGAGAATTGATCTTGTTGTGTCTTTTGTTTTCTTTCTGAGATCTTCATGAAGAAATCAGATTCTGCAAGAAAATCAATTATCCAATGGATACGGTGTTTCTGTTAGTTGTTAGTTTTTGCAACCTCAGAACCCCCAAGATATTATCGTTCATAAAGAAGAAAAGGCATACAATCTTCTTTTGTTTCTCCTTTCCAGTGAGAGACGAAGGGGAAAAAAAAGAGGAAGAAGACATCTTGTGATACTTACTCAACATAACAGGAGAATGCGTATTGTGTATATGTTTTTTTGAAATTTCATTTCCATTCGCTGTAACCTACAGGAAGAGGCAGAGAAATAAGTCATTGTAACAAGTGGCATAGTTTCCGCCTTTAGTTGCTCATATGATGAGGAAATAAAAAAATAGGAGACAAATTATTATAAGGAATCGTACGAAACAAGGTTTATTTCACTCCATTCTAATGAGGTGCTACATGATATTTGAGGGACAGTGCCAGAAAATGCCCTGATGGTCTTTTTTTTTTCTTGACATATGTAAAGTTGTGCTTTCCTTTTGGTTCTTACAATGGGACATTTTTAAAGTGTTATCTTATCATTACACAACTATAAGTTCTGACCTGAACACCCTCAGTTCATTATTAGGATTAATTTCATTCAAAGTAAAATAAAATTAAAATTAAAAAAAAAAATATATATATATATATATGTAAGATAATAAACGATACTCCTTTTCAATTAAGTACCTACCAATAGAAATGACCAAACTAAAGAAGAACTGAAACAAAAGCTTACTTCTTACACTCACAGTAAAAATATAAATCTACAAAAAATGAACCTTTATATATTCTAACAGTTCCCTGATAAAAGGAATAAGATGTATCGTATTAATCAAAGTTCCCAGAACTCTATTTCTGGTTTTTCCTTTAGAGCTAGTAATGCTTGTAATATCCCAATGACCACCACTCTACAGTATGAGAAAAGTATTCATAATATAGAATTTAAAGAATATATGGCCGCAGTAAACTGTAGACAACACACATTATGTTGAGTGATCACTCAGGAGGCCAAAACTAACATGAATGTAATCTATATGCTTAAAATCGATATTTGTGACTAATGTTGATCGATTTAGCTTTCCTTAGCTAAATAAGCAATGCTTCCCAACAGAATTAAGCGTGAGATAAATCCATATTGAATAGAAAGACTTTACTAGGTATAACCCACAGCTTTACTTTTGTATAAATTATAAGGTAAGACAAATACTGGGAAGAACAAAACTCCCAGTGTTAAAGATGGGGCAATTTAGTACTTCTTCATTCATTCCCATCCAATACCAAGAACTTTTCCGCAAATTAATTCATGGAGTAGAAACTTAAATAGCTCCCAAAGATGAAAAATTACCTTTTTAGGAATTCTTGATTGAGACACAGCCTTGGAATTACTCTTTGTCTTTCGTTTGGGTGTTTTTTTCTGCCTTTTGTTGCTTGAACTACACCAATCCTCATCTTTTTCATCCTTGTCTCTGACTTCATTTTCCTCACATTTTTCACTACGAGAGAACAGTACCGATTGCACGAGTTTCCGCTTCGCAACATTCTCCCCCTTTCCTCGCCGGAGCTCCATGTGCGGCAATTGCTGCTCGGTTGCCTCTTCCATCTAACAATTAAACTAGTTCGTGTGAAATTTTGGGGTCTCAAAAGTTAGGGTTTTTTTTTTTGGAATCAATCAAATTTTCATGGGTTTTTGCAGAGAGAACATGAAATAAAGAATTTTATCTTTCCTTTTCTTTTATTTTCTGGTACTTGCCTCTTTTCCCGCCTTATATCTATTTTCAGCTATCCTATGACCGATCTAACCGATTGGTCGTTACACCTGGTCACTCCCGCGCTGGAGAGTTTTTCAACATTAATAATTAAAATAATCAAATCTTATAAGATATATATCTTAATCTTAAATATTTATCTTCTCAATTTTATCTTAAAACATTAAAGGAAAATTTTATTTAAATGAATAATAAAAAATACAGATTCTTAGAAATTAAAAGATTCTGAAATAAATTAAATTAGAAATACATTACTATAATCCTTTATTTATTTTTTTTACAAAAATATATCAAATTTTAACAAAATTAATATTTGATTTCTTTTAGATAAATGTTATATATATATATATATATATATATATACTTTTAAAAATATATATATAAAAAAATCAGAGAAAAATTAAATTTATAAAGATTTATTAGATAATCAATTTATGATTATCTTTATTAATATAAAAAAAAGATAATAATTTAGATATTCTCTTTTCTTTTTTGTAAATTTTATTTATTTATTTATTTTATAAAAATTTTACGGATCATTTTTTGATACGATTCCAATATGGTATTTTTGTCCAAACCAATAATAGTGTAAATTATATTTGTATCTTTATCCAACAAAATAACAAAGGAACGGATAAATACATTATTGAATAATACAAAGTGAAATTCCTAAAAGTAACTACAAAACGACAGCGTTTGTTGCCCTCATTATTGTGACCATTTTAGATTTTTTAAGTCATCCAAATCATAATTTGGCTAATTTTCAATCACATTTCTATTTAATGATATATCCAAAAAAAAAACTATATTAATATTTATAAATTAATTGGACTTATTCATTTTAATATAAAATTATAAGGAAATTGATAAAAAAATTTTGATTTAAAAAAAAAAATCAAAATATAAATATTAAATTCAAATTATTTAATAAGTAACAAATGTGGGGGTAGGGGTGTCCAAGGCCCGAGGCCCGAAAAACCATGCTGACCACTGTCTCCGTGGACCCCACAAAACTTTTTTGGTTGTCTCCTCCATTGGCCCTCTCTTCCCTTCTCCCCTTTACTTTATTCTTAGTCTTTAGTGCCTCTCTCTCTCTCTCTCTCTCTGTTTGCTATTTTCAGCTCCTTTTGCTACTGTTTTTTCTTAGCTTCCTTTGCTCACAGCTCCCTTTCCCTTACTCACTCACTCTTTCTTTTTCTTTTCTTCTCTGAAAAACCCTACTAGAGAAAGGAAAAAAATTTACCATATCCCACCACCATTTTCAGCTTCTTCTATGCTTTTACACAATTTTGAACACAAAAGATTGGAACTTGACGAGAATCAAGAAAAGTTCATTTCTTTCCCCTGAAATCTTGAAAAAAAAGATAAACTAATGGCTGTAGGTAGCTGTTCTAGCAACAATGAGTTTCTGTCAGTTCTCTCCTTCTTTCTCTTCTTCCTCTGTACTACATTTCCCATGGTGACATTTTCTAAGTCTACCATTGAACCTTGTTCAAACTCTGATTCCTGTTCATCTCTTGTGGGTTATACCCTCTATACAGATCTCAAGGTTGCTGAGGTTGCTTCCCTGTTTGATATTGACCCAATAGCCCTACTTACAGCTAATTCCATTGATATTTCTTACCCAGATGTTGAAAACCATATTCTTCCTTCTAAGCTCTTTGTGAAAGTACCCATTACTTGTTCATGTGTGGATGGTATTCGTAAGTCTACTTCTACTTCTTACAAGACACGCCCTTCTGATACTCTTGCAGCCATTGCAGATGGTATCTATGGTGGTTGTTTCTGCTGATCAGATCAAGGAAGCTAATTCTAACTCCATTTCTGACCCTTCTGTTATTAATGTGGGTACTAATCTAGTATACCATTGCCTTGTACTTGCTTTAATGGTACTGATAACAATCTTCCAGCTATTTATATGTCATATGTGGTTAGCCTGTCGATACCTTGCTGGTATTGCTACAAGGTATTCTACTACTTTGACAGATCTCATGAATGTCAATGCTTTGGGGAGTCCTGCCATTAAGGAGGGTGATATTCTTGCTATACCATTGTCTGGTATGTGTGTTTCTTTCCACTTGTTTGAGTTTCTTATCAATGGAAATTGGAAATTTTGGTGGGATTTTTTCATAGGGTTTTCCATGTAGTAAGTATATTTAAGTATATAAGCACATGAACCTTGTATGTATTGTTAACTCAAGATATCCAGTATTGTGCCAAGTAGTTGACTTTGAATGTCACATTGTGTCTTTCTGGTCATATTGTTGTCTCATCTTGTTAATAGGTTGATGTTGGGCTTAGGTTTAACAGATTCAACTTCACCTGAGTACATATGTTCTCTGTCATAATTACCATCCCTAGTTCTTGTTTTCTTGCAAGTTTTGAAGAATTTAATTCAAGAAGTGAGTTATGAAGTATTTAACTTTCACAAGAAATATGTGTAATTACTGTAATTATATCCAAATGTTATCAGCCCTTATGGTGGGGCTATGGGAAAAAGCAATACTATTTCCTGCTTTTAATTTTTGCAGTATGTTTTGTGATAATGAACGACTGTATAAAAGTTAGTTGTGATATGAGAAGAATTGAACTAGTGAAATAATAATTGTGATATATTCCAGCTTGTTCGTCGAGCTTCCCCAAAATATGCTTCAGATTATGCATTGTCTGTACCAAATGGGAGTTATGCTATAACAGCAAGTCACTGCGTGCAATGCAGTTGTGGGATGGGCAGTCGCAAGTGAGTGATAGCTTAATGGCAGTACGGAGTTCTTTGCTTGGATTATATGATTTGTATTTATCCACTTATTCACCTTCTAATGCTTTACTTACTAGTGCAGTTTATACTGTATGCCAGCTTCGTTAGCAGTTTCTTGTTCCAGTATGCAATGTAGAAATAGCAACCTAATGCTCGGGAACGTCACAAGGCAGACGGGTGGTGGCTGCAATGGACTACTTGCAGTTATGGAGGTTTCGTTAATGGAACTATCGTCACCGTGTATGTTATTGTTTTGTTAGTTGTAAACAGATTGTTTTTCATATTCATATTCGATTGAGTTGTTTTGTTTATCTTTTCTGTCGTCTGCAGATTGTCCACGTCTCTTCAGCCACGATGCCCGGGTAAGTGAAGATGAATTCACAAGCACAACTTGCTTTTTTTGAATTTGGTTGTCAAATGTCTTTTTGTACTGGTTTTGAACTTGCAGGACCACAGCAGTTTCCTCCTCTCATTGCTCCTCCCACTTCTGTTGGTCCGGATTTATTTGCTCCGGCTCCTGCACCGTCTGAATCTACCGGTGCACCAACGACTGTGCCAAAATCATCTGTGGTGCCTTCAACTGGGGGGATGGGGATAGGATTCCCACCTGCAAATGGCCCGGCCGGAAGTGCTTCCGGTGCTTGCTCTTTGGCTACTTTTCCCACCACATTTGTCTTGGCTTTGTATCTATTTTGTATGCCGTTTCTTCCATCTTACTTCTTTATGTTTTGATCTGAGCTTTGGCTTTTGGGATCTTCTTTGTTTCCATATAGGCTTTAAAGGTCCCAAAAATCCATCACGTTGTATTTAAGCTATTTGTAATTGGCAGACATTCAATTTTTGGCGAAAAAGATTGTTTTCAGAAATTCATCCCCATTGCATCGCAGAAGTTTCACTTCTTTAATGCTTCCTTATGTTTGAAACTGCAGGGTATTCTTTATCCATTTTGCTTTTTTGTTTCCCATAATCAGGAGAAATGCATATATTTGTCCAAACAAATGACCGCACTACACAAATAACAGCACTATATTAGTTACATCATTTCAGAATGAAAAAGAAAAGGGAAAAGAAATAAGTTCCCAAAAGGCAACGAATGTAAATTTACACTTCAAAAGAGTATGAAAAGTGGCAATACCAATGATATTTACAATATCCACATTTGGAAATAGAATTTCAGAAAGATAGACAGAGAACTTCATAGCCAGAGGCTTAGCCAGGAACATAGAATTTTGAACTGTTTATATTACAGAAGCATTTACTTCAAATGAAATCAAGCTTCAAAGTGCCTTCAAAACAACTTTGCTAGTTGTGTGGACAGCCTTCAGAACAACTTTGCTAGTTGCGTGGGCTCCCAGTACAGCATAGCGTAGAATTCCCCGACT
Organism: Asclepias syriaca; assembly: GCA_027405835.1. NCBI lineage: Eukaryota > Viridiplantae > Streptophyta > Magnoliopsida > Gentianales > Apocynaceae > Asclepias > Asclepias syriaca. The sequence continues at coordinate 2,799,021 of CM049934.1, read as the reverse complement.
CTGGTACAGCCTGCAAACAGGAAAATAGAGATGAATGTCTGATATCCATAATGAAAAAATTGTATGATTTTAACTAATTCTACGTACTTCTCAAATTTCTAATTGCTTAAAGTATTGCAACTGGCCAATTGTGGGCATGTAAATAAAAATAATAATGCGCATTGTGTTATAGACAGAGCCAGTTTGAGAACGAACATTCTTGTGTCCAAAAATTCTCAACATATTATTATTCATAGTTAGGGAGAAAAGTTTCTCAGCAGGGACAAGAGGCACTATACCCTTGGGACATAATCTGCACCTTAAGGGAAGGTAGAAAAAGGTTTACTCTTTCTCATTTTAAAATTTAATTGAAAACCAAGGTTATAACAAATCCAAAAGAATAGAATAAAGCCACTTTAGCTTTGGCATTGAGCCTCATGACTTCTATCATAGCTAAATTTTGTAGTAATAGTCTACTACTTTTTACCTCTTGTGCCTGAACTGTTTTAATTCTTGCCTATTAAAAGATTCCTTTAACAAATTCCACTCAACAGAGTATTTCCCAATCTTTGCCACTAGTGTTAAGATTATATGCATAGCCAAAGGACTGATAAACATAAAGACGTAATGTTGTTTGTACTCTATCATCTCCCAATAACTGCAACTATCATGGCAAACATTATATATGGGAATAGAGAGGTTTTAAGTATCAAGTATGTATGGGTCTGTTCAACTTAAATAAATTATAGATAAGATCTCACCCCGCCAGAGCAAGTCCCCAACATGAAAGGGTATAGAACATTGTTCCAGCATGCCAAATGTGAAGCATCTTGTCCATTTTGCTCATGCCTTTCAGGGAGTCAGCAATAGCTGCAAGTTTTAGATTGTTTAGGAAGATAACCCATCATAAAGTAATGTTTTAGATTGTATTGTAAATTCTAGAAAACTCGTAATTCATTCAACTCTATAAGAATTTTCCATAGAAATAAAAGACAACAAGCAGAAAAGCATACTTACCCTTCTGCAGCTGCTGAGGAGTCATGTCCTGTAAGAAACACAAACAACATAGTCATATGCATTTTATCTAATGATACACATTATTCACAAAGTCAAACTGAATTCCTTAGAAACCTTAGCCTTGGGGTTTGAAACAATGCACTTTGCCATGAAGTTTACAACCCCTTCCACAACATTTTCCTCACTAACAACTACATAATTTTCATTATCGATCCCACTAGATTCTTCAATATTAATTGAAGCCATATCAGGAACCCAAACCCACCAACTTGGCTCCTTCTGGCCTACATTTACCAGAATTTCACCGGCCTTCAAATCCACACCTAATCAGTCATATCCACAAAAACAGAAGTTAATAAACAACAATTGCAAAGAGATGGAAAAATGAAATTTCCAATAAATCACAAAAGCACACTATACAATTTTATTTATTATTATCATAATCTTTTTCAAAATTCAATTCACATGATGTTTTGAGAGGAAAAAACCTGAGGTTTCCTTGAAGGGAAATCTATTTTCGTTACCACAGCAATCGAATTCTAGCTTATCCAAGAAACTGGTAGAATTCACGGCAGACATAAGACGAGCATGAAGCTAAAAAAAAGGAAAGGAAAAAAGGCCAATGATAAGTAAAAATAAAACATTATAGGATAGAATTAAACGATAATATAATAGCAGTAGAAGTACATCAGGAGGACAATCCATTGATAGAGAAGATTCCGAAATATTCTTAAGGAGATTGAGATTTTGTTCCAGCAAGGTCCGAAGGCGTTGATTTTCCGCTCGCAGAGCTTCCAATTTCTCCACATCAACACCTCTTTCGTGGTCCGATGAAGAGTCTAACGGCGGCGCCGATTCATGAAGCTCATGGTGGTTGTTACCGTGGTGTTGGTGGTGGTGACAACACTCCATCGCTGTCCATGCGACGTCGGCTACTTCCAATACCGTCTTTGCAACTTCCAACGGAGCACGACCCACCATCTTTAGCCCCTGAAGATTTTGTAAAATTGCAGGATTTTGTTTTCAGTTTGATTAGGGTTTCAGCATGAATTGTTTCCCAATTGATCGGTAAACGAAAAGGTAAAGGAAACCAGATAACCCCGAAAAGAAAAACCTTTTGTTTTCAGTGGCGTAAAAATATGGGATTTCTGGCTTCGGAACAAAATAATATTCTGTTCAAAATGAAGCAACAAAAAAAATATTTTTGATTTAGTCCTTTAAATATTTATATTTATCTAAATTGGTCTTAGATATTTTATTTTAAATAACTTGATTTTCTATAATTCATCAATATTAGTTAATTTTAACCCATTAGAAGAAAGAAAAAATAGATGAATGACTAATTCATTTGAAATTAAAACTTTAGGACCAATACGAAATATATAAATAGTTAAGGGACTGAATCAAAAGTTTCCTTTTTATTATTATTAAATTATTAATTATTTTTTTTGAAAAAAGTCATCAATCGTCTACAAATTAAAACATACCGTCGGCCGCCGGCAGAACTTGTGTTTCTCAGTGGTTCCGATCGTAGTTCTGCAACTGAACATGTTCTCCGGCAAGAAGCTCCGCAGCAAGCTTCTGCTACTATTCGCATCGCTTTCTCTTACTCTCCTTTCTGCGTCCAGACTTCAAAATGATCAAGAAGTAGAGCGAATCACCCGTTTCCAACAGTACCTTCGCATCAACACAGCTCACCCTAATCCAGACTATGCCTCTGCTGTTAATTTCCTCACGAATTTCTCCCTTTCAATTCCTTCTCTTAAGTACCAAATTCATTACTTCATCCCAAATAAGCCTGTTCTCATATTCACATGGCCGGGTTCTGATCCCACTCTTCCTTCCATTCTTCTCAATTCCCACTTGGATTCAGTCCCTGCAGAGCCAGCCAAGTGGGTTCATCCTCCATTCTCTGCTCACTATACGTCTGATGGTAAAATTTTTGCTCGCGGTGCTCAGGATGATAAATGCATTGGTATTCAGTATTTGGAAGCTATGAAGTCGCTAGAATTGCAAAAACACTTTGTCCCTCTTCGTTCTGTGCATGTTTCTTTTGTCCCTGATGAAGAGATTGGTGGCTTTGATGGGATGGCGAAGTTCGCTGAATCTGAAGAGTTTGAAAAGTTAAATGTCGGGTTTGTGTTGGATGAAGGCCAGGCCTCGCCAGGTGAAGAGTATAGGGTTTTTTATGCTGACAGGTCGCCATGGAATTTAGTGATTAAGGCTGTTGGAATGCCTGGTCATGGATCGAGGATGTATGATAATAGTGCTATGGAGAACTTGATGAATAGCATTGAGGTTATTACTAAGTTTAGGAGTATTCAATTTGATGTTGCTAAAAGTGGTTTGGCTGCTATCTCGGAAGTTATTTCTGTGAATCCTGTGTTCTTGAAGGCCGGAATTCCATCTCCTACAGTATGTTTACGAGATTGTTATGATTGAAATTCAATACTGACATACGTTTCTGCTAATTAGGGAGAATGATGAGGAATTTGCATTTGCTTATTGCAGGGATTTGTGATGAATATGCAGCCCTCTGAGGCAGAAGCAGGTTTTGATGTGCGGCTCCCACCTACAGCCGACCCTGATGCTTTGAGGAAAAGGATTGCAGAGGACTGGGCTCCAGCTTCCAGGAACATGACATTTGAGGTGAATTGTTTTAACTTTGCAGTTATTGTTACTGAAAATGTCTGAATGTTGTTTACATTTCCATAATGGAAATTCTTTTTGTTCCACTACTTCGTTGTTGACATGCATTATCAATCATATAAACAAACTCAGTCCATTGCAATTTCCATACATGATCAAAGGAAGTTATACATGCAATGAGGATATAAATGATTTAATATAAGAATTGAATTTATGATCTATTGCTGTATCAGGTTCAGTTCATGAAATCCTTAACTACAGCAATGTTAGTTTTTCTTTAGGAATTCAATTAATCCCTATGTATAAACTTTAGAGTAGAAGTTTATGGGTTCGATTGCTGTCTTTGCTCTATTTACTGGTTAATGTCAATGTGTTCGGCCCAGGTATATTAATTAAGTTTAACACGTTTCTATAAGTTTAAACTTTTAGAGAAAGTAACTGTAAAAAAAGCCAACATCTCAAATAATTGCATTCTGTTTTGTTCCCTAAGAGGCTGGTTGTTCATGCTTTCCCTCCAATTTCCTGGAAAAAAAATTTATTTTCTGTTTTGCCTTCTGTTGGAAGTTTCAAAATTTTTATTATTTCCATTCTCTATTGTCTTTAGGAAGGAGAAGAAGGGAAACCTGTCTACCTTAAGATTTGAAATATTGCTTTCAACCAAATTTGTAGTTTCTGCTAGTACTTCCTTTGTATGTATTTAGTCTTCTAACTTTTAGCAAATTTATACATATTTTACTTGTGTAGGTCTCCGGAACTTATTTCATAGTTCTTACTTTAAAAGTAAACCCTGTACCTCATTTATATTTTTGCATATAGGATTCTGAAACCGGAATTGTTCATCTTAATGTAAAACTGCTCAAAAAGTTTGTCCGTCCTGTGTGGTGTATTTTACCTTTTCCATACCACTGTGTAACTTGGAGCCTCTTGTTCAATTTTACAACCTTTATGCTATGAGTTTCCTCCATAGGAACATTTTAGTGAAGTTACTCTAGCATCTGTTTGAAATTACCTATTACCTATTGGCTGTTTTTAAAGCTTATATTTTAATATGTCTTGGTTATGTTCAATGTGCTGCCTACTTTTAAATTACAAAACCAGAGTTACATGTTATAAATCTTTCTATCTAGAATAACTACGCATTGTTAAAGCTTTCGTTATACAAGTTTTTTAGCATTTGGTTGAGACATCTACTAAGAACAATAAGAGAATAGAAGTAAAGACCTTCTCATTATTTTTCGCAAATTCGTCTCAGGTCTCTTCTAATTCGTAATAGAACAGTGTTGAATGTTTTTCTTACTTCAGCTTTAACACTTGATTAGTTGAGATAAATCCTATCTACCTTTATTCTAGAGTACAACTTTATACACTCCAACTTTTTGTGGACATACTGAGCTAATATCCCTTGCTAATATTCAATAGATGTATATTTGAGCACATGTGAAGAAAACAATGTATGGTTCTAGATTGAATTATTTGCAAACTAATTTTTGAGATGGGTGTTTTTATATCGTCAAGTCTATCAATTTAAGTTGTTCAGATTTCCGAATTTATAATTCTGATATTCCGTCCCACATTGAAAATATATATGAATGGGTAATGTTATATAAGAATGAGTCCAAGTACTTATAGTAAACTTGAGATATTCTTTTGTTATAGCAAAAGTGACAGTGTGCTGCTCGACCAATAGGTGCAGCATGGGCTTGTGAGCCCGGTTCGTTATAGTTGGTTCAGTGACTGAGTTAGCTGTCTAGGTTGTTTAGTACAAAACATTTCGTGTCTTCCTATTCTTAGCCATTTTACATTCTTCTGGTATTGCAGATAACTGAGAAAGGACCACTAAGAGACTATATGGGACGTCCATTGATGACAGTAGCTAATGATTCTAACCCATGGTGGTCTGTGTTCGAGCAAGCTGTTACATTAGCCGGAGGTAAGCTTGCTAAGCCTGAAATCTTAGCTTCAACTACCGATGCTCGATACATTAGACAGAAGGGACTTCCTACACTTGGTTTTTCACCAATGAAGAACATGCCAATTTTACTTCACGACCACAATGAGGTAAGAGGAGGGGGAAATAAACAAGAATTTGCATTTTGACAATTCTGATAATCTAATTCTTTGCTTATGATTATCATATAGTCTCTGATGATGGAATTTTGAATGTTAAAATCTTGGCAGTTCATGATGGATACTGTCTATTTAGAAGGAATCAAGGTGTATGAATCCATAATCAGATCTTTGAGTTCCTTCACTTCTTCTTCTTCTTCTTCTTCATGATACTATTATGTGTCAGCTGATCATATGGACATCATGAGTAAGCATCTTGTATTTGATCTCTTTCAGATTTTATTTTTCTGTCCTCTCTTGGTTAGATGCTGTTGCTATTATTGCTGGAATATTTAGAAATGATGCATCTAAGCTTTTAGTGATAACTTAATACTCTTATTAAGATTTTCACAGTACATTTTTAAGAACTTGTACACACAACTTATTAAATATATATATATAAATAAAATTGTAGCAATGAAAGGTAATGTGAAAGTCCCTTCTTGTGATTTATTATTATTATTTATTGTAGCAATAAAAAACATTTATCTAAATGGATAAATGGATTGAGTATAGTATCTATTGTCAGTGCTTCCAAATCTTTCACATTAGGTGAATCTACAATCACCTTTTCTTTTTTCTATAAACTTTCTTATTCATTTATCCTTTTTCACAATTCCATTTAATTTAAATTTAATATAAATTGTATTTATAGAGTCAAACTTTTATTCCTGAATCTTACACTATATTTACAACATATATTAAATTTTAAATTTTGTGTAACATTTACAATGCATTTTTTTCGTTATGGCTAACCAAAGACATTATTGTTTTGTCTTTTACAAAGGAGGAAGTTTGTCCTAAATTTGAGAAAAGGATGGAAAGATCCAAATAGGGACTGAAAAATCTGGTAGATTGAGACAGGAAACAAAGGGAGGGGATGAATATGGATAGCCATATCTTGAAAGAGTACCTTTCTGTCAAAAAGTGTGAAGAGACCCCCCCTTTCTTTCCGTACATAGAATAATGAAGAAAGGGACAAACATATACCATTATTACATATATATATATATATATATATATATATCTTGTATATAGGTTAGTAGCTGAACCAACTAAGACCAATTTTATTAAGGTCAAAAACATACACCTATATACATCCTACAAGGTCGGTTACCACTTCCATCCTATAGAATATTTTAAATTGAATCTGAATTAGTCAAAATATTAACTATAAATATTGAAATTGAATCTGAATTAGTCAAAATATTAACTATAAATATTGAATATACAAGTCGATTACCACTTCTATCTTATCGAATATTTTAAATTGAATTTGAATTAGTCAAAATATTAACTTTAAATATTAAATATATATATATATATATATATATAAGTAAGTATGTATGGATGGATATTTGTGTTTTGATATTGATTAAAATTGAATGTAATATGATGATAAGAGGTTAGGTTTAGGGTTTGGAGAAATGGACAAAAGTTTCAAAGTAAGGCTAATGAATCTTTGAACTATGTTGGATGATGAAGGAACAATGCATGTGATTCTGAGTGAAGAAGGTACGTACAATTTACAAAGAGAAAAAAAAAAAAGGAAGAAAGGAAATTACGTTTGAAAGTTCCTGGAATGGGAAAAACTGGTTACACAGAAGAAGACGTGTAAAATTAGCAGGAAACATGCTGTCAGCCACCTGAAAGACTGCTTGCTTTAATTAATTATTATAAGTTTATAATAATAATAATCAAAATATTCAACGATTTAATTTAATTAAATGAAAAAATATATATATTCTGTCTGATTTTATTTAAATTTTAAAGAATTAGGTTTTGTACAATTCTTGTCTAGAAAGGAAGGTTAAAGGATACAGAGGTGTAGAAAGACTTTGTACGGATGGTTTTCAGAGAGACGACATTGTTCTTCTTCAACATGTTCTTACCTCTCCCCATATATACATACATACATATATATATATATATATATATATATATATATATATATATGTATGTATGTATGTATGATATATAATATGTATGTATGTATAAAAGAGATAGTTATGAAATGGAGATAAGTTTTATAGATCTGCCTTTGTGAATTTATTAAGGAGAACATGCACGAAGCTTTTTTTTCTTCTTTTTCAAAAATGGAAACGAATCCACTTTATACGCGCCATAATTAAACGTAAAAAAAAAAAAAAAGTGCAGAACTTTAGTATCAAGATTCTGTTCTAATTTCTTCCTATTATTGGATCAGCCAATGAATTTAATTAATTAATTAGAAAGCCTATACTTTATGTATTTATAATTTTTAAATTATTATAAAATAATAATAATAATAATAATTAACTGCAGTCCTAGGTTTGTGTAAGAATTTCAAATATTTAACGGTTTTGATAAATTAAATGTGTTGAAATCAACGAGTAAAGTCAAAATTTAATTACCACATAAAGATATATATATATATATACTAAAAAAGGCGAAGCAGTGTTCATATAGTGTAAAATTGTATAAATTTAGAAAGTCGGCAGTCACTACTTTTATCTATATATATAAATAATAAGTCCAAAATCCAAAATTATTGTCATGTGCTAAGGAAGGAACATCTTAATTTTTATTTATAACTTTAAAATATTAAATTTTACAATACAATTCCATAATAATAAAATATTTAATAATTAAAAAATAAAAATAATAAAGATTATTATTACGCAAACAAAATCTGCAACTTTGATTTCTGATAACGAAAGAAGAAAAAAAAAAGGCATCAGGAATTACGCGTTTTTTAGAGAGCTGCATGCATGACAGAAAAGCACCAGCTGTTGTTGTTTTCATGTAAAGGGCAAAAAATACTATGTTTCCGCGTCCTCTCTTTTTCTGTCCTTTTCCTTCACTTAATTCTTTTCTACACTATTCTAGTAACCTCGTATTTTATCTTATTTTTACATCCTAAATATATTATAAAACACAAACATTAATATAATAAAATTATTAATAATTAAGTCAATTATATATATATATATATATATATATTAAAATTAATCTTGAATCAACAAAATTAATTAAGATTTAAGATCGAGTATCGAGGAAGCTGCATGCTAAATGTAGAATCCTATGTTTACACGAAGGAATGAATTATTGCATGTATATTATATATATATATACATAGATACGTGACTGATTGCATATATATATATAATATATATATATATATATACATATGTATGTATTTGTTTTTATATTGTAAAAATAGAGAAAAGAAAAAGGATGTAAAAAAAAACATAAAAAACCATGCATGTGGAAAAAAGACAGAATTGGGTATGGAAGGCATATGAAATATAGAATCTTATTTGTCCCTTTTTTTTTTCATTCTCCACATCGTGTTCATCTTTTCTGGCCAATGCAGGGTTACTTGTTCCGCAAGTCAAAAAAAAAAAAAAAAAACTATGTAATAAATATTATTATTATTGGGTTTGTGTTAGTTAATGGCTAGGTAGAAATTGAAGTAATAAAAAGTTAGTAAATTAATGGAGGAATTGTTTGCTGACCATTTCCAGTAGCACAGCTGTAGTCCTATTATCCTCACACACACACACACACACACACACACACACATATATATATATATATATGGGAGAAAATTGATATTTGAAATTTGAAATTTGAAAGCTATTTTTCTTTCATAATATTATATTAATGGTTGTACAAAAAAGTTAATGTTGGACATTAAATTAAAGATTTAGAATATTAATTGAACCATTTAAGAAAAAAGAATCCAAATTACTCATTTTCTTGATTCTCTTCTACACCTGGAAAAAGAGGGGGGGGGGGGGGGGGGGGGGTTGTGGGGGAAGAGTTGAATTATGAGCATTCTTTATAAGTATTAAGTGAAGCTCTAGTACTTCTTGACTTTGTATCTATATATATGTATAAGTACTTTGAAAGATTTTGTTGGAAAATTTGTTTTTTCACCATCCAACCAATGCATGCTACCTTTAAAATATTTACCTTTTCTTTGACATTTTCACATGTTGTTTGCATCAAAGACTCACCTTCCTACTTCCTACCGTAGACTTAGATTAAGTTTGAATATTGGAAAATATTACATAAAATTTCGTGTTTATTAGACTGTCGATATTGTTATGTGTATATTGTTGGAATGTCAACTCATGTCCCACATCTGAAGATAATATTAAGGTGACTAGCTTATAAGTGGATCACTAACTCCATTAATAAGAATAATTTTGGAAAGTTATCCAAGAACAAAATCGTGAGGCTTTAGGTCCAAAGCGAACAATATCTTACTAATGTGGACTTAAGTGGTGGAAACTCAATCTTGTGTGATCATTCGGGCCCAATATATATATATATATAAACACTTTTACCTTCATGTCTTCGTAATTCCTATCACAGAGTTAGTTAAATTTGAAAATCGGAAATGTTACATAAAATTACGAGTTTGTTAAAATACCGATACTCTTTTATATATATATATATATATAAACACTTTTATCTTCATGTCTTCGAAAAATTGATAATTTTTTTTAAAAAAAATCAAAATAATGGTAAGAAGGAAAAAAAAAATATATATATAGGTAAATAAATGGTGCTTGTTGAGTAGGAGTAATTTTGAGAAGCTACCGAGAAAATGTATACTAAAACTAAATGAACATGACAGAATGATGATTTTTATCTTTCTTTTTATATAATATAATATATATATATATTATTTAAAAATGAATTGAAAACTGGAAATATCTGTCACCCAATTTCATGTTACGTACTTGTCCTTGACCAAAGTGATACGCCCCCATCCCCACCCCTCCCCTCGCCTCCCTTATATATATCCAAACCTCCTCCTCCTTCCCCAGCATTCCATCATTTATTTTCTCTCAAATCTACTACCGGAAGAACAAAATTCAAGTTCATTATTATTATTATTGTTATAATTATAATTGTTGTTGTTGTTGTTGTAAGGATTTGTTGATTTGATTTTTTGAAGAGATTTAAAAATTGAAAATGGTGAAGAAGATAACTGAAGAGCAGAAATTGGCGGGAGAAAAAGTGAGAGCGACGGAATCGGAATCGCCGTCGCCGTCGCCGAATTCGAGATCTATTGGGAAGAAGAAGAAATACAAAGGAGTGAGAATGAGAAGCTGGGGATCTTGGGTATCGGAAATTAGAGCACCGAATCAGAAAACTAGAATTTGGTTAGGTTCGTATTCTACTCCAGAAGCAGCAGCTAGAGCGTACGACGCCGCATTGCTTTGTCTTAAAGGCTCTTCCGCTTCTTCAAATCTTAATTTCCCTAATTCCGCACTTTCACTTTCCCAATCTTCCCTAAATAATAATCTCCTCATGTCTCCCAAATCCATCCAGAGAATCGCCGCCGCTGCAGCTGCTTCCGCTTCCGCCTCCGCCGTTGCCAATAATGCTAATGCCACTTCCAACAACCGTCCGCCACCGTCTCCGTCCTCTCCTCCTCCGCCGGCAACACCGCTTCTTCATTATTCTTCTTCTCCGTCTCCGTCGTCGTCGTCATCTTCATCGGCTAATTCTTCCCCTTCCTTGTCTTCGTGGTCACCGATTTCCGACGTCGTCGAAGACGAATTAAACATATCGTTGAGTACCGAGCCTTGGTACAACTTTGATTCGCCTAAATACAATGATATGTTCAACGGTACGTTTTTCGATCCATTCATGGCGGCCTTGACTGAAGATGTTTGTTATGATGAAGAAGGCGACATTCGATTATGGAGTTTTTGCTGAAGAAGAATATATAATATATATATATATATATACACAAATATATCAAGTGATTCATTTATTCATTCCTTGGATGACCTTCAAATTATTTCATGAAGACATTACTGACAATGACTGAAAATAAGTTTTCGTTTCCTTCCTTGGTTCGTTCATTCATTCATTAGTGTACTGTACTTTCAGAAAGTTACTATTATATATATATATATATTATTGTAAGCAGGTGAATTCACAATGAGAGGAACATAATTCAACACTCCCATGTGAGTTCTTTAGAGTATGGAATTATATTATATTAGTATATGCTATGTTTAGAAAAAGGTTGTAGAAGGTCAAAATGACTTTCTTTTAATTAATACAGTGTTCCGTTATCTTTAAAAGGACATAAGTTTAATTGAATAAATAAAAATAAAATAATTATTTATTTTTACTCTTTAATTTATTAATCATTTATCATAATAATTAATTTATATAATTAAATTAAATAAAAACTAATTTATTTAAAATAGTTAATTTTAAAATTTTATTTATCTCTTTTATATTTTGAACTTAGTGAAATTATTATTAATTAAATTATATTTTTTTAAGTAATATTTATAATTGAGTTAATAAAACAAATAAATAAACTTAAAATTTATATGTAAAAAACATTTGATTTTTTTTTTTTTTTTAATACTCTTCTAAGTAGTTGAGTTTTGGCAAATTAATGCTTTTCTCAATTAATTGCATGATCAAGGTGTGGTTAAATATGAAAGTATAAACAATAATAAGGTTGAGCTTATAATTAATTACTAACTGTTCTTATATATTATTTTAAATTTTAAAATTAATTCTTTTTTTTTTATAAATATATGTAATGACTTTTATCTCTATTATGTTATGTCTTAAACTCATGAACTTTCAATAGGTTGAGAGTGTTTATATGAACTTTTAATAGGTCGAGAATGTTTACCATCGGAACAACTCTTCCTTGACAAATTAAATGTGATTTAAAATTACTATTCTAACTAATATGAATTTAATATGTGTTGTATTTATAGATTCTTACTCTTAGTCTAATTAATCTAAAATAACATTTGAAAATTTCATCAAATTTTAAGGAATTGCTCTTAGAATGGCAAATGTTTTGAAAGAGTGAATTGTGAAGTGAAAAGTTGATCAAGGAAAGGAAAGAAAAATGATATAGAATAGAATTATATACTTCAATTGATTTGCCAAATAGAGAAATGCAAATTCTTGCAAGTTGAACTCTAAAACATTCTCTAACATATTGTTCTAAAATATTAATAAATAGCTCTTTAATTAAGGTTGCCTGATTGAATCTACATTCAAAGTTAAAACTTTATTTTTATGATATTCATTCCCACATCTAAGTTTAAATACTTCATTTTTAGAACAGTAAGAACACTAACAAAGTAATTATTTAAATACTCATAGTTAACTTATGACATCTTTTGATATATTAAGAATAATATCAAAGTAAGTGGGAGTCCGAATAGTGACAATCTTATACAAAAGATCTACTAAACCCTCTCCCAACATGACTTAATTAAAGAGATGGTACATAATTGAATCCATTTAGAATATATTTCGTGTTATAAAAAAACAATAACACTTAATTAAATAAAATATTAATAATTTTTCTTAAAATAAAAATTATAATCAAGAAAAAATATTTTAGATGAAATAATAAAACTTTTTGTGCAAACTTCAAGGATCATTGGATGGAGAATAATCTAACAAAATGAAATTGGTCAATTTTTCGTTTTTTATTTTATTTTCTTTATTTTAATGAATGCTGAAAAAAAAGAAAAAAAGAAAAGTACAAATAAAAAATAAAATTTAAAAGTAAAAAAAAATAAAATTTTAAGACTTAATTTCCTAGGACTAAATTAACCAAAACTCACTTAAAAAGAAACTAAATACAGTTATACATGGTACAGAAAAAGGAGTCAAAATGGGGGGGGGGGGGGGGGGGGCAAGATGCATACGATATTGCAAACCAAAAAACTGGAAAATGATTAGGGTTTACATATATAAAAACATGCTTCATTGAGTTAATGCATCAATGAGAGGTTTCAATTCAAGATCTCCAGGATAATATCGTCAAACATATAAACAAAGCACTGAGTATCATCAATGATCGCCTAGAAGAAACTCTTTCATAGTTTTGATCATTTTAAGGTGCACAGAAGACAACAATCATCTCTAGAACTTATACAAGATGACATTAAAACTCCAGATTAGAATGGAACACTGAGTTGTGACATCTAAAGCTAGATTTGCACATTCTTGAAAACAAGAAAGAAATTATTGGAAATCATGGTTGTTTGCAATATTAACCAACCAACACATGAAATCAATGAAGAAATTGACAGTCTAAAAGATACAAAAGAAATGAGCATGCAAATCACCCAATAAGAGAGGGAACACATCAAAAATTTCAATAATCAAATTCAAGATTCATTCATGTCCCAATTGTGTCAACTATTCCTAACAGACACAGAGAAACAAATGGCCAGTATCTGGTAAAAAGCAAAAATCGGAAAGAAGTAAAATAAAAATGCCTTACCTGGAAACTAGATCCAGAGTTTTCGATCACTGCCCTTAAAACTCAATGAAACCAGAATCACTCTGTAAACTATCAGGTCCCAGCTCATAATTATGCAGGATGTTCACTTCATATAAGTAGACAGAAAAAGGAGGAAACTCCATGACAGCAAAAAACCAATCTTGCTAGAACACTAATGACCACTGATATTTGGAAGCCCATTTGGTGAAAACCACTTTACCTGATGGAGAAAGCTGGCCCTTTCTCCTCTGACCTGTGAAAGTGTACAAATATTTCCTTCACATTCTCATATTAAGCAAAATACATAATCCCTATGTTCCTTTGCTCTACTTAAACAGCCACCTACCTCTCTGCAGCAAACAAGAGTTAAGGATCTTTTATGATTAATATAAAGATCTATCCCAGAGGAACTACATAAAGTATAACATAGTAATAAGATTGTAACATCCTTAAAGTCAAAGACTTTCCTTATTTCTTGTACTATGTTAAAAGTGGACATTCAAGGATTAAACACTTGACCCTGTTGTTGGATCACCTAAATCAAATAAGACAAACTACAATGCACAAATTTTTATTTTTTTTTTCCAAAGATCTAACTTCTGCAATCGGAATGTGAAAGTTCAATGCACTTAATTCCACACCTCAAATACTTTATCTGAAGGCAAACATTGTGGAGATCAACAAGTGAATTTGATAAGAATTAGCATCACTGTAACTTAGTTGTGCTCTTGTCGTCAAGATTCACTAGATAAAGTAAATATCCAAATCAACTACGAGAATAAGATGCTGGAATAATCTTATTCCATAGAAACTTTGGCTCCAATGGCTTTCATTTTCTCAATTATCTGCTCTCCTTCTTCCTTTGAAACTCCTTTTTTGAAAACAGTAGGTGTCTTCTCTACCAAATCCTTTGCTTCCTTCAGTCCTAAATCAGTATGACTGCGAACCTCCTTAATTATTTTTATTTTTGAGGCTGCATCGTAGGACTCCAACTTAAGTTCAAAGACAGTCTTTTCTGGCTTCTTCTCCTCTTAGCTGCAGTTGGCTCCTTTGTAGCTGATAAGACTGCACCCGGTTTCATGATCCCCACAACAGGTTTCTTGCCTAATTTTTCCATCAAAATTGTGCCAAGCTGTGCAGTCTCTGCTAATGTCAATCCAGATATCTCATCAACAAGCCTCCATACCCTCTCAGTTGGAGGACTACGGTGCTCTGTAGGATCAAAGGTAGCAGGGTCATAATCAGCAGGCAGCCTCCTCTGATCAATCTCTATTTCTTCCACCTCTTCTTCTTCTTCTCTTGCTGCTTGAGCGAAATTCCTGGTGGCCCCAATTGAATTGACTATGTGGTTTCTAGAAGATGCAAGGACATTCCTAAAGTAATGTCTTGACCGCAAAATTAAACTCATCTTGGAATTTCTGAAAATCACTAAAAATGTATAATTCTTTCTTAATCAATCATACCCGAAAATCAACAGCCTCCATAAACAAACAGAAGGCCAACCTACACAAAATACAAACAGATAGATTAGGGAAATTACAAATCTTCCCGAAACATCAATACATCAATATTTCTGTAAGCGGACAAGGCATAAATCCACAAAGCTTTCATAAGCAAAAACCAAACGACTAAATCAGGCTTTGAGCAAAAAAAAATAACAAACAGAGGATTCGATATTACATTTCCATTACCTCTCTATTACTGAAAAGATCACAGATCAGTCAAACTTCCATAACCCTAAGCCAAATTCATCTCAATTCAATGACTCAAGATATAAAGATCCAAGAAAAAATGCAAAGCTTTTTAACCCTAAGTAAGAATTTTTAGAAAGCCCAGATAATCGATGCAGCTTAAATTGCAGTTCTCTCTCTATATATATAAATGAATTCCTTTTGATTAAACCCAAAGGGCACTTTCATTTTCAGAACCAAAAAGCTTAATGACAGTAGAATTGAAAGTCACAGTAAAGAGAAAAAG
Organism: Asclepias syriaca; assembly: GCA_027405835.1. Lineage (NCBI taxonomy): Eukaryota > Viridiplantae > Streptophyta > Magnoliopsida > Gentianales > Apocynaceae > Asclepias > Asclepias syriaca. The sequence goes on along the minus strand of CM049934.1, from coordinate 2,783,009 downwards.
CAGTAGTGAGTAGTAACCCAACCCTTACACTGAAATTAACTTCTGGTTGGAAGGGTCTGCACTCTCTTGTCCGGCAGATGAGACCTTACGGAGCGTAAAGGATGAAGACGACCGATGACCGGAGCTTATAGCAGAGAAAATATTGCATGCAGCGGCGGCATAATGGAGGAAGGGGTTGATAGGTTTTAATTACCTTGGATTTTTTTTTTTATTCTATTTTTAAATCTGATAGTTTAAAATCATAATTTTATATTTAAAAAAGAATACAATATAGGTATTCCACCTAATAATTTTAAAAAGTATTTACATATTATACATTGTCTGAACAAAGTTGTCTGAATATATATATATAAATAATTGGTGAGGTTGATTCCAAATAAATTTAGTTTTGGCAAGCTGAGTCCCAAAATATTTTTTTTTAACTTTTAAGGTCCCAAACTTTTTTTTTAGAGAATAATAAAGTCCTTCTTGACAGATTCTGTCAAAATTTCTAAAAATTTAACGGTTGTTTATCTTTAGTTAATTAAAGACAATGATAAAAAAGTCATTACCTGTGAAAATAAAGAAAGAAAATAATAATAAAAAAAAAAATTTAAACGCAGAGATAAAAATGTTCTCATATTTTTTAAATTTTTATTTTAAAAATATCCTCATATTTAAAATTTTAAAAATAAAAAATTTATCTGAGAATATCAAAAGTCGTCGTCAATCTTCTTCTTCTCTCTGACATAAGATTTTTATGTTTTTCTAACATCTTTGAAGAAAGAAAAAAAAAATAAAAAAGAATAAGAGCGTCTTTGTAGAAAGAGAAAGAAAAACAAAAAAAGAGGAATTCTAATATGAATCTGAATTTAAATTCTGGTTCATCCTCTTCTTACCCATAAATCCTGAAGCTCTTGTGATCTGTTCATCAAAGGAAGATATTGACTCTTCATCAAAATTGGTGATACCGGACACCACTCATCCAATAATTGTGTACTCAGACTATCAAAAAATTTACTTATTTTAAATAATGTTATGGAACATATTGAAATATTACATTTTAAGTTAATATAGGAACATATTGTAATTTACAAATATTCATGTTTTGATAGCCTTCAAAGCTCTTGTAGAAAAAAAGGATATAGGTTTCCCTATAATTGATGATGACTAATTGTGGATTTCTTATATTCACTTAAAATGTAATATTTCAATATGTTTCATAACATTATTTAAAATAAGTAAATTTTTTGATAGTTTGAGTACACAATTATTGGATGGGTGGTGTCCGGTATCATCAATTTTGATGAAGAGTCAGTATCTTCCTTTGATGAACAGATCACAAGAGCTTCAGGATTTATGGGTAAGAAAATGATGAACCAGAATTTAAATTTAGATTCATATTAAAATTTATCTTCTTTTGTTTTTCTTTCTCTTTCTACAAAGACTCTCTTATTCTTATTTAATTTTTTATTTTTTCTTTCTTCAAAGATGTCAAAAAAGGATAAAAATTTTGTAGCAAAGAAGAAGATTGATGAAAGATTTTGATATTCTCTGATAGATTTTTTATTTTTTAAATTTTAAATGTGAGAATATTTTTATTCATTGTTTAAATATTTCTTTATTTATTTTCACATGTAATGACTTTTTTATCATTGTCTTTAATTAACTAAAGACAAACAACCGTTAAATTTTTAAAAATTTTGACAAAGTTAAATTTTTAGAAATTTTGACAAAATCCGTTAAGAAGGATCTTATTATTCTCTAAAAAAAAAGTTTGGGACCTTAAAAGTTAAAAAAAATATTTTGAGACTAAACTTGCCAAAACTAAATTTGTTTGGGATCAAATTCACCAATTATTCATATATATATATATATATATATATATATGATACCATTTATAATAAAAAAGAGTAATATGATTATATATATATATAATGTTTTAAAATAAAATAAGATGATACATTTGATGCGCCACAGAACAAAAAGCAATAGACTCCACCCAAGGCTGGATTGAAAGGTCATTGATGAAGGATATAACAGAGGGCGAGCAACTTTGTAGCTTTGCCATTTTATTCTCCATGTTCAAAGCTGAAAATCACATCGAGTAGATTGCTGAAAGCTAGCAAAACTCGTCCCAAGAAGTGTCCCTAAATCAGGCCTCCACACCCCTGCAACGTTCAATTTCTAGGGTTCCTGTGGCCATTCAGATTGAAGTTGCGGTGTGCTGTGATCGAATGGGATATGTTTGTTCTTGGATTGTCTCGTGCGACACCATTTTTTCAGATTGAAGACCGGCTTATTTTTTTCTCGGCTAAATAATCTGTTCTACCACTCTGCAATAACATAGATTAATAGATAGAAACAAGTTAGTAAAATTAGGCAACAAAACTAGATAGACACGAGATCATCAAGTACCAGCAGTTCATGGTTTGAAGTCACAGATTTTGCTGACAGAATATTTGCTAGGGAAACAAGATCCGAGCTATCTTTTGAAGTTTTCTTGGTCCAGAACTGCAAAAGTCAGATGGTTGTGCTATAAATCTACTGATGAATAATACAACTAAACTCCCAAACATTAGCTGCATGACATGGTAAATAACCTTAGAGATGTGAATCATAAGGAACAGGAAATAGAAAAGCATAGGAACCTTCCTTAACATAATCAAATTATCAATCCTAGAAACGTGTAACAGTCTGCTTTATCAATCTATTACGCATCTGCCAGTATTAAGAGAAGAAAAACCAGAAGCACTATTACCTTTACTTCCTTGGATTAGTTCCTTCCTCACTGAACATGGCTGCGCATCTCAATCTTCCCTTTACTAAAAGAGCTCAGACTCCTACTTTACCTACCATCTACCACAAAGCTGTGAAGCTGACAGTACCAAAGAGCAAGATAAAAGACACTACCTATTTAAGGTACAACTTGGAATTAGTTTTACCATCACAGCAGCACTGAAAACTAATTGAGTCCTTAGTTTAGGATATATGGTAAGTGATTTGTGAATTCTACACAAGTTCTAAATTTCACTCATCGTGAGTGTCATGTAAAAGTGAGACCTTTTCCGAATAAGAGTTAGACTTTGGGAGAAGAAGGGATGTGATGGATGAGGAAGAGTAGTCAGATGGAGGGGTAGGGTGAAAGGAAAAAGAATATAATGAAAGTAATGTCAGTAGTATAAGAATATGAAAAATGAAATATAACAAAGATAAAATCACAATGAATTTGCTTTAAGAAGCTTTAAAACAGACGATTCAGTAGAAAGAAATGCAAAAGAATTAACAGTGTTTGGGGGCTTGGGTTGCAATTGAAAATATTTTGAGAATCATCCATTAGATAGAAAATAAAAACAAAAATTCCAGAGTAAAGGCTAGTATAAGTCATACGTGTATCTATAATAAGATTATCTGAAAGTCTAATATATATATATATATATATATATATATATATATATATATATAATATATTACAAAAAATTCCACTACCAATGAGCAAAGAGTAGCACTTTACCTAGAGTATAAGTGTGCAGTTAAACTGGATTTGATATGCTTAGCATATATAACTGACCAATCATGATTTTCTCAAATCCTCCCATTTTGCTGGACCTTCAGGATGAATGTCAACGAAGAATTTCATGAAACGTGAATCAGCACAAGCAAGAAGTGTGCTTAGTGATACCATAGGCTTAGCTAGACCATTTTGTCTGAGCCACAAATACATTGAGAGTCGCCTTTGGATTCTTTTCATATCATAGCCCAGGTATGAAGGAAACTTTACAATAGATTCTACTGAATATCCTGAACTTTTCAGAAAATAAATTTTCTTCTCAAGCACTTCTTTTGACTGATTTAGCACTGCAGGTGCCTGTTTAATCATATCTGTCACAATATTGCAGTCAAGACCAGCTTGAACCAGGCAATCAAACCTTTCTTGCAACTGATCTCCTCTACCCCTGAATTTCTTTAATGCTTTGGTCAGTTCATCCGAGTTCTCAGTATAACCCAACTTTAGCAAAAATCTAGTTCTATCCAAATGTGAACTAGGATTTTGGGAGTAAATTCCCTTAGTGCCATTAACAGCTGGTTTAGAAGCTAAAGAGAACAGTTTTACTGGGTTTTCCTTAATAACTTCAGCTAACCTTTGTCTATCACCTTAAAGGTACTCAAAATAGATCTCGGCCCCTCCAGAGAATATGAAACCAAAAGATGCAAGTGATCAGATACAATTTTTGCAATATATTCAGTTTCCATTTCTATTTCAAACAGGAAGTGCAGCACACCACATAGATTCTTAACAGACTTCGGTGATAGAATCTCTGGATTTTTTCTAATCAAACAATACACCTCTTCCATTTTAAGACCCAATTTGAGTAGTCGACCTATTAATCCATATATTTTTCCCCTGAACCTTCAAAAAGTAATTCTGGATTTTGCCTGATCAAATCCCTCATCTCTATCTTGGCATACCCAATTTCTTCAAGAAAAATCAGAGTCGCATGCATCCTAGTCAAATTGTATGTGTGTTTACTTGATAGATAGCATCCAATCCAGTCACTTTCTAGGCCCACTGCTCTCACCTTATCAAGAATCCCATTTAGGTCCTTGTTAACATCACCAACCAAAATTAAAGGGCAGGAAGTAGCTAATTTTATAACAGTTCGTCTACTCAATCCTAAGTCTTCATAAGCTTTCAATTTCACCAGCAAAACCCCACGCTGATATCTAAAAACTGTAGGCGCCTGCATGTATATCTTCCCCATTTGAGTTCGTGGAATGCCATAATCACAAAGAACGTGAAAGTTATCGAGTAATAAACTATCATCTTCCAAAAACATCAAGTCCCGCGGAAGCAGAGATGCAACCTCAGATGAACTCAACCCCATACTTTCCAGAAATGGTTCAAATTCATTGATAGGACAAAATCTAAACAATTTTGACAATGCCTTTGAAAGATTTTGATTTTTATCATCAAAATTAACCATGGAGAGCAAATTCCGAAGAAATGTAGGTGAATTCTTACTCATATGCTCCGCATCTGTATAGGTGAAACCCCTAGTAGAATGTAAGTAATCAAAAAGCGCAAGCTGTGCATCGTTTCGTGCAAACCTAGAGATTCGATTACTAGGAACTGAAATAGATTGCTGACATTCAGAAATTTCAACAGCTTTAGCATTCTTAATCCCTAAGTTCCCGAATTTACGAAAGCATAGAATTCTCGTTAAATCAGGAGCTGCATACAAAGGTGAAGGCTTTTCACAAACAAATGGAGAATTTAACAGAATCTTAAATTGAGATATCATCTCTTTACGACGCGCCTTTGAGCTGAATTTGCTGATAAACATTGAAAAAACTAATCACTATATATGGTTAGAAAAGAGGAAGAAATCACCTATTCAGTAGCATGATTAATTGCAGCAAAAGGGAGAGGCAGTGCCTGTACTGAGTCGGAGATCATCTCTACTGACAAGGAGGTGAAAGATTGGAAGTCGTTAAGCAAGGTTAAGAGAGAATAGAGTGGACGAGACGACGGAAATGACGGAAGCGACGCCGTGAAAAGCCGTTGTATATCGGTCAGAGGAAGAGAAACTCCGCCGCCTGCTGCTAAGTTGTTGAAATTTGTATATGGGCTTGAGAGCCAAGTTCGATCCAGTAATTTAACTTGAGTCTAAAACAGCGGCCCAATTAGATGACTAACAAACTCTATAAAAATATTTGATTAATTTCGATTTACTTAAATTCCGCAATTTATTTTTATCATAAATTCATTACAAGATCTTAACATAAAATTAACTAAGATATAATAATATGAAAAAGAAAACCAATACAATTATATAAAAGTAATATAACGATAAAAGATAAAATTTGTAAAAAAATTAATAAAACACAAACAAAATAAACTGATATCCAAAAGGAAATGGAGGGAAATCTTTTCTTTTCATTTTCAAGTTGATCACACTTTAATATTTTGCATTAAATATATATATATAATATTAAAATGTTATACAAATCATTTCTCACATCTCCCAATCATAGAAACAGACTTTTTGGGTACAATGAATCAGTATAGCCATCATGGTTTATCACAAGGCTATTGTAGATTGAATGAATTTGGCAGATGCAAGGGAATGCCAGAAGATCAAAAAAGGAAAGAGTTGGGTTGAACCTACTTTAACTGTACACCAAAAGTTTCACAAAAAAAAAGGGGGGCGGGGGGGGAGGGGAGGATAAGTGCATAGTTTTATATTTACAAAAGGGTGTGTGCAATGTCAAAAACCATCTTTCTCTGCCTCAAAATCAGTATAGTACAGTTCCCTGCTCAATCAAGTGAAGCTTTTCTCAAGAAATGAGCATAAAACAGAACCTGGTTATTGGAAATGGAGAACTTCAGTTCTGGCAAGAATTTGATGGTTCGGGTTTAGGGTATGATAAGCCTAACCATCAAGAAATGAGGCAACTATACAGAATCGCTGTAGGGTAATTCTTTTGCACCTTGATCCAAGGCCTTTCTCCATAACCTGTATCTTACTCCTAGTTTATCATATGACACTGGCAAATTCCAAACGTTTGCCCCGTTGTTCATTCTATCTTGCTGCCCTACTACAAGCCGAAGATCCTCGTTCAAAACCTACAAGCAAGAATCAGTTGAAACAAAGAAGAGTATGAATGGATATGCTATCCGAAAAGTCGGCCAAAGATTGATGGATAAGAAGAAAATGTTAGGGAGACAAAAATATTCTACTCTACTTAAATTAGATCCAAAATGAACTCAGATTGTTCTTTCTCATGTTCTTAAAAGGGTGAGAATTTCCTAGAAGAAACTAAGCTTTACAAACTCCACAAATCAAGTACATGCTACATCTTTTAGTCTTTGTAAAAATTGAGCTTCCAAATGTTCCTGCACATTTTTATTTTTAAGTATTTACCTAAGACTGCCATCGGTAATAATTTTTTTTTTTATAATACATGCCACATGGGCATTATCGCTATGCGTTTTGCTTATGAGCATGGAAGATAACAGCACTAAATTACTCACACAGAAATACAGCAAGCTATTTACCTTTTCAGCAAAATGCTTCCACAAATATTCCATAAAAGGGACATGCTTTAGCACTGGAGCAAAATCGAGCGACATTCTGTACAGTAATCTTGTCTTCTGCCTAGTAGCGGGCAAGCATACATGAAGTTGGTGAAGGTGTGTTGAGCACTCCTCTGTACTCTGCCCCTCTAATTTCCCAGGCTTTGAAATCCCAATGGTTGACAACACCATGCAAGGTGGCCGAAATTCCATATCTATTGGGTAGGGATCCCAATAGCCTTGCAGGCCAGACGCAGGTGTCAGAAACTTAACCAAGCTGGGAACACAAAATGATAAAAGGGATTTTAAGTTCAGTAAAATCATAACATGCACAACTTCACTTTGTCAATTTTTATTTTCACATTTACATCAGAAACTAGATGAATTTATTGTATTCAGATTTTCTGTTTCTGATTTCCTTCAGGGTTTTATCAAGCACTAAAGTTAATAAGAACAACAATTGAATACCTGAAAATTCTTTTACTACTTCTTCATCTTAAGAATCCAACACAGATTAAGTCCATTGTTAGAATACTAGGTGAAAGCATAAACTTTCCACAGGAAAATATGTTGGAAATAAATTAGAAACTTAATGCAAGTAAAGCCACCCAGTGAGTTTCAATGTTGATCAAATGACCAGCTAGCACTTGAATTTCTCAACTTGGACATGTATTCTGCTAGTACTTATTTCTATGCACAAACCTCGGTACACTCCAGCCTTTAGCAAATGTGGACGTATGGGTAAAAGGTGCATGTGCAAGATCCAAAAGGTTGTCCAGAAGTAATCCATGTTCCACGGGAAGTTCCATGACAATCTGTCAATAGCTCAAGGCATTAGCAGTGAGCAAACTGGAAAACTGAAATGATGAAGATTTCTCTAAAAAAAATTCCATGCATGGTATAGTGAGAAGTGGAACAGAAGATAACCTCAGCATGTATTTGAAAACCTGATGGAGGCTGTAAAGAAGGAATCCTGGCAGCTGGAGGATCATTCCCTGGCCAAATCCATATCAAGCCCTCTTGTTCAAAGCACGGCAATGCCCTGATCTTTACATTAAGTTTTCTTGTTGATGGCATTTTCTCACATTGTCCATCAGTTGAATATTCCCACCCTTCAGTCAATCCAGCAAACATTTCAACAATCAGATTCAAAATCACAAAAACTAGCACATTTTCATTCTTATATCAGGTTTGGGCATTGAAAAGCTTGTGGAGTTCTTGTTCTATTGTTTTTTAGCTTACCATGGTAAGGACATTGTATTCGACCATCATTTACTGAACCTAGGTGAAGTGGACAAGCTCTGTGAGCACAGGTGTTCTGGACACATCCAGGTTTCCCATCTTTTCCCCGAAAGATAACCCAGGGCTCCTCAAAGCAATCAATGGGGATCTGAGACGAAAGATTGTTATAAAAAAAAAATTAAGAAAAACAAAATAAATGTATAATTGCAGAAGCATTTAACTCTGCAGATGGTATTCTCAGAAAAAGTTCTGCTCTGTTTCTTTATTCCAAGAGGATGAAGAGGAAAAATATCCATATGGTTTAACTATAATCCATTTTGAAAATTATTGTTATAGAAGGGACTAACCATGGTGTCATCCTTTAGGTCAGTAGTGAAAGCAACTGGGTACCAGAAATTCTTCAGATGTGCACTATAAGGTTGAGCAGGACCAGACACATTAAGGCTTTTACGAGGCAGCTTACTTTTTGCAGGCGCAACTTCCATCGTAGTGCTGGACGAAGGGGATGCACAATTAGCTTCTGTTGTCGTCCTTTCTTGAAGCAACCTATCATTGACCAATCCTTCCATGTAAGCTAGTTTATCTAGGGCAGCTTCTACCCTTGCTTCAGATATATGAACCTGTTTTCAGTGATTTAGTAGTAACTCTTTTGATAATACTAAAAGAATGGAATTATACTATATCAACGATTACATGCAAGTAACACTCTAGTTTTGTAGCTCCTACTATCTAGAAAAGAAAAAATAATGAAAAGTTCTCATCTCCCTACGCCTCGTGTTAAACATGAGATACAATTAGTGCAGAAAGGGACCTTATATTTCCAACTAATGACCAAAACTGTTGAACTTTTCTGACCTGCTTGTGAGCATTTGTAAGTTCTTCTTGCAATTCAGCTAATTCTTTCTTCATGGTTCCAATGGATTTGAAGTCGCGGGCAAGGGGGTTTAAAACTTCAACAACCTACAGAAAAAGTTTCAAGCAATAAATTGTCACAAATGTGCACAAAAAGTAATAGAGGTATGACTTAAAATTTAATGGACATTAAGTAGATGCAATTCACAATTAACAATTGCATCCACAATATTGATTATGTAGAAATAATCCAAGAAGAGTACAAACCTTTTCATGCAGGAGCATGATAGTGAGAACGTCTTGCCTAGCCCGCCAATCACAGTACTGTATATCATATCTAGCCACTTCAAGAGCCTGATTTACATCCAGGAACTTCCCTTTGCATTGAGGGACTTTAGATCTTGGATCTCTATGAATATAGTAGGCCATGGATTCTTCTTGTCCACTATACCATTTTCCTCTCCAAACACTGCAAAGACTCTGAAGCCTCCCCTCACAGACTAAAAATCCAAGACAGAACTCACCAAATTTAGAAACAAATCAAGCTAAAGTAAACTGAAAAATCCGAATTGCCTAGTCCAAAGACGTAAATATGTAAAGCCTTACAGCTTATCACATTAAAGAAAACTGAACACAGTTTCATCTAAACCAGCAAAAATTCAACCAAGCTCTCCTAGTCCCACATATATGTATATATATTGTCATCGCACAGCCATCATAATATCAATATGTACCATCAAATATTGCCAAAACAAGTATAGCTGCATTTCCCATTCACTATAGATGCTCATCTTGCTTAAATAAATTCCGTGGACATTTCCCCCATAAAAGCTAATCGCATATAGTACTCATCCTTCACCGTAAAAGACAACCCAAAAATGATCAAATTCATTGGTTTCAAGAAGCAAATATATAAAGGAAAACCGGTACTCCACTCTGCTTAAATTTTCACAAGCACATTTCCTCCGAAGAAACAAAATTGAAATTTGAGAACAATCCACATCAGCAGATTCGAGCAAAAAAACACTTACAAACAGAGAAAAAGAAACAGAAAATAAATTAATTACGAAGAGAGAAGGTATATAAAAAAAAAAAAAAAGTATCAATCACCAAGTACCAAATACCTTTCTACTGAAAGACTGGGATGGTCTATTTAACGAAATCGGAAGAGAAAGAACGGCGGCGGTAGCAGCAATGGCGGAGGCCATGGCGAGGGACAAGAATTCAAATTCAGCGGCTGTCTTCCCCTTGGATTCAAGGCTGACGAAGACGGAGCCGGAGACGGAAATGTAGGTGTGGCAGAGAAGAAGACACGTAGAAGAGAGAGAGAAGAGAGAGAAAGAGAGAAAAATTTGAATCATTTTTTAGTGAGAGAGATTTATTGGTCGGATTTCCTACAGATTTTTGTCGATAAGAGGTTGATGTTTCGCGCGATCTCCTATGGCCTTCCACCGTGGGCCACGTGGACATAAGTGGGACCCACCTGTTTCTACACACTTGCCATCGTGTTTCTTCACAACCACAACCTCTTTCTCAGTGAAAATTTTGTTAACTTTTTTTATTAAATTATTAAAATTTTTATTGCAAAATATTTTATTTTAAATTTATAATAAATCTCGAATTCAATTTATATATATTTTTTTATATTAACTAAAATTATCTTGAGAATGCTTACATTAGAATAACGCTTTCTTACCCAATTTTATATATAATAATTTATACATAATTTAATTAATAATAATTTTAGTTATAATTTTAAAAAATAATACATTCAAAATATTATAAAAATAAAATAACTAAAATTTTCAAATATATATATATATATATATATATATGAGTCTGGTGGACCAATTTCATATCCCTTACCTGCCAGGTCATCAATATCGGATATAAAAGTTAGATTTCTCTGTCTTCCCCTTCTGTGGATGGTAGTTATGAGATTTTCAAAGGATTCTTCCTTTTTTCTTTTTGAAAAAAAAGAAATTATAAAATTAGTAATAATTAACTAATGTTAAATAAAATATCTTTGTTTACATAATGTGAAGAAAAAATTCAAGTCAATCTACCAAATACTTTTATTTTATTGTCTTCGTCTCCGTAGCCTTCGACCGATCTGAAAAAAAAAAAAAGAAAAAGAAAAGCCAAATATATATATATATTATATAAATCGAATCAGGAAATTTGCTTAGAAACCATTTTTGCAGACTTACAGTATCATTTTCCTTATCACTGATGATTTCTGAAGCTGATGCATCAACATTGTTATTCTTTGGGTTCCTTCTCTTTGGTTTTACTGCACTCATACAAATAATAATCATTAGTTAAAAGAAAAGATATGCACTATATATATATATACTTCAAGATATCATTTTTACCTGTCTGAAGAACCTTTCTGCTGCAAAAATCCTTTTTCTTCTTTAATGAGTTCCCTTCAGATGTATCAAGCATTTGCCTTTCACAGCTAAAAAAAAGTATTCATCATCATCATGAATATTCAAGCAAAAAAATCATCAAAATCATAAGAAATGCAATAACCAGAAAAAAAAAGTTTCCTTTCCTTCCTGATTTTCAATCAATATGAACAACTTGCTAGAAGAGACGAAGGACCATTATCAGTTTAAATTTACAGAAACCTTATTCACAAATACAAGTTAGGATTCAAACTCTCGGCGACGTCTTGATCTGATACTAAAGAAAGATAAATTATCACTCACTCTAAAAACTTAAGCATATAGAATAGATTTTAATTTATTATCTTAGCACAACTAACATATGCTCTTAAAAATAGATAAGAACTTACTTTGATAAATCTTCAAGCGGAGCTAGTGCAGGTCTTGTTGTTGTTGCAGTATGAGAAGAAAGAATCTGTCCATGTTCATCATTAATACGTGCTCCAGAAGACAAAGAGACAGCCTCCTTAGTCTTTGATCCTCTAGGATAGATATTTTGATCTACATTCTCACGACGTTCCTGATATGAACTTTTGTTTTTGCATTGCATTTTTGTCAAACTTTCTGATGTATCGACCTTTCTCTTACGAAGTTTACTAACAGTCGTGGAAGTCTGAAAAGTTGGACAAAAACTACTAGTATGAATTTAAACAGATTTGTTAATAATGGCAGGACACTTGAAAGCAGAAAAGCATGGAAGTATACCTGAGAAATCTGCACACCAAGACCACGAATCAAGTCCGTGATGAAGTTTTCATCAAATTTATTACTTTGTTGCTGTGCTGCATTACTAGTCTGCAATTATCAGATATGGATACTATTCAAAAATATGTAATCAATCAATATATTTCTAGTGTATAGTAAAAAGTTATTGGTAGTAGAAATTGCCTCTCCCTCCTCTGAAAGACTGGTTTTATATAGTGCTGATGGAAGCAGAATAAGCTCATGGTTTTTAGTTATGTTGGTGCTTTTGCATTGTAAAGCATTCAAAACCGAGATTCCAAACTCTGCAAAACTGTGCAGCTTCTGCAATCCGGTGGAATATACAAACAAACGATTACGATGAGAGTAAAGAAATACGACTTAAGATAGGGAAGAATCACTTACAGGTGTAATCGTAACATCAGTAGCATCCTCGGCTCTTCTGATTGCTTTAAAAATCATCAACAACGATGAAGCATTATTCTGGCATGTATCCTCGATACCACAGTCAGCAAACTCGGCCTTCACTAGTGCATTTATAGTGAAAACTAGTGGGCTTCCGACAAACAATAAATATATATAGAAACATCAGTAATCATCAATACACATGTTTAGATAAGCATCAAAGGAACCAACCAATTCCCGACATACCTAAAAATTGCAACACGAGCTTCTTCATCTTGGCATTCCATAAGGGAAACATCAGTACTATGAGCAAGAACATGTAACAAGAACACAACCATGTAAACTGGTTGCTTGATTAGAATCCCAGAACTTTGGTGCAGTTGAGCTGCTTTGCCATACACACCTAAAAATTCCTTCATCCCTTTATATGCCTAAAATTGTGTTGCACATACAAAGGCGTTAGAAAATTAAAATTAAGTATTATGGTGAATATGAACTAGCATTTGTAATAAGGTATTCCATACATTCTCGCGTATATCATCTTCCGAATCAGAAGCAGCAACAGCAAATGCACAGCATATCTACTAGGTGTAGAGTGCATCTTTACGAGCCTATGCAATTTATCCAAAAATAATCTACGCACCATAGGATTATCATCCTGAAGCAAAGAAGAACACCGAGGGGGAAGAAAGGGTAAAACGTAGTTAGTGGCAAGAAAGTGTCCTGTAGGATAATCAGGATGGAAAACATTTAAAATATGATAATCATTAGGGATTACCTTAGCCATCAAGATAGTCAAGTGGAATATTAGTGGTGAAATATGTAAATCCCATTTTCTCGAAAGTCTAAGAACAGATTTGGCTGCAGCTAATCGAAGTTCTCCCTTCTCATCATCACTGCAGTAAGATTTATCGAGAAAATTGAGTAATAAAAGTAGGAATTATATTTCAACCAGAAACTTAACTACAAAAGAGAAAACTCATGGCAAAGTGCAAAGATCACAAAAATTGAAATAGTACAATAATGGTGAAGATCAAATCCTACAGAGGATTATGCCATTTCTCAGAAAGAAACTTCTTATTTCAACAATATACACTCAAAAGGGTAAGTAAAATAAATGACGAAAACACCAATTTTTTATCAATACAAATGCCAGCAGAAAGAGAACGAAAAAGCAAAATGCTTTTTGAAGAAAAGAATTTTTGAAAGTCCATAAAAGCTTTACATACTACCTTAAGACTAATATATCAGAGAAGCCACCCTTTTGGAGCAGTTGTAGAACAATATCCAGCAGATAATTGATCATTCTGTTGGCCACCGTACGTGTATGTGGCAAAAAGCTCCTAACTAGAGCTTTCAGAGCATATATCTGGAAATATATATACATATATATAGTTAAGCATAAAAATATAATAGTATCTTTGCTTAAATATAAAGCTTATCCAAATCCCAAAGACATATTTTTCTACCAACAAATGATCTAACACAATCAAAGGAGAACCTAATTGTGGAAAAGTGGTAGGGAAATGGATCATCATTCCCAAAATTCTGGTAGTATTCACGATCCTTAGCAAGAAAGGAGCTCTTTAATGAAAATGAAAATTTTAAAAGAAGTTGATGAAAAGCAACTTACCCTAATCCCAAAAATCAAAGGGTTAGAGGTGACTAAGAGTAGAAAAGAACGAAAACAAACAAATAAACATACATACACACATAAATACATGATTCAAATCCCTTCTATGCTAATGCCCATTTTACTTATTGAGAAAGAACCCATAGTACAAAACAAAAAGAAAATAGATACTTTCTATGTTTCAACTCTTTTTGCATTGAACTCTCTATAGAAGAAGCTTTGTTGGATTAATGAATTGGAAGAACTTCAAAAGACATAAAGGAGTTCAATGTTTCACATACTAGTTGCATAAATTAAAAAGATCAAAAATAGTAGGTTCGCTTCAGAATGAATAAGAATGAAGCTTACTATCCATTTGTAAGGGCTGCTCCACTTGAAAATCTTATTAAACACACCTTGTCTGTTTGGTATCTGCACCTATGCAAAAGATGAGTGAGTAAAGGCACAGCAGCAAAATAAAGAAAAGAAAAATTGTAACATATACACCAAAATAAAAAAATAAGAATATTAATTATCAGTTTTTTTTTTTTTTTTTTTTTGTGGTTCCTTTGGGGGATTAATAGTATCACTCACATCAGTTACTTGAAATATTTCCTCGAGAATGTGGCAAGTAATCTCTTGAACTTCTGTTGTTGAAGTACAATGTTGCACAATGCATCCCAAAGATTGCAATACAGTGGGAATGTTCTTCCTTGCGTGCAGAGAGTCAATAAGGCTCTACATAGAAAATGAAATACGTGAATATTCCAACGCTAGCATAAGCTTTGAACAAAAGGACAACTGTCTTAAGCATATATATTCTGCTGTATGTATGAAGATCTTATAATAGGCAACTTAAGAAAGTCAATATATAAAAAGTATATGTAGTCCAGAAAATCATGACTTATTAAGTAGCTCAAATAAAACCAAACATCATTCTATCTAGAGGATCATCCAGTACAAAAGCAGAAAACAGCAAATGCTTCCATGGAAGACACCACAATAATAGAGCTCAAGCACTACATCTCCGTATGCCCAGAAAATATGACACATAAATTCGTTCTCAGTAACTTTTTCCCGGAAAATATAAGTCCTTATTACTTAACTAAAGAAAACTAAACCCCTTATAATCTTGAATACTCCATATTGATCTAGCTATGCCAATGCATTAAGTTAAACAAGAAAATTTTGCACAATCAAATAACTATCTGTCATTTATTGGCTTTTAGTCATGCTTTTACAATGTTCATTGACTACACAGACTCGAAGAAAAGGTACCTAACATAGGAATACTTTCGACTCGAAAAAAAAAGGGGAAAAAAAAAACATAGGAATACTTCAACTGATAGATGGAAAACAAAAGTTTAGATAACCTTGCGCAGCTTTGAGATGAATTTCTCAGAAGAAACACTATAAGCAGCGAATACAGAGACAGCCATTTTAGCCTGAGCACGGGTTCCCTCCAAGCATATCTTCTCCAAGGAAGAGTATATATCACTATGCAAGCAAAGTAAACAAAATTAGTTACAGCAGAAATCCGAAAAGGCAAATATCCTGGATGATATATAAAATATAAGAATCTTTACTCAGTCCACACAGCTTTAATAAGATCACCAGATTAATAGAAATAAATTAGAGGGGGAAAAATGAAAAAAAAAATGAAAATAATAATAAAATCTCAAACTTACTCATGGACAAGGTAATTCAGTGCTCGTTTCGGTTAATGCTATTTATGTGAATTGGAATGGATATGAAATAGTTAACTAGTGATTACAAAATGTATATATAATATCAAATGACAACCAAAGCATCACTACAAAAAAGAATACCTGAGTTTGATTGAACTGTGGGGTCCTTCTCTTGCTAGTATATGCATAAACTGTTCATTGAAAGGGATAATATCCTTGGATAATAAAGGAAGAATCCGATTCTGGAGACCCCTTAGAAGTGAAGGCAAGGCATCTAGAATACTCTACATGATGCAAAAATAAGCTTAAAATTTTCAGACTATTACAAAAATAGTTTCTATAGCTACATTTTCAACCTAGGAGGAAAAAAACAGAAATTAAATATATTATAGAAACAATATACAACAACTAACAGAGACTTCTATTTTCTCATCACTTATCAGTCTTACCAGGAGAAGTTGCAGAGAAGAATCTTCTAAATGCTTATTTCCAAGTTCCTCACCAGATAGAAAATCTAGTAGACAGCCAATATGCTGAGAACTAAATATGTTTAATGAGCACTTTGTAGACAGTAGTTTCAAGAACTCAAAATGTGGGTTCCAATTCTTGATCTTCTTCAAAAGATCATCCTGAAGATTGAGAAAAAGGAAAGAAAAGAAAATAGTTGCTTCTTAGGTTGGAAAGGTCAAAACACAGCAAATCAATAAAAGATTTGATGAAAAAGCATTTTCAAGGCAACATCAAGGACTTAAAAAAAAAGATACACACCAACATGCAGAAAAATTATATATATTTAAAGTAGCCAATTATATAGGAAAGACAATTATAAAAACACGGCTATGGACCAAGATGAGGAAGTTTATCCACCTAATAGGAAAACAATATGAAGCAACTCCAAATGCCTAAAACCAACAGCTCCCTGACACTCAAGTCCACTACTTAAACTGAGACCAGAAAGATAAAGTCAGTCATGCATTCATTCCTTCAGACTCATACAAGTAAAATTATGCAATCAATATCTTTTTCTGCACCTCACAGAATGATGTTCCAACCAAACTTTCACAAGATAAATTTCATAGTTGGCTGTGATTAGGCTGCCTAATTGGGCTGTTATTAGAAACTCATGGCCATTTCTATGAAGAGAAAAAGTGACACCAGTGTAAACCAACATTCTTACAACTTCTTGGAAAAACTTTAGAAAAGGACAGACATTCACAGGGAGGATCAATGAAAATACAACTGACTACGTACTTTAGTAGAATGAGCATCTGCAGAGGTTTCTGCATTTAACAACTCTTCCAGCATACAAAAGATTGTGTTATCTTCAATAAGATCTAGTTTATGGAATGATTCTTCTGCTTTAACAGGATGTGGAAAGGATACTGCCATGCTACAGAACATTGCTTTTGTTCTCCTTTCTAGTTCTTCAGAACCTACATTCTGTAAACATAAATATGACCAAAAAAAAGGTTCAACTATATATACACATCTACATATATCAATCAAGTCCATGTTTAAGATTTGCAATAAGGACATTCACTTTAAGAAAGCTCTCAATTAAGTTGAAAATTTTGAGATATGATTGAAAAGTTTTGAATTGAAATACTTAAATTTGGAAGGACTTAATTGAAATGTTTTGCTACAAACGAGAAGATCAAATTGTTTGTTATGAAAATGTTTTTAATGACCAAATGAAATTGGCACGAATGATTCTTCATTGTAACACCATTGGAGTCTTAGTAACTCTTAATTTTTGCAAACAACAACAGGAAAACAAAAAAACAAAAAACAAAACAAAACAAAAAACACAAAAATATTCTGATATCAATAGGATACCACATAACTAAAACTTATTTCCTTTCCTACAAAATATGAACCAAGAGAGGTAAGAGAAAAACAGAGCATAGACAACAGAAAAGCTTCCCACATGCATGAACAGATAAAGAAAGCAAAAGTTCTTGTTATTGCAGATATGGAACTAATGGTGGACTAAAGTCTAATGGTCAAACATATTTTGTTGACAAGTGGAGAAGTGTGGCTGCATTTTACAACTTGACAGTAATTAAACCAAATATCAAAAGCTAGACTATTCCAACGCAAAAATAGCATTTACTAGGAAAATTAACAGTCATAATTGGGAAAGAAAATAATCTCAAGAACACGGAAGTGTTAAATTGAGCCAAATTGCACCATCTCTAAAGCTTGAGGTTAAATTTATCTAAACACACCCCTCACGTGTGGGTGGGTTGTCATACGATGTAAATAACATCAACAAATAGGCAACAATAGAAATTGAATCAAGGAACTCCAGCTTGGATACGAAGTTAAATTACATTAAATTATAATTGCTCTAAAAGTTTAAACAGTAAATTCTTACATAATAAGATGAGCTTAAATATAACAAATATGGCACTTCTATGCAATTAAAGAGTATTTAATTAAAAGGATTCTTGCAGAGATTTTATCCATTTACCTCTTTAGTGTTTCGCAAGTCTAAGTAATTTTGCATCTCATGTCGCAGCCTAGAAAACAGAAACTACTTAGAGAGATAATATTTCTTAATCGAAGCCAACAAGCATCCACCAATAGTACCTTCTTTTTTGAGATAAAATGCTATTAAAGGCCTTCCGATGAAGTGGTTCAAAAAGTGAGAATGCAGAGATCCAATGTCGACATCTCTCCTTAATTGGAAGAGAAGCAGGAAATAAATCATCAGCTAGCACATCCATGATTTGAGGCCTGCAGATTGAATCCATCATTCAAACATCCATCTTTACTTACCTAGAGATACGCAGCAAATATGTTTACCTGAACTCCTTACAGTCTTTAACGTAGAAAAGCATTAAAATTTTGCGAGGAATTTGTTCAAAATCATCACTGATGCTCATGATTCCTCCACTACATCTTCTACAATATTCTTGATATACTTCAAGCAACTTTTGGAAAGTTCTCTTTCTGACACATACCTACATGTTTATCAGCATATGCAGCATTTAGAGGCAACCAATCTTATTTTAAACCAGCAGGAAAGAAAAAGAGAGGGGGAAAAAGAGAGAGTGATTTAAAATTTTCTTAAAAAGGTTTAATTTCAACGAGTAAACAAATAAAAATATACCTTTTTATCCCAAAGCCTTTCAGTCACTCGATGCAGTAGCACAATTGGAAAAGTGTTTAGGTTTGAGCTTGCCAACTCACATAACACAGTTACTGCTTCTGTTCGGATCCTATCATCAAAATCCAAGAGCCGATTCTCTAGGGCACCTGCTTAGTTTACAGATTTTAAATACATCAACTCTCTTTGACAAAATATTAGATACAAAATCATATGTTCATGCAAAAATACAAGTTCTTATAAACTTACTTAGAACTTCTAGTGCTTCTGCTCCAGATGGATTATTCATGTAGAAAACTTTAGCACATGAAATAACAAATAATCTTACTTCATTAGACACATCAAGAAATCTGTTCAAAAATTCTGAGAAGAATGCTCGATACTTCTGAGCAATTTGGTGACCGGGCAAAGCAAAAAGTTTTTTAGTGATATGGAGAGCTTTCATACGAACATCAATCTGGTCCTCCTACATAAAAATAAATATTCAAGGACATTAAGAAAACTGACTGAACATCATCATATAGAAAATGTTATACCAGTTGGATAAGATTGGTATTCTTCAGCAGACTCAGTATATTAAAGGTACAACCAAGTTAAACTACAAGAAAGTGTATAATGTGACAGCATACCATTAATACATTTGTCAAGCTAGGGATGACAGTTAAAAGTATATTAGGGGCACATTGGAGGATTTCAACTATAACTTCGTGGAAAGATTCTCTGACTTTACTCCCAATAATATCATCATTGATAATACAAGATCTTAAAAATACAGAGATAAAATGCTCGATCTCTGGATTGCAGTTCTGGATGACGGAAACAGCAAGCTGAAAAGAACCAGGAGAGGCACCCTGGGAACAAAAATTAAGAACAATCAGAAATAAAAGAATATATCTAGAATTTTAAACCAAGAAATTTAAAAGAATACATTAATCATTATATTGGATGTTCACCAGGTGTATTCTCCAAAAAGCATAAACCTCATAATTCTTTTTTAACTTATTTTAAGGACTTTGGAACTACTATTTTCTCCCAGTGCTACAAGGACTCTTTATTTCCTTTATGATCAACTAAATTTGGAAGCTATGATACTTAAAAGACAAAAAGAAATGGTAGACATATGAGAGGAACATGCATGGCACCCATACAAGGAGCAGTTTTATATACCCACCCTCAAAATTTGAATGTTCACATTTTTGTTTTCTAGAGTCTGTTACTGGATTTGCACTTTCATGATATAAACATGTTTAAAAAATTCAACTAATAACCTCCATCATTCGGGGGATAATGAACATTCACTTTCGGACAAAGGGAGTACATTTTTCTCTATTCCATGATCAGGCATAAATCAAATGGTATCAGAGTGGGTGATCTCCTAACTGCATAATTATCCAAAAAATGCTTATAAAAATATGGTCCAAAAACTTGACACCACCTTATCTGCACCACAACATTTTGCAAACAACTACCTTTTATGACATTTCCCATTATACTAACAAAAGTAACACTCAAAATCCAAGAGCATCATCATCAAGTAAACATTTACAAAAATTTGGTTCAAGGGTACCATCACCAAGGAAATTTTATAAGCACTTAATGTACTTCTACTCATACATGACTACAAAATACAAATATCATATCGATAATATATCACTTTATCTTAATCCCGTAAAGCTGATACCAAAATAGATTAAAAAATTAAACAAAAAGCAGTCTATATCCCAACTAATGCACACAATAAAAATTTTACATGAATTGACCTGAACTTCTTTCAAAAGATTTTGCAGAATCACATCCAATAGTGGCTCAGAAAAATTCTCCTCAGAAATAAGCTGTCCCAGAACTTTTTCATCTAATTTCTCTTCCAAAGTATGAATCATTAAGGAAGACATTGCACTGACCACAGAATGAGAATGCTCTAACCTACAAATAAGCAAGAAAATTGTTATCAGAGACAAAAATTTAAATCAATAAAAAATTATGGAGACACTGAAAACTAAATTCAGAAAGTATCTTGCCTAAGAAAATTTTCTTATAAATATGCAGCCTTCATTACATTCCAACTAACAATATAGCATCTTAAGATTATTTTCTCATTGTCATCTCCCTCCAATAAAAGATGATATATATGCATTTTCACTTTCAGCTCTCTGCAATTATTTCACTTAACTAGCAAAGACAAATCATTGCAATAATCATGACCCAATTTGACGATAAGCGCAAGTAGCAAAGTCACAATAAGCTAAAAATTCTAAAAAGCATAAAACACTCAAAGGTATACAATAGTATTTAAATAAATCAATCATAATACATGTGAAGACCACATATACAATATGCATTCAACTAAATCTTTAAAATGGAAGTGGTATAGAAGGACTTCTTTTGAATTCAAAACATTTTTCTAGTGGCGCCTCTCTCAAAATGTTTCAATGGAAATCAACCAATTACTTTCTGTGATAGAAGTAAAATGCTCAACTAATTTGCAGAGTAAGATTATATTTGGTCCAATTTGACTGCAAAATCCTCATCACAATAGTATATGACAGCTAGCACAAACCAGTTACATAGATGTTTTCAAGTACACAAGTTACTGTTATACGACATAATGTCACCCAACGCATGAGCATAGCTTAAAGGCATCGAAAATTTGGATTTCTCCAGCCCTTGACACAGACATTACATCCTAACCTCCACTTTTACTTTCTTTTTCCTTCTACCTCCACATGTAATCCAACCAAACCATGCTTCAGCTACATGGAAAGGTGCCAAACATTGCTTCAAATTCTTGCAAGAACTATAGTAAAAGGGAGGCAAATAAGAACATAGGATAATGCATAATGCACCAAACCCCCACCTTTTTTTAGCCAAATAAACAGAAAAAAAAACTGAAGGTCATATTAAAATGCAAAAGAAAGATATGAATACTTAACCTCACTACACTAAAAAGGGTTTTGAACAATTTGAGCACCAGATTATCGCATCCAATATCCAACATTATCACGCAGCACTTTAGTTTAGCAATTGTCTCCAATATTTTTACCCTCTTTGGGAAATAGGGGCTCGCTGTATCATCAAGTTCTGAAAATATACTTATAAAAAATGTGAAGATATCCTGCAGTAGATTAAGAACAGTACAACCATTTAGGAAAGGAAAATGGGACATAACAAATTGACGAAGCAAACAATGTTACATTGAACTATGTCTGATTACCTTAGAAACTGCATCACCAAAGCCAGGATCCGGTGCTAGAACACGTAAAATTTCACAGAAACAGATGGCAACCAAAAGTCTAATGTCTTTATCCTTATGCTGCAGCACACCATGCTTGACAAGGGAGTCACCAAATGGCTTTATATTTGACTTTAGAGATGGCGATTGATTTATCTTAGGGAACGCAGTAGCAGCTTCCTACAAGGGGAAAAACTTTCATACAACAACAATAAGGTAATGAAAAGTTCTTCCCACGTAAATCAAAGCTATCAAGAAATTTGTCCGTACATAAACAGCACAACTATCAAAAGTGGAAACATTGGGTAACAAATTCATTAAACATGACAAATTTAATATATTGCGAAGCTTAAATTATCAATTGAATTCTCAAAATACAAATTATTCTTCCTAGAAATTTTTCATAAACCTTTTAACTTTTCCTCAAAACCCCTAAATAAAGAAATTAAAGTTCGCCGTAAAGAATTTGTGACCCACAGATATTTCCATTTGGGATAAAATAACAAATTAAAGAAAAATCACTTGCCTTCAGAAACTTGATAAGAGTGTCTTTGTTGGGGGAAGTTTTACAAGAGTTCAATTGCTCGGCAATTTGAGTGATGATTTCTGTAGCTTCTTTCTCAGAATCAGCGGCCGCCATTGCTGTTCTTGACGCTGTCTTTCTTGGTGGGTTTGCTTTTGATGGTATAATATAAAGATTTCTAGTTAAATATCCCAACCTTCAAGAAAGGGAACAAAGAAAGTGATTGATTTCGAAAATATTCTGCTCCCGCTAGCTTCATTGAAAGTTTGCTTCCCGCCTTTTTGCACAATTGCCTTGTTCCGCTGAAAAATATACATATATATATATATATATATATATATAATTTTTTTTTAAAAAAAGAGGGAAAGTACATTTAGAGAAGCAAGTTAGTTACATCATTTTCTTACGACGGGGGAAGATTACATTTTATGATTTGTCTGGTATACATACCTTCCAAATCGTTATTGAAAGCAGTAAAAGTGAAATTAGTAGGGTTGTAAAAGACAGTAAAACTGATATTTTCTGGTAGTCTGTGCTTTGAGAGGAGATCCGCAACAACATTTGATTCCCGATATACATGCTTAATTTGGTAGTTCTCCAGTTGGTTCAGAAGCAATCTGCAATCATGGATCATATTGCTTAAGTTAGGTGCTGAGATTCCTTGAGTTATACCTTTGACCAGTATTTGAGAATCAATTTGTATTTCAAGTTGTTTCATGTTGTTGGCCAGTGCCAAATCTACCGCATGTTTGAGTGCCCATACTTCAGCTTGATTGCTTGATGAGCAGTAGAAGTTTCCTGTGAAGCCCATTAACCATTTACCTGTATGATCTCGGAAAATTCCACTACTGCCACCTTGTTTAGTTGAAGGTAAGTACGAGCCATCAATATTGATGGAAATGTATGGATCTATTGGAGGGTGCCATTTAATATAAGTAGATTCTAGATAGCTGCTAGAGGAGGGGGTTACTAAGGCTGTTAAATTAATAAACTCAGATGCAAGACTGAGTAAATGATGGAGGGAAGGTGGAATGGTTGACTCATGACGGATTTACCTACGATTTCTACTCTTCCAAAGATTCCAGCAGGAGAAGGCAAATAGGGTGTTCCATGGGATGTTGATGAAGAAAATGGTTTTGTTGGTAAGATTAGAGTGTAGCCAGTTTTGTAGGGAAGAAACGTTAAGGAGGCTATATCGGGTGGCTACGTCTATATGGGGGATGAATTGAGTCCAAACTGCCGTGGCCAAAGGGCAAAATTTGAGGATGTGAATTGTGCTTTCATTAGTATTTTGGCATAAGAGGCAATTAGGTTCAATATTTATGCCTCTGCTGAATAGAAGCAAATTCGTTTTGATTTTGTTGTGCCAACACAGCCACAAGAAGTGGTTGATTTTGTTTGGTACTTTCGTTGTCCAAAGCCAATTAAGGTTGTCAGATGCAGGTGGGAAATTAAGATTTTTGAGTGCTTGATAGCAGGAAGAGACAGAAAAAGAAGAATTGGTATTGATATTCCAGTAGATTTTGTCTTGGTGGTCTTGGTTACTAGGAAAATAGGTATCTCTAATTTGAGCTTTTAGATGACTAGGCAGAGGATAAGAAATTTTGTCCAGGTTCCAACATCCCTTGTCTCTGACATCTTTGAGGGTAGTGAGGGAATCAGATTTATTAAGAGGACCATTAAGGATTGTGGCTAGGGGATGATTGAGAGTATTAATCCAGGGATCAAGCCAAAATCTTATAGTAGATCCGTCTCCAATTACCCATTTAGTAAACTGGAGCATTGTTTTCCACCCAAGAAGAAGGTTTTTCCAGAGAAAGGAGCTCTTTTGGTTTGGGGAAGGAGGTAGGAAAGGATTAGTGCAGAGTGATGACGTACTTAAGTACTTGGCTTGAAGGATTTGCTGCCAGATTGGTTTATCAGATAAGGTTAGGAAACGCCAGGCTAGGGAGCTGATGAGCGATAGATTTTGAAGTTTGGTATCCCTAATTTGAAGGCCTCCTAATTTTTTGGGAAGGGTGGCTGTTTTCCAGTTGACAAGATGTAATTTCCTGGCTTCAACAGAAGAACCCCAGACAAAAGCTCTCAATGTTTTGTTAATGGAGTTGATAGTTTTGGCTGGAAAGGCATGACATTGCATGATATGCACCGGGATTGAAGAGAGAACAGATTTGACTAGAGTGACACGTCCAGCCATGGTGAGTGTTTTAATTTTCCAATTTGAAAGTTTGGATTTGAGGTTTGAGAGGATCGGGGTATAATCAGAAGATTTAGGTTTGACAAGAGTAAGGGGAAAACCTAGGTATTTTCCTAGGCAGTTTGTTTGGTTGATCTTGAGAGTGTTGGATATGTTGGTGCGGATGTCACTTGGGCAATTGTCAGAGAAGAAGATTTTTGATTTAGCGTAGTTTATGTGCAGTCCACTATGATGAGTGAAGTCTTCAATGACATTTAATATTGATCTAGTATTTGAAGCTGAGGCTTCAGCGAAGAGAAAAACATCTTCATCAAATAAGGTGTGTGATATGAAAGGGCCTGAATTTGTAATGGGGATTGAGTGCCATTTATTGTTGGAAACTTGATTATGGTTGAGGAGAGATAAGAATTCCATACCTAGAATGAACAAATAAGGAGATAGCGGATCCCCTTGTCTGACTCCTCTAGAAGGTTGGAAGAAGTTAGTAGGTTGACCATTGATTAGAATGGCTAACTGAGAGGTGGCAAGGCATGATAGTATAATTCTAATTATTTTAGTCGGAATGTTGATTGCATGAAGCATGCTTTTAATAAAATGCCATTCTATTTTATCGAAGGCTTTTTCTAGATCTAATTTAATAGCCATGAGAGGAGTACGAGATTGACGGTTTCGGAAACAGTTAAGAGTTTCCTGAACGATAATATAGTTATCAGATGCTCTTCTGTTAGGTAGGAAGCTGTTTTGAAGAGGGTCTATGATTTTGCTGAGAAAAGGTCTTAGTCGATTAACTAGGATTTTAGAGAAGATTTTATATATGGTATTGCACAGACTTATAGGTCTATAGTGATGAATGGTTTCCAGGTGAGTGATTTTTGGAATTAGGCAAATGTATGTTTGATTGATTGAAGGGGGAATGGATTCAGTTGTAAAGATTTCATTGAAAAGATTTTGAATCGCGGGCAAAGTGTTAGACATATATTTTTTTTGAAGAAAGGGTGGACTCCATCAGGACCAGGAGCTTTGAATGGTTTAAAGGATTTGATCGAGGAGACTATTTCCTTGACAGAAATGGTGAGGTTTAGAGTTTGTTGGTCGTCAGAGGTTAAAGCAAGATGGTGGATGGGAAAGTTTGGAAAGAGATTACAGAAGTATTTCCCAGTGGTGAAGCAGCGACGAAAATGATTTTCAATGTGATTGTGGAGAAGACAAGAGTCCTCGAGCCAGTTCCCTACACTATCCCTAAGGCTTAAAATGGCGTTTCTTCTTCTCCTTTTAATAGTTGTGGTATGAAAGAAGGAGGTGTTTGCATCCCCATGATTGAGCCAAGTGACTCTAGATTTAGTGGCCCAAAACTGTTTTGCACGAATTAAAATAGTGTTTAGGTCATTTTGAAGTTTTTCCTAAAGAAGGAAAAGATTATTGTTTTGCTGAAGGTGAAGATGAGATTGAATTCCTATAAGTCTAGACAGAAGTCTACGTTTTTGTTGAAAGATGTTGCCAAAAGTGGAAATATTCCAATCCTTCATGGAAATAGTGAGAGTTTTTAAGGACTGAATAAAGTTGAGAGAGGAAGGAGGCCAAGAGGATTGAACAAGACTATCAAAACAAGGATGAGTTAACCACATTGGTTCCATTCTAAACGATTTGTTACTATTAGAGCGGGAAGAGGGGTTTGTATTAAGGATTAAAGGGCAGTGATCAAAATAGGTTCTTAGTAAATGGTGGACCAAGGCTCTAGGAAAGTGGTTGACCCAGGCAAGGTTAGCTAAAAACCTGTCAAGCCTTTCTGCAATAAAGCTATCATTTTTCCTACGGTTTGTCCAAGTGAATTTGGGACCGACAAACCCTAGGTCTATTAGATTACAGATACTAAGCACCTTATTAAACTTTAAAAGACGATTGGGGTTGGGCAAAATACCCCCAAACTTCTCAGAGGTTAAGGTTATTTCATTAAAGTCACCTAAGACTAGCCACAGATTTGAGCAGTTTCGAGCAAATTGTTCTAAGTTATTCCAAAGTGCTTGTTTAAAGGAGAGATAAGGTTTAGAATACATAGTTGTGAGAAAAAAAGAGAATGGAGGAGTGGGTACCTTGATTCTGAGATATATTTCTTGGGATGTGAGCACCAGCGGTTGGACTGCAACTTGATCATTCCATAGGATGGTAATTCCTCCAGAGAATCCATCTGCATCTACATTGGCAGAATGTTGATAATTGAACTGTGCCTGAATGGAATCAGCTTCCTCACCTTTGGCTTTGGTCTCGGTCAGTACAACTAGAGAAGGCTTATGATAGTTTAAGAGTTCCCGAAAGTGAGTTTTAAATCCTCCATTACGGATCCCTCTACAGTTCCATAGAAGAAATATCATTGGGGGAGAGCTTGAGGGGTGTTCGTCTGCTAGCAGGTAATTGTTCCACTGTACCAGCGGGTTCAGGTGTGGCTCCGTTATCATTGCATGGAGTGTCAGATATTCCTCCTGCTGAGTTTCCTGGTTCATTGCTGACGTTGCATTGTTGCATGTCGGGGGTGGATCGTTGTTGATCGTTGCATGTGAAGGATTGTTCGTTCTCGGTAGTATGATGACCGAGTGTTTGTTCTCCATCGAGTTTAGGTTCAGTTGGGAGCTGCGTAGTACAAATGACAGTTTGGAGACAGTCGGGTGACAGGAGAAGATGTAGATTTTTTGAGCCTCCTGCAAGTAGTTGATCGCCAAAAAGTCATTTCTTATTGTTTGAAATAATATTGAGGGCTCGTATTCTATTACTGGTTCAGTGAAGAGGTCCTCCGGTAATAGATTGGTCATCTGTTGATCTTCGGTCGTGTCCAGAGCTAGATTGTTCAGCGTGCTGTCCGGTGTTGCCTCTGGAGCTACTAGCGCTTCTTCGGTTAGTTCGACGATGTGGTTCAACATTGTCCAGCTTTTGGCTTGGATTGTCTGATTGTTGGCCGAGGTTGGATAGATTGGTGCATTTGTCATTCCTACACTCGGAAGGGTTGCCACTGTTGTCGGCAGGATGTTGTAAGGATCCATTATGACAAGGGTTGGAATGGCTGTCAGGGTTTGATATGTCCATAGATATTGAGCCCATAGGTGTAGCTGGGCTGTCAGAGGCCATTGGAATTGGCCCCAGATCCATTGCGATTGGTAATAGCCATGAATTGGGTAGTGAGTGCTCAGGTATCCAGGGGCTGTTATCGGACTGAGCTGCATGTTGGCCATCGGCGGGTGAGGATACACCAGTTGGTAGGTGATGTTGCTCAATTCGATCGTGATGGTGAAGGTATTCATGGGTACTTGATCGTTCAAGGTATGAACTTGAACTACGTCGGTGGAGTGATTGCTGTGATCCAGTTGTTCCTCTTGCTATAGTTGGGTCCGTCTTGCTCGTCGACGATGGCGAACAATGGTCGGCAGAGGTATGTGTTCTGCCATTGGTGTTACAGGTGCTGGGGGGTGGTGATGGTAGGCGTTGGCGTTGCCTTCTCCCCGTGAACTGTCTTATGTATTGTTGGCGGTTCATCAGATTTCTTGGCATGTTGGGAATTTGGTGATGTTAAGGATGGAGTAATGGTAGTTAAATGGTGATCATCTGAGGGGGGGCTGGAGTTAGGGTTCCGGAAGTGAAGGGATGATAGTGGGATTGACAGAGGAATGATGAAGTTTAGGAGATTGTGGTGGGATGGAAGAAATTTTTGCTTGCACGGAAGAGTTATCCAAATTCGGGGAATGAGTAATAATGTTGGGTGGGTTGGCAGAGTTATTATGATGTATAGGGGAGTGTGAGATTGTGGAAGATGGAAGGGGCTTCATTGAATTTGGTGAAGGTGATGATTGAATTGTAGTTTCAAGGTTTAGATTAATGGAATGTTGGGGAGTGTGTTTTGCATGGTTGATTTTTTCAACCCAGATTGGTTTGGTTGTTGGTTTAATTGGGTAGGGGTTTGGTGACTGTACAACTCCCGGTTTATTGCGAAGAGTTGCTCTCCTTTTGGGATATTGAACCAACATCCACGGGCCGTGGTTTGGTTCTGGCTGAGACGGTGGATCACCGAAAGAGCTAATTGGCTGGTTAGGAGATTGCCTAGAAGAGATCACTGTGTGCACTATGCGGTTGGCTTCTGCTACTGTCGATTGTGGAATATTACTATCCAAGCGGATTTGTTGAGGCGACGATGTGGTGTGAGTATGCATAGGAGGGGTAGGGTTTGAAGTGGAGGAATAAATGCATGTCGTGTCAAGGTGACCGAGCCGTCCACATTTATAGCAGATGAAATTGATACCTTCATATTGAATCCGCTGTAAATGATTGCCTTTATAGATTTTAGTGGTAAGCGGCTGGTCTATTGGTATTTGAATGCATAACCTGGCATATTGTCCTCGTGTGGTTTCTTTCGTGCAAATATCCATTCTTAGAAGTTGGCCAATTGCATTTCCTATCTTGTGCAGTATTTGTTCATCATAAAATTCAAATGGTAGCTCAGGTAGCCTTATCTAAAGTGCCGTGTAGTTGAAAGTTGCTGTGGAGGGTTTGAAAGCCGGTTCCCACTGACGGACGGCGAGAAAATGGCCGCTTATAAACCAGGGTCCTCCGTGAATGGCTTTAGTGTAGTTTTCTGGATGTTTGAAGTCGATGAGAAAGAAATTCATGCCTAAGTCAATGAGATTAAGCTTTTCCGTGGGTTTCCAGATGTCATGTAATTTCCGATATAGAAGATTGTACACGACGGTTTTGCCATAGACCTTGACAATTAATACTTGTGCCCAGCGGCTGTAAATTCTTTGCTTGTCTGCGGAAGTGATGGGAATGAAGACTGTTTCTGCAGAAGGATTTATAGTTTCGTCTTCAAGGTGATTGTAGTACAAAGGCAGTAATTGTTGAGTGCATGCGTGGGAAATAGAGGTATTGGTGGTTGCAGGGGAGATGAGTTTGTCTCTATAGGATTGGGAAGAAAGGTGGTTATGGGTGGATTCCGGTGGAACTGATTGGTTGGTTCTACCAAGAACATCTATTTCCTCTTTGAGAAGGGGTGAGCTTGGATTACTGTTGAGGTATGCATAGATTCCAAGCTGTATATATATAATTTTAGTATCTACAATAATTAAATTGTTAGTTATGAAAAATAATAAAAATGTTTTTAATGACCAAATGAAATTGGCCCGACCATTGGAATCTTACTACGATTCTTAATTTTTGCAAACAACAACAGAAAAATTAAAATAAAAAAAACAAAAACAAAAATATTCTGATATCAATAGGATACCGCATAATTAACACTTATTTCCCTTTCCTACAAAATTTTAAATATATATTAAAAATAAAGAATAATTGGTGACTTTGGTCCCAAACAAATTTATGTTTGGCAAGTTTAGTCCCAAAATATTTTTTTTAACTTTTAAGGTGTCAAACTTTTTTTAAAATGAACAATAAAGTCCCTTAGACGGATTCTGCCAAAAACTTTAAAAATTTAACGATTTTTAAATTTAATTAATTAAAAACAATGATAAAAAAGTCATTACAAAATGACAAAATTAAAAATATTATCTAAACAAAAGGATAAAAATGTCCTCACATTTAAAATTTAAAATTTAAAAAATAAAAAATCTATCAAATTTTTCGTCAATCTTCATCTTCTTCGAATATAAATCCGATTTTTATCGTTTTATAGCCTTTAAAATATATATATATAAAGAGAATGAACATTTCTTTTTATTAATAATGAAAGTTTTTCTCCCAACAAAAATATTTCAATAGAAATTTTTTTTTTACAAAGATTTTCTGTCTTTTGTTTTCTTTGTTTTCTTCAGAGATGTCAAAAAATAATAAAAATCTTGTTTGTTGCCAGAGAAAAAAAACTGACCAATGAAATTTGATATTCTCACTATTCTGATAGATATTTTATTTTTAAAATTTAAAATTTAAAATATATAAATATTTTTATCTATTTATTTTTTTAAAAAAAAATTTCCTTTGTACATGTAATGACTTTTTTACCCTTATTTTTAACTAACTAAATGTAAAACCGTTAAATTTTTAGAATTTTGACAGAATTCGTCAGAAATGACTTTATTGTTAACTTAAAAACAATATTTGGGACCTTAAAAGTTAAAAAATATATTTTGGGACTAAGCTTGTCCAACATTAATTTGTTTGAGATCAAATTCACTAATTATTTTTAAAATAAATTTAAAATTATTATAGTAAATATTTTAAAAAACATTTTCCAAAATAGAACAGACCGACTACATAAATAAATAAATATATATAATATATATATATATATAATATATATATATATATATATATATATATATATATTCTGGAAGGATTTGGGAAGAAAAGAGTTCAGTATTTAGCGGTTGGATTCACATTCATTTTGTGAACCACAGGTTCAAGGTATAGA
Organism: Asclepias syriaca; assembly: GCA_027405835.1. Lineage (NCBI taxonomy): Eukaryota > Viridiplantae > Streptophyta > Magnoliopsida > Gentianales > Apocynaceae > Asclepias > Asclepias syriaca. The sequence continues at coordinate 2,751,537 of CM049934.1, read as the reverse complement.
GAATAAGTACTGCAGAGGTTTCAATGAATATATTCCCACACCTTTATTGATAGAAATCTGTATTGTTATATACAAGAATGAAGAGAAGCTAATTTAGGAAATACATATACGGTAATGCTAGAATTATGCTAAAGATTTACAGCAGACAGCTATATAATACAAAAATAGAATCAGCTACAAATATGGAATTTATGACCGAATATTTGTCATGATTTTTAGGCTAAACATGCTCTGTTTTGATTTGAGTAGAATCCACACATGTTTCCCTTATACGCCCCCGCAAGATTGGGCTTCCATCGGCAAGACCAATCTTGGAACGCAGCAATTCTGTACGCTGTTTGGACAGTGGCTTGGTGAGGAGATCAACTAACTGGTCTTGAGTGTGTACATGTCTGACTTGAAGGCTTCCTTTTTGGACTAAGTCACGCACAAAATGAAGATCGATTTGAATGTGTTTCATGCGCGAATGATTGACTGGGTTGAAACTTAAGTGTGTGGCTCCAATATTGTCACATAACAGATGAGAAGAGTCTTTGAATGGAATTTCAAGTTCTTGGAAAAGTGTAGACAACCACATTGTCTCGGAAGCCGCATTAGCTAGTGCCCGATATTCAGCTTCGGTTGAGGATCTTGCAAATGCACGTTATTTCTTGGAGCTCCAAGAAATTGGATTAGGACCCAAGAAACTGATGTAAGCAGAAGTTGACGTGCGGTCATCCATATTGCCAGCCTAATCAGCATCAATGTATGTCCTTAGGATAGAAGGTCCGACTTTTTGGAGCTGAATACCATAAAAAATGGTTTGTTTTAAGTAGCGGAGGAGTCGTTTTGTTGCTGTCCAGTGATTTTCAGTCGGCTTATGCATAAATTGAGATAGTTTGTTGACTGCAAAGGAGATATCTGGACGTGTCAAGGACAGATATTGAAGACTGCCAATGATTCGACGAAAAATAGAGTTGTCCACAACAGTCGTGCCATCAACCAGTTGAAGAGGTTGAGTAGTGGAGAGAGGGGTTGAGACATCTTTCGCACCACTCATACTTGTAGTGTCTAACAGCTCACAGATGTATTTATGTTGTGAGAGAAATAACCCTGTTCTGGTAGGAATCACTTCAATCCCCAAGAAAAAATGAAGGGAACCCATATCCTTGAGAGAAAACTTATCACCCAACTGTTTAATTATGGAAGTCACAAGAGATGGATTATTTCCAGTGATGATGAGATCATCAACATACACCAAGAGATAGCAAAGAGTGGAGCCGTGGCTGTAGATGAAGAGAGAAGAGTCTACCTTGGAGTTTCGAAACCCCAGTTGAAGAATGACAGTTTTGAGGGTAGTGTACCAAGCCCGTTGGGCTTGTTTAAGCCCATAGATAGCCTTTTTGAGTCTGCACACATGGTGGGGTTTGGACAGATCTTTGAATCCCGGAGGTTGTACCATAAAAATAGTTTCAGTTAAGTCACCATTTAGGAAAGCATTATTTACATCCATCTGCCTCAAATTCCATCCATTCATCACTGCAATAGACAGTACAACCCTAATAGTAGCTGGTTTAACTACAGGGCTAAAGGTCTTAGTGTAATCAACACAAGGACATTGATTGTAGCCCTTAGCCACGAGCCTGGCTTTGAATTTATCAACAGAACCATCAGCTTTCCGTTTTACCCGAAATATCCACTTACACCCTACAGGTTTACAATCAGCAGTGGGTAAAACGAGATCTCAAGTCCCATGTTTCAGCAAAGCAGTAAGCTCTGTGGACATGGCCTCACGCCAGTGAGGTTGAGAGATGGCTTGACTCACACTTGTTGGTTCAATGGTAGGAGGGAGAGGATGTTTGGACACGGTGTGGATTTGTTTGGGTTTAAATATTTGGTTCATTGATCTTGTGGTCATGGTGTGAGTGCGTTGAGGTTGAGGATTTATTAGGTTAGGGTTTGTGAGATTCGGATTGGGGAGAGGATTAGCTGTATGGGAATTTGTATCATGTGGAAGAGACAGAGGTAAATCTAAGAAAGACCCAGTCCGATTGTCACCTAGATGAGGATTCGGATGGGTGGAGTTGGGATCTACAACTTGCAATGAATCCGAAAATAAAGGAACAGAAGGTGCAAAATTACTTGGGGAGGATGCAGCAATGGCATGTGAACCTTCCGGAGGCAGCGAGGGTGCCGGTGCATCGGAAACCATGGAGGATGGCACTGCAGTCAACTGGGCACCGAAGTGAAGAGGAAGTATTTGATGAAGGTCTCGAAGGGGCAGAGTGAGCTCGGAGGGCACGGGTGAGGATGGGCTGATGTGATTTTGGGTTTCATCAAACAACAAGTGGCGCGATATGAAGAATTTTTTTGTTTGGGGCTCAAAACACTTGTAGCCATTTTAAGTCGGGGAATAGCCAAGAAAAATGCAGGCTTTGGATTTGGGTTGCATTTTGTTTGAGTTATAGGCCCTTGTGAGAGGATAACAAATACACCCAAATTTTTTAAATTTTAAATAATTTGGTGAGTGACCAAAAAGGGCTTCAAAAGGTGATTTGTTTTTTAGGAGAGGCGTGGGTTGATGATTTATGAGATAAGAGGCTGTTTGAAAAGCGTGGGGCCAATATGAAAAATCAAGATTTGCATCAGACAGGAGCGCGAGACCCGTTTCAACTAGATGACGGTGACGACGTTCAGAAACACCATTTTGTTGTGGAGTGTGAGGGGCAGTGGTGAGGTGAGTTATGCCATGAAGTAAGAGATAGGATTTTAAAGCAATAAACTCACCTCCATTATCGGAGTATAAGGTTTTGATGGATTTTTGAAATCGGGTTTCAACAAATTTTTTGAAGTGCGGAAAAATTGTAGAAACACCAGATTTAGTGGTCATGGGATAAAACCATATATATTTTGTATAATGATCAACAAAAATTAGGTAATATCTTGATCCATCAATCCCAGTATAACTAGTGGGTCCCCACACATCCGTGTAAATAAGTTCAAGGGCCTCATGACTTTGGAGACTGGTGACACGAAAGGGTTGTTGATGTGCTTTATTAATAGAACATGAATGACATAATGAAGACAAACTTTTATGCGAGGAAATAGGAAGAGAAAAATTCTTAACAAGATGATGGACAATTTTAAAAGAAGGATGCCCAAGACGCTTGTGTCAGCCATCAATGGAGGTCCTTTCATGCACATTAGCAACCTTTTTGGATACCGCCAATGATTCCGGGAAGGTGTAGATGTCATTGTTACATGCTCCTTTTAGTAGGATCGCCCCCGTGATCTTGTCCTTCACAAAAAAATGAAAGGGATGAAATTCAATAAAGACATCATTTTGTTTGGTGAGATGATGCACAAAAATTAAATTTTTACAAAGATTGGGAACATAAAGAGTATCACGTAAGGTAAATGTTCGGTGCGGAGAGTGTAAAGCCAAAGAACCAATGTGTGAGACGGTCAAACCTGAACCATCACCGAGAATTACTTCGTCAGTTCCATCATATTCAGAATGAATAGATAAATTTGAAAGATCACCCGTAATATTATGAGAAGCGACTGAATCAAGCAACCAATTTTTATCTTTGCCCGTAGAAGTGGTGGCACAATTTATAGAGACATTCTGTGAATGAAACTGAGGACATGCCTTTGCAATGTGGCCCAACTGGTCACACAGTTGGCACTTGGGCAGATAGCGCCGAGTAGAGTGGTTGGGCTTACCAGAACTTGAATTGGGGCGTCGTCCATCACGTTGGGCTGCATTTGAGTACCGGCCTGGACTGGAGCCTTGAGGCCCACGTGAATGATCATGTTGTTTAAAGAAACGCTGATGACTTCCCCCATTTGCAGACGGCTTCGTCTTTGAAAAATTGGCAGACGCAACCAAGTTTTGCGTTGCAGTTTCCAGGCGCCTCAGTTTCCAGCAGGTCGTGCAACTCCTCAAAGGTGATAGATGATTCTCGGGCACGAATCGGCGCTGCAATCTCCCGAAAATTTGGACCTAAACCATTCAACACATAAAGGGTTAGATCATCATCCGAAATTGGATGATCGATGATGGCTAGTTCATCGGCTAAAGCCTTCACAACATGGAGATATTCGATGATGGTCCTGTTTCCACGCTGGATTAAGGTAAGTTCTTCCTTTAACTGCATTGCACGAGTTCGAGATCGGCTAGCATAAAGGTGAGTAAGCTTTTTCCAAGCTTCATGAGAGGATTTAGCTGGAGCAATGAGGGTGTGATGGAAGGAGAGGTAGAGGCTAAAATCGCACTCAGGATAAGCTTATCCTATCGGACCCAGTGGGTCTTGCGTAGTTCTTCATCCGAGGTGCCATCTGAAGAGGGACATCGAAAGGTGCCTTCAATATAGTCAAGGAGGTCATAACCAATAAGAAGTGCTTCAAATTGAGCACGCCATTGAGGAAAGGTGGAGGGAGTTAATTTTTCATTGATTTGGGCAGTAATGTTGAGAGCAACGAGAGATTTTTCTGATGCGGAAGGGGGTTGGGTGTGGAGGGTGAAATTGGGAGTTTGATCGAAGGAGGAAGACATGATAGTTACTTGGATCGGTGGCTCGGTGGAGATCGGCTCTTCTGATACCATATAGAGAATAAGTACTGCAGAGGTTTCAATGAATATATTCCCACACCTTTATTGATAAAAATCTGTATTGTTATATACAAGAATGAAGAGAAGCTAATTTAGGAAATACATATACTGTAATGCTAGAATTATGCTAAAGATTTACAGCAGACAGCTATATAATACAAAAATAGAATTAGCTACAAGTATGGAATTTATGACCGAATATTTGTTATGATTTTTAGGCTAAACATGCTCTGTTTTAATTTGAGTAGAATCCACACATGTTTCTCTTATACAAGGAACCAGAAAAATATATATATATATATATATATATATATATAGAATCAGCTAGAAGTATGGAATTTATGACCGAATATTTGTCATGATTTTTAGGCTAAACATGCTTTGTTTTGATTTGAGTAGAATCCACACATGTTTCCCTTATACAAGGAACCGGAAACATATATATATATATATATATATATATATATATATATATATAAATAGTGTGAAAAGGGCAGACCACAGAGGCCAAAAACAGGACTCATGCAAATGCAAGCCCTGTCAACGTCATCGTCACCATTACCGTCATTCAGGGATTTAGTTTCTTCTTCTTCTTCTTCTACACTCGGAATACCTTTCTCCGTCAGATTTAGAACCAACCTTTCTTCTTATTATATAATACCTCCTCGTACTCGTTGGAGAAACAACCTTCCTTTTCATCCCATGGCGTCTATCAATTCTACCAACACCGGTGGTGGTGCCGCCGCCGCAGCTACTGTTGCTGCTCCTAAGTGGGCGCAGAAGACAATTACTATTCCTGCTCAGAAGCGTGGATGTCATCTTATCACTTCTAAGGTCTTTTTTTATATTTTAATTTTATTTTCTGCCCGAAATCTAATTCTGCTGAAAAATCATCTGCAAAATGCTTGAGTTGAAGATTTTTATCCGTTTTTCCATATTAGATTACACACTCATTGTGGATCTACACTCATTTGTTTCAATTAAATGTCAAACTGTTACCATACCAGGTCGCTCTTTGAGTAATATATTTTTTTTTTAGATTCTCAAAAATCAGTTAAATTGTATTTCTCCTCAACCAGAATCCAATTGGATATCTTATTATTTATACGGCTTTTTATGCTACGTGTGAACAATCTGACTAGTTCTATGAAGAATATATCTATCGCTTTCTTATTGTTTCAACAAGAAGTTTTCATTCTTCTCCATGGCGCTCAGATTTTGAGAGAAATTGGGCAAGAGTTATCTGAGTTCCAATGTGGTCTTGCACATCTTTTCTGTAAGTTCACATCCTCACTGCAAAATTCCCCTTTTTCCTAGATATATATATATATAATATATATAATATATATATTAATATATGTATGTATGTATGTATGTGTGTGTGTGTATTTAATTTTTTTTTTTTTGAGTATTTCCCTGCTCTGTTGCAACAGTGCAACATACGAGTGCTTCTTTGACCATAAATGAGAACTATGATTCTGATGTTCGAGATGATACTGAGACATTTCTCAATAAAGTAGTTCCAGAGGTTAGTGTTTTTTTTTATGTTTCCTTTATTTGCTTACATATATTATTTTGTGAGGGGTATTTTTTATTCTTTATTTTTTTTTTATTGTTAATTCTATTTCATTTCTTTAGGGACGGTCTGCTCCATGGAAACATATATTGGAAGGTCAGTTTCTGTCTACATTTTAATTGTTGATTATTTGCATTAAATTAAATGCAGCATTATGTACCGTTCTAGCTATTTCTTATCACATTACTCCCTGAGAAATGAAACTATTACTGTGATTGTCCCCTCATCAATTGTATGTTTACTAGTCTGGTTTCAAAGATGGAAGTTTTTTCTTGTTAGTGTTTGCTTGGAGATAGTGCAAATCAAGATCCACAAAGATTTCTTTTTTTCCCCTATTGGGGAGTATCTTGCTCTTTAGGTCATAGAGATTTATGACACTCGCATGTTAGAAGAATATGAACCACCTGCCAGAAAACTTGAAAAATACCATGCCTTTTGATTTCTTTGATCTAAGCTCTTAAACTTGCATTATTGGTCATAATTATGTTGATTTGTTTCACATTTCAGATGAATCATCATTTCTTGTTTGAGCTTTCCTATTTTCATTGCTTCTTATGAACTTGTTTCTTCTTCTGAGACTGCTTAACTTTACAGGTCCAGATGACATGCCTGCTCATATCAAGTCATCAATGTTTGGTTGTGCCCTAACGTACGAATAATGCAATTCTATATTTTTTTTCTTTACTTTTTATTTTGTTTTCTTTTTCCAAATATCCATTTTATAATTCTGGGTTAGGATTTTCATTACATTTACATTCTCACCAACTTGTGCAGGGTACCAATCACAAATGGAAAGCTAAACATTGGTACTTGGCAGGTGCACATTTTTCAATTTGTGTTGATGTTTCTAACATGTTACAGAAATTTCTTTCCATTCACTATTTTGTCAGTCATGCTATGAGTTTCCTTGGTTCTTTGTGCTTGTTATTAGAAGAAAATTTCTTTGTTCTAAAATGTGTATGCCTTATCCAATTTTTTCCTTCTAGAACTTTGTGAATATACCATAATACTAGATTTGGTATTTCCTCCTTTCCACTCCAAAGGAACTTTTTGTTAGCTGCTCTGTAGATTAGGAATGAATGTTCTGATTGCAGGGGTAAAGTTTTAGGTGTCACTTATTATATTGGAAATCTACGGACTAACTATTTTCCTAAATTAAGGAGATGCAGACATATATCTGAAGAGAAATATTTTTATATCGTCAGTGTTTTGCACATAGGGGGAGAAGCTTTTGGAAACTCAAAAAATAGATAAGCACAACCTCTTCACATCTCCATGGCCAAACATACGCAGTCACTAGAAATTCAGTGGGAGGCAAGATTTGCTAGCTGGGATCGTCTTGTATTTGTTAATCCTCCTTGCTTGCTTTGGACCTTACCATTATTCTTTGCCCACTAACAGTGAGCTTTAGGAGGCCATGAGGTTATCCTTGCTTGTATTTCTTTAAGTTAACTACTTAGATATATTCCACAATGAAATGGAGTTGCTGAAAGAAAGGATATGATTCTCATGGATATGGTCAGGTGCATGTTCAAACTTAAGAATATGCTCAAGTCCTTTCAGGTTTAGACTGTTGCTATTTTTCTTTATTTATTGAACATGTAAAGGAGACCTAATGTTTGCCATTAAAGGATATTTGGTTGTGGTGCTTTTACCTAGACCAATAACAGAAGAAGTTGGAGGATAAAGGTGAGAGATGCACTTTTGTAGCACATAGTAAAGAATCAGAATCCTATAAGCTTATGACAGGAAAGAGAAATATCAGCGAAATTGTAATGTCTGATGAAAAAGGAGCTTCAAAGTGGATTTCTATGGTATATAGTCCAGCTATCAATAAGTTGGATGATAGAATTGAGATATACTGAAGAATAAAAAGCTTATGAGCTAGACAACAGGAAAAGCAATTATAAGTGAAAATGTCACTTTTGATGAAAAAGGAGGTTGGAACTGAAACAAGATGTGATAGCTTGTCTAAATAGAGGTAGTGTACATGAGGATTACAAATTGTGCTAAATTGGCTATACAGTTGAGATCCATGTTAGATTTCCTTCAACACAAACTAGTTGGTCCTTAAAAGATTTATTTATTTTTAATGATAAGAAATCTATAATTGATTGACCAAGATTGCAGTTCACATTGATATTATATATCATTTTATTTGAGAGTTGGTACTGAATATTGATGTTAAATTTCTTTAGGACTGAGAGTAGGTTGCATTTCTCTTTGTGATGCCATTAAAATTTTGGGATAAACTTGAAGGGATGAAATTCTGGAATAAACTAGTTTCTTATTGAAGTGACAAACAAACAAATTCAAAATTTCTTCTTGCTGTGTTTATTTTTGTCATACGTATTTTTGAGTTGTTTATTTTTTTAAGTAGGGTACTTGGTGATTAAGGAGAAATTGCCTTGATGCAATGAGCTGTAAAGCTCTTTGGTTTGCAGCCATTAACCTCTCTCTCTCTATACATATGTCATATGTAGTAGCTCTTAACTTGAGAAGTCATTTCATAGTCATTTTTCATTTATTAAAAGAAGTGAAGTGTTTTTACTCAAAGTCTCCATACCATTTTTATATTTCTTTCTCAATCTATACATATGCCATATGTATGATTTTTTGGTGTAACAGAGTAGCTCTTGGGTCCATCATTAGTTATAACTGTTGCATTCATTACATGTGCCTCTCAATTCAGGTTTTGGTTTATTTTGATTTCAATAGAAGTAAATGAAATTTGTAACTGATCCTATGATTTGTCTTCTATATATATATATATATATATATAAATTTCAGGGTATATGGCTGTGTGAGCACCGTGACTATGCCACTCCCCGCCAAATCGTTGTCACACTCAATGGTATTTAAGTTGTTAAAAGCAGTATGTCTTGTGCATAAAAAGGAAACTCCAGCTGTAGTCTTTGTATGGAGGAGGAGCTTCTTATTGTCATTAGGACAAAATCGAAACTTTTATGGTTGGACATAAATGCCAAGCTGTAATGTAAAATTGGAAATGATAAAAAATGGAAACTTAACTTCCGTGACAAATTCGTATGGCTTGTAAAAATAGAACTAAAAGGGGACTCCTCCAGTCACTATTTAACTTTGGAGGACATATGTTACATATTCAGGTGCACATCTTGTTCTAGGAATCATTGTCTGGAATCAACAATGCTTACTCGTAAATAAACAAGATAGAAATATCATTATAATGGCTATAATATACCCGTCGATATAAGTGATCTTTCGTTATTGTCTATCTTTCAAATTGACAACCACACATTTGGTTCCAACTTGCAAGTGGATAAACATTTGTTGCAAATCAGAAAGTGCTTAATAAACACATTGAGTGCTACAAAACAAACACTAAACATACTTATCCCCATGAAAAACAGAATCGGGTAAAAGAAGCAAATTGTAATTAACAAATGCATGATTAGAGGGTTAAAAATCCGACATTTGTAATTAACAAATGCATGATAAGAGGGCTAAAAATCCGACCTGTCGGATTCGAACCGACAACCAAAGGATTTTGCAACAAATCCCCTATTTTAATATCTTTTTTCTTGCAAAATCCTTCCACTCTTCCATTTGAGCTAAGGTCGGTCTCATTAATCATTTTTATTGGGTCAGCTTCCCATATTGAAAATAAATGTTGCTAACATATTAGCATAAAACTAAAGTAGAGACCGCAATCAATACGATTATTATACTTTATTATAACTCAAAAACACGTCCAAAAAGTCCCCAATTAAAGAATGTTTACCATTTTGCAACCATGGACCTGTTTCCCCTCAACATGGGCAAAGAACAAAATCACGGACAACGTGCACTATCTGATTTTTATTGTCATTTTCTGGAGTACCCACTTTTTTCTTTTTTTTTGTATCAGTTCAGCCTTAAAAGTAGTCCATTGTGTTAAATTCCAATGGTCAAACTTATCAATCTAATTTTTCAAGGTATTAAGTAATGTTAGATAATGATTTTCAAACTGCTTGAAATTCCCCATGGAGAGTGTGGATGAGAAACCCAGGCTGCCAAAATTTATTGCATTTATCAACTACATTTGATCCTTAAATATGCCATGAGTTGCAGTAAAATGAGGAAAAAAAATCCTTATGAAAAGTAGAGAAAAGAAAGGAAACGTACCATAAGGGTCTTCAAAATTCTCCATTTTGCAGTTTGAAAAAGATATATACTGACTGCTCCTGCGGCATAAAAGGGAAAGAAAAATAATTGGGACTTGAATTAATCTCCTTTATCTTTAGATAAGCTGTGGACACCTACCCTTTCATTGAACTGGAAATATTTACAAGGCCGAGAACTTATAAGCATGGATAAAAATATATTTATTGGCATGACAACATTTATATTCCAAATCAACATCAGTGGACAGATTAACAGAAAATTGAATGAGATTCAACTTGCAACACTGTCTCAAGGCACTCAAAACCAATGCATTTTCTTTTAAGGAGAACATTGCCATTTAAGATTCTTGAGAAAGAGAGTACTTCCCTCTTCTAATATTTCTGAGCTTTTATTCATTAAATAAAAATTGGGGCTCCATAGAAAAAATAAGCCAATACCAACCAAAAACACTCACAACAGCAGCACTTGAACCATAAATTAGAGGATAAAACGGCATTGATAACAAGTAATGGCTACAGGGAGCAGGAAAGTGGTTGTTCCAACAAAATTATTGGCAGTCCCAGTATATTAGGCATTTTCTTTTACAAATATATTTATTTCTCACTGTTATGGAAAACAAGATTTAGAATTATATTGACTGAGGGACTTCTTGTATCAACTACAAAAGATAAAATTATGAAATTTTATGAGGCATCAAATACCTAACGTTTATATCAGCTGAAACTAAGGCACACTGTACAGATCAAAGCCCTGAGTCACCCCAAATGACGTAAGCAAATCACTGATTCAGCTCATAAGAGGAAAAACTCATCTGCAATTGAGATATCTACAAAGACATGCATGTTGGTCAGTGTTCAGCAAAACCCCAAAAATGGAAAAACAATCTTGTCTTGTGTGCTTAAGATGAGCATCCTTCACCTGAAACAATATAAACGCATCATCAGAGAACTGACGGCCACTCCAGGGCATATTTAATTCTTCATGGACTACAGTATTTATTTTCACTTTTCAAGTAGTCCATATCCAAAAAAGATAAAAGAGGCTCCTAAGGACAAAGTTAAATCAACTTCTCAGAACAAATTGTTAAAACAACTTAACTAAAAGCCCTTTCATTCAAAAAAAAAAAAAATCAAATCAAATTTGTGCGGGGTTAATATATGAAATATTCTTAATCACTGCTGAGATAAGTAAGTTAGAATAATGTGTTTTAATCAAGATGATGTGTGTTTTCACAATATCATTTATAGTTCTAATTGAATAAAATTAAATGGGTAAAAGTTATACAAATAGGATAATTTTGGAAACGGATATAAATAACATCTTTATACAGGACAAGTGAACATGTATACTATAAAGTGATTTCTAACAACATTTTCTTTTGCTGGGAGAGAAGGTTTGGCATACGAATTTTTTATCTTTGAATCCGGGTATGAGCTATTCCCTCATGGGGATTATTAAAAACCTGCACTATAGTTAATTGTGCAAGAATCTAAGGGTAGATTCTCAAACTGCTTCAAAATCTAAACACTATTTTAGTCCGAAATTTACATTAAAAAAATGAGTTTTTTAAGGGCCTTTTATTGTTTGACCATAATGTACAAAATCTCTTGGACAATTATTTTTCATAAACTCACTTCATCCTTTATCTCCCTAAAATCAAATTCAAGACTTTGATAAACTCCATCGTTGATCTTTCAAAATTAACATAAAAAAACCAAAAGTCAAAAAAAAAAAAAAAAAAAAAGAAAAAGGTATTGACATTCTGAAATATAAAAAATCCAAAAAAATCTAGAGAGATTGGATATATAAATGTACAATAGCAAGTAGAGAGAGGAGGATAACCTTAATTGTAACTATTAATTTGGAAAAGAAAATACCTTTTTGTACAAAGAAAACCAAAAATCAAAATGTAAACAGGTGACATCCATTTTGTCTTCACCAACAAAGAATAACCATAGCATCTATTTTCAGAAGCTGACAAACAAGTATAAAATTAACAAATCATAACAAATTCCAAAATAAATCCCAGTATTTTACAAGAACTTAAAATTTAAATTTCAACCAGTTTTCCATCAATGGCATTTAGTAAGGAGTCATATGTTTAGCAAGGGATTGACGAAATTCTTAATTCAACAGCAAAATTCAACAAAAGGGTTGTATTTGGATGAACTAGAAGTTGGAGTGTTAGTTTGTGGGGGAAAATTACCTTTGTGTAAATAAAGCAGACTAATTTAATTAGCTAGAAAATAAAGAGAATATCTGTAACCATAGATTTTTGAGTTTTATTTTTGTGTTTGATTATGTTGCAAAAAATAATATGCACTTTTATTGCTCTATGAACTAAAATGTACTGTTTAGTGCTCCTTATCATCAATCATTGGCTGTCACACCGACAATCCACTACATTCAATAGTGTTCTGACAGAATTATCCCCTAAAAAATATAAGAGTTTCAAAACTTTGAACTTCTACCACTAACAAAATGATTCTATCCTAAAGATTGATACGGATGAAATTTCATTTACCTAAACACAGATACAAAAGAACTACCAGAAAAAGGAAATTATTATGAACAATATGTACTAACAACATTTCATGACCTCCAGGTCTATTCATGCATTGCATTTGGTCATGACTCAGATGACATCTCAAATTATTAAAATAGGTACAACAGAAACTGAAACAAAAAAACATAACCAGGCTTAAAAAGGATTTCATTCACAACTGAGTTTTAACATCTTACACTGACGAGAATGGTTGAACGATAGTTTTTATTTTGTTTTGCATGAGAAAGACAAGCTCTGGCAGTCCTGACAAATAGCATACAAATATATATAGAATAAGAAACAACTAAAAGAAAGGTCAAGATTTTAAGCTGAAAAATGGGTAGATTGAAGTAGCAAGCCATGAAACCAACCTGCACTCCAGAAGAGCATCGCAAGGGATACAAGAAATCCACCTATACATCAAATCACCGAGAAGATCCCTGAGAGGAGCAAAAGTTGCTTTGATTCTATGAAAGGTCAAAACTTCAACTTCTAATCTGAAAACAGGAAAATATAAATAAAAAGTAAGAAAGAAAGAACGAGTGATAAATGTAGATACAAAACTTTGTGAATGAACAACTTCCTTTACCGCTTGAACTTTTCAATTTAGTGAACCACGACACCTGACAATCAATACAAGATTTCAAGTTAGTGAACTAAATTTAAAAATTTAGATTGTCAGGCAATCAGTTTTCTAGAAATCCTAAACAAAGCCTTATATTATACAGATGAGTGCATAGCAAAGGACTACAATATATTTTCCAGCAAAGCAGATGCAAGATGAGATTATAAGATGAGCAACCATATCGAATCATTGTCTTTTCAAGGTCAACCATATTAAGAAGGCCATAAAAGACCTGATAATAAGAAAAATTCAGTTGAAAAGTAATTTATGTTGATCTCATTTATGTCAACAACAGTAGTTTATTTCTGCATCCAGTAGCAACACTAACTTCAATAACTTTTACTAGAAAAACCCAGATTACAATTTGTAGTGCAAGATCAAATATCAAACCTTATAAAAAGGCTAAAGAGGTAATCACTCATGACACAAATTGACAAAACGTTCACAGAATGGAAATTGTTCCCAATAATGGACCCAATAACAGATTTTCTTTAGATAATAAGAGTCGTGATTCATGGTACCTCCTAGAACCACAGTTGCAAGGGATCTTTTTCTCCTCCAAAGGGAACTTATAATTGTAAGTAATTTCTTCACCAACTGCAATTTGCCGCTTGGCATATATGAAGATCTTTTTCTGTCCCTCCACACTTATAACCTTTGTATAGCAATTAGGCTGCATATGGATCCAAAAATGCATTATGTAACTCATGCTATGTGAGATTGTCCAGAGTGCATGCCATTTAACAACAATTTAGTAGATCAGTTACCTCGCAAGAATGGTTTATAAATCTAGCAATTCCACCTCTCTTTGTGGCATCCACCTAAAAGAAGATGCATATAGTTAATGAAATGAAGAAGGACCATGCAGAGAAACTGGATCAGATTTGACTGTTAAAAGTGACAACACTGAATGCTTAAATGCCAAGTGAACTTCAAGATTGAAGAAACCATTCAACCTATGTGCACTGCATGCCCTAGTGGAGAAAGCACAGACAGCTTTCAGCTAATCAAAAGCAGGCAGCATTCATTAAAATTTTGGTTAGGAAAAAACATATCGTAAATGACAAGGAACGCAAGATCCTTCCACCTCACCACAAAATGACTGAAATACGGAAGTGAGAAATATTTTGTCTCATTTTCCTAGAAGTACAGGTAATGGGTCAAATTTTGGAAAAGATCAATGATAATGGCAACAAAGGTCAACAGAGAATAAAGGTAGAAAATTGCATACAATGAAGAAATATCAGATGAGAAATATTGACATGTGCAACTAAAACTGCAAATGTTTATGTTGAGTTGAGGGGGAAAGAAAAGAAAGAGAAGTCCTTTGCAGTACTGAATCAAATTTTGTGATCATTGTGCAACTATTATGTTATTTCTTTGCTTTACAAATATTATACTTGCTTACCACGTAACCATCATCGAGTCTAAACAAGTAACTGCTTCCAATGCCCATCTTCTCATAATGTTGTTCCCTTATGTCAGATATCTGTAAATTAAAATAGTAAAAATCAAATTGCAGAAATGATGAGCCTCTTCAGGAAACAACATGCATTTTATACAGAATATCAATACAGAGCAACTAGTTAAATGTGGCATTTTCTTAAAATAATAAAAATAGAAAATGCATATTCAACTCAATTACTTCATGAGGAAAAGGAGGAAATATTAAATAGTAGCAGTGGAAAGAGAAAAATCACTTACACGAGGACGGATAAGTTCTCCAACATACTCAATAACAAAATCCTCTGCATCAATGGGCTCCAGAGCAACAAGACCCCAATCATGTATCTTGCTCCTTTGGAAGCGCAAACGCTTTTTCCTTGCCTAGAACAAAATAGCAATAAATTTACAGAGCATTTAAGACAAGGCAGAAAAAAATACAATCCTAAAATACTTTGTTTGCTACCTTCAACTGAGAAGCTTTCAAAAGATCAGCACCCTCAGCAGCAGCAAGAAGATTCCTTAACTTAACCCTGTTTGTTCTGGCAGATAGTCCTTTACAGTTTGACAACTGAGGAATAATTCCATCTATATTAATAGTCTGGCTACCAATAGAACTAGATCCTCTAACGGAAGCCCTATGAGTTGGGCTTGCTTTCAGAGACCAGTTCCGCCAGTCCCAACCACTAACGGAACATCTAGCACAGCCATCTGATTTAGGCCAGGATTTAGCTGATCCCATTTTGCGGTTCTTTGCCTTTAGTACAGGAACTTGGTTAGATACTGCTTGCTTCACAGTACCTTTTACAACTTTCAAAACCTTTTGGGAATTAGATTGCTCCATATCATCTGCTACACTCTTTCTTTTTATCTTGACCACCTTATTTGCTGTATACAGATCCAAAGAAAGAATAAGGAAAGGCAAATGAAATTAAGATATAGGTAATAATCAGCCATAATACTAACAATTTTGAGTCCTTTCCAAGCAGCCAGGAGAAGGTTGAATTTCCAACTTCCTAAGTTTCCTGCCCTTGCTTGGAACAATCTTCTGAAGATCTTTAACATCGTTTAAAAGCGATGAATTCTTTCGACTACGAGTTCGGATATCTTCAACAACTTCATTACCTAGAGAAAATTATTTATAATTATTTTTACCAAAAAAATTTAAAATGAGAAATGTATATTGACAAAGTAAAATACCTCTAACCACTTCACAAGAAATTTCAGTCGACATCAAGTGATTTTTGGGAATCAAATGTGCATTTTGACGAATATCTGGCTCACACTTTTTTTGTTTCGCATTCACATTTTCTAGTCTAGCTCTCTCTGAAATGTCTCCAGTACTATTTTTTCTTGACTTGTCAACAGATTGTCTTGGCAATCCTTTGCCTCCAGCTGTAGTGCAGTGAGAAGATGATCCTGAATTTCTTTGGGTCAACTTTTTCTTGCGGTGATACGTGTGTTTCCCAATTAACCGTGAGACCTTAGAACATCTCTCACCATGTTTTGGTAATTGTACGAGAGATTTCTCATTGACTCCTCCACAATTAGAACCCTGCAAACAAAAAAAAAAATTATAAGAGCAGATAAAAGAAAATGCTCTCACGAGAACTTCAGTGCACCAAAAAAGAGTGGAAAGGTGGCTTCGCCATTTCAAAAAAATTAAAACACTTAGAGAAGAAAATATTTGGCATGTTATGTTTACAAAATGAGTCTACAAAAAGAAGACAAAAACAAGTAGTACCTCATGATCCCGAAGATTATCAAATTTCTTCAATGAAAATGATGACATCAAGAGTCCCGAAGAAACATCATGAACAAGCCAAAGTTTCAATTCCCTAAGGACATCATCATGTATCTTTTGCCGGAACATTGTCAAAGCTGAAGCAAAGGTAACTCTCATATACCTTGCTGCTGGTATAAATGTATTTAAAAAGGTCTGCGAGGAAACACAGGCCTTGATATCTTTCCTAAATCTATTAGGCTGCAAGTTGTTAATGATCTGAAGACTGGAATCATCTGAAGGCATAGGCAATTTATTGAACACACTTGATAAGAAATTGGTCATAGAAGATCTATTTCCATGAACATTGGCCTGGTCAAAGGGTTCCAAAGTTTGAGATGCTATCTGATCATGATTAGAAGATGATGCACCAAAACCGGGGATGTCACCAGGTGAACCAGTCCCAATTAGATTACATTGAGTATGAGCATCTGTAGCAACCTGATCATATAAGAATAATATGTTTTAGGACAAGTTGGGATACAAAAACCAAAAAGCAAGAGAGAATATACTGATTGCATTAATTGTTACGGTTCTTTTTTCTTCTCTCTCTCTATATATATTTTTTCTTCTAGAGGCTATACATAGGGAAAAGGAGCAGTTGCAAATCTCTTAAAAACTGATTATATCCAAAATTACCTGACTGAAACCAACATCTTCCCGAGCAAGGATCACCCTCTCCACTTCATCATCTATAATACTTTTGAAATATTGAAACAGTGATGCATTTACTGACGAATGCAGATTAGTTAACACAGTTTCAAGGGTTTCATCCTCAATGCTACCCAGAGTTAACATGTTTTCATTAAAGTTTCCACACTCCAAAGGAATGAAACAATTCAATGGTAAAGGACCATCAACTGGTTCGTTTTTGCCTTCTTCCTGTGCTTTGATGAAACCAGGGGGGAAATCAGCCTCACAGGCCAAGGATTCTTGATTCACTTGTAACTGTAGAAGTCATTGAAAGGAAAATAAGACAGGAGGCATCAGATAAATGCACCAGAATAAAGAATAAAGCATAAAACTTACAACTTCATCTGGTGTCCTTTCAAGTAGCTCAGTTTGTTGTTTACATAAAATGTCCCTTTCCAGAGTAACACTAGGGTTAGACCAGCGCTTCCTCTTTCTCCATGAAGATGAATATTCTGCAACTACATCATAAAACAATGCATTCCACATGTCTTGCATGCAGGAATCATAAATCCTCCTACGAACAATAGCATAGGTCTCCAAATAATTCTCAAAGCTTCCAACAGATTTCATTACCACTGGTAACTTTCTTGTAGCTTTATCAGTAGACTTCTTCTGTCCTATGATATTAGATACTTTAAAGCTGCAAGCAGTACCATCCTTCCTACTATTTGAACTTTTAGACTGTCCACAAAAACAAAAATTAAAAACGTATACCAAAATGTAATAGAAATGGCTCTCTCAAGTAAAATTTCATTACCATTACTCCAATAGATGAGGACACTTTAGAAGGCTGACATACTGCTTCAGGTTTAAAGTGCCTTTGAGCTTTCTTTGTTGCAATAAAATCCAATATTATTTCACTAACAATCTCATCTAGCAGAATCCGATGAGCAGCTTTCATGATCCCTGAATGTAGCTGGGAACAAAGTTCATCAGAAACATCAGACAGCAAGTTAGCTAGCAAATCTGTACCCTCATGCTTGGCATCAGAGATAGAGATTGGTCCATATCCTTCCATTTTCCACTTATTTATTAATGACTTTAAAGTGAAAGGTGCAACTTTTTCTTCAACATGATACACCTGCATAAGTGCATTCAGAAGCATAAGATCATTACAAAAGTACTCATTGAAAACTGAAAACTGAATTTCATAAATAAAAGAACAATATCATTGATAATTCTGAAAATTTCTAATTATTCTCTACTATATCTAAAAGAGGGCATCTAGCCTGCATGCTAAAGTTTGAAAGCTGAAATCTGAAACTAGAAACTGGATTCATTAAATACTAAAAAATAATTTGTATTGACTGAATCTAAATTGTGAATTTGGTTAGAATGTTTGATAAATAATTTTGTTGCACTCTCAATACTTCTATGTTTACTATTTTGTCTTCTTTATTAAATTTTAATAACATATGTAATTTTAATAAATATTTATTTAAGTTGATGAATGAAAATAAACAAGTTAATATTTATATAATAATATTTTAATGAATTAGCTGAATATGAATATAATTCACTTTTGACTTGAAATTTTCACATTTTCTTCAATCTAATGAATATTAATCATCGTCAACTAATGTTTGTCATCTTAATAAAAAAAAAGTATGAAATAAGTTATATTTATATTCATTTACGTGTAGAACATATTAAAGGAGAGGAGCTTTTCCTAATTTTATTAAAAAAATAAGGGGATTTGATAGTTGAACCTGTTCATTGCTAAGCATGTTAAGCACCAAATTGTGTTACCAATCAGGGGCTAAATCAATATTCTTCCTGAAGAAGAGAGGGTATTTATATATCTATAATCTTATTAAACTTGAACTTAACTAGAAACCTAAAAGAAATTGAAACATTACTAAATCTATTAAAATTACTGAGACAAACATTAATAAAATTCAACCCTATATTAAAATCATAACAATTAAACAGAAACTCAAATCCTATTATGAATAAAGTTTGTAACTCTAAAATACTCACAATTATGACTATATCTTAGGATCCTAGATTTATTAAAATTCTTGAGCCTTTTATTCCCTTCATCGTAGATCCAATTTCTGCTTATCAAAGAGAAAGACTAGTGCAGATGTTACAGAAAGTGTTGATTTATTAAAGTTCACTGTTTATGGTAGACATGGCATTTACAGAAAATGTATAGAACATCAAGTAGGTTTCACATATAATGTTCCCTATTCAGCTTACCCTCAATGAATCACAGAGATACCCATAGTGATGCCAGGAGTTGAGTTCTATAAGAGAGTGTGGCCCATGTTTCCTCCCTTCTTCATCAGAATATAGCCAGCAAGAATCACTCGACTGTGTTATCAAGTAGATAAGGGAGAAAAATTACATTATGTTATGCATAATAACGGTGGTCTTAAAACAAGGTGTAATGCTAAAGCTATTGAAGCACATAGTTTTTAGCAGAGCTACACCTGCAGTGTAGATGGAAGCGAGGTCATATTTTCAGAAGATGCCAAACGGTAGTTCAAAGAAGACTGAATTTCGCAACTTGAATAGGTAGGATTTGTCACAGAGTTCTGTCTGTTTGCAGCCAATTCAACAGAAGAACCAACAGAAAAATCTAACTGCTCGTTGGTGCCGGTGCCTGTGCCAGCAGCAGCTATATAAGTAAAACCTGTAGCAACATGTTCAGGGAATTGCTTGAAGTACTTCAAGGGGACAGGATTCATCAGGGCCCCATTTGAAACAGGATAAACATGAAGCTCCTCGGGCAAGAAACCAGTAGCCAATCCTTCATATAGCTGCTCCTTAATATAAGGGCCACACATTTCACCATTTTGATTAACATACGTCCATCCAGACACATACGATGGCGTGGTATAAGTAGCAAAACCCTTATCATGATATGAAGACCCTTTGTTGTCACAAGGCTGGGAGATATCAGTATTACTACCGTTTGATTGGCAGTTAATCTCACTTCGAGAATGCTCATCACAGTTGCCACACGATGAAGAAACCTGAGTACTATCCAAGCAACTGAGAGATACACACAGCACAAATGAGCAATTTGATAAAAATATATATATATAAACACACTTATGCAATGGAATTTGACCTTACCCGAGACTCGGCTCCATGGACGACTTGTCGCCATTATACTGGCCCTCTGACGGATCCACAAAAGTTACCTTCATCCTTTTTCTAGAAAAGGAATAAGGTTCATAATCATATAAATGAGAGCTTGAGCTCTCCTGACCTTGGTCCATAATTATAGAAGACACCATGATTTCTTCCAAGCTCCCTGCACACAGCAGCAGGCAAGAAGGAGATCAATAGAAGATCCAAATCCCAAAAGCCAATCACATTAATGAATTAATATAATATAACCCTAAAAAGAAGGATTCGACTAATACAACATCTCCACCGGTACCTATAAAGCAATTCAAATCAAAAGCATATACATATATCATCAATTATATACAATAATTCGGCAGATAACAATGGAAATTTTTTGCAGAAACGTTTCTGAGTCGTACCTCCCTGGTTTTTGCTCGTAACAAAAATTTTCCTTTTTTTTTCTTTAGCAGACCGACGGAACTGAGGAGCAATCGATTGTGGAAATATTTCGACTGAAGCGAAGGGAAGGAAAGGAAAGAGGAGATTGGCGGTGGCGTAGGGTTGCGGGCATCACAAGATATGGTGAAGTTTAGAAGCAGGTCACGGCGACATTAGCTTTGAGAGAAGGTATCGAATGGCTGACCGAACACCTAAGCCGTCTCTGGCTGGCCGTTGCCCCCTCGGTCTTTTTGGAGTCTTTCAACAATATGTGTGAGTTTTTATTAATAATAATAAAATTTCAAAAAAAAAATATATATATATATATATATATTTATTTTTTTTTTTTTTGATAAAAAGCATTAAAAGAAGTAAATTAATTTTATCAAAATATTAAAATATTCTTTATAATTTTTGAGAACATAAAAAATACAAATATTATATATAAAGGGGGAGAACTAACTTTTTCCGGAATATTACAAATCAAAACGAGTTCTGAAATAATTAAAAAGAATATCAAAAAGAAATTTCAACCAGTTCAATATTTCTGGACGGGGAGTGTAACAGTGTAATTAATCTACCCTCTACCGTACCTAATTAAAGCTCAAAAGAAGAAGAGAGTTGAAGAGTAATATGATAATCACAAGAAGGGGAAACTCCTTTTCCACCAAAATCAAATAAATAAATTAAATAAATTAGCATGCTGATTCAACAATATGCATTGACTTAACTAATTCAGCCAATTGGTCACCACCAAGCTTAGATACTAGTTCCATAGGTAGCAAATGTTTGGGTAAATTTGAAACATCTTCATCTCTAAAATCATAAAGAAGCTGAATTTTTCTAGCTTCGGCAGAGGAAGCTTCAGCTTCTGCAAGCAAAGCTTCAGCTTCCTCAAGGTCACCCAATTCCAGTGCAGCAGATCTTTCTGCACTACTAGCATCAGCAATTAGTGTTAATCTCTGGAATCTAGACACAGCTAATTCTTTTTCCTTTGACGAAACCTGCGATTCAGTTTCTTGTAGTTCTTTGATGGTGCTGCCAATCTGTTCTTCCAGCTTCTTAAGCTCAAGTGTAGCATTCTCAATATTTATTTCTAATCCTTCCTTTTCAATAGACAGTGTCTTTGCTTCTGCAGCTATGCGCGCTGCTTCTCTAAAATTTCTAGCAGTAGCAGCAACTTTCTTCTCTGCCTCCAGCTCTGGAACCCTTTTCTCTATGAAAAGTAGCCTTTGTTTGAGGGATTCAACTTTCTGTTGGGTGCTCAACTTTGACGAAGACAGCTCCTACAAAAACACAAGCATACACAAGATCTTGAGAGAGAACCAAATAAAGCTTGAGGACAGCAGTTTTGACCTAATCAACAAACCCTTTCCTTTTTCTCCTCTTAAGCTTCAGTATCCTTCCAGCATGTTAGGACAAACAATGCTAACGCAGAAACATCATTCTAATTTACCTAAATCTTAGTAGGATAAAAGGTAAAAAGAAAAGGAAGTAAATCGTGTGGTGCTTCTAATACCACATCGTCGGCACATCAAAATGTTCAAAATTTGACTAAGACGGTGAATTACTGGAACTGTATTTTGAGTTCGTCTTTTTCATGTCTCTTTTTTTTATGTTCAAACACACTAATTGGTACCTAACATTATTTATATATATATTTTGTATTTATCATCATCCCAAAGAAAAGTACTAGAAAGTGAAATCAAGGGAAAAGAAGAACTCCTAGGATATACCAAGAAAAAGGTTATACCGAGCTGTTACACTGAGGACATCAAGGTGCCATGATTACAAAGTAAATTTTTGTGAACTCTTTATAAATAAAGAACAACGCCCATAATAAATAGGGATTCAGCTTACACACAAATATCAAAACAAGAATTAAATAGAAATACACTCCTAAAAAGACTCTAAATCAATAATAACTAGGAAGATTGAATCACTGAAAATAAGAATTTTTAATAAGCAACCATAATTAAAGAAACCATATGAAACTTCCTTTGACATCTAAAAGCTCATAAACTGAACAAAATTAAATACTCCAACCTGTTAACTTTAATCAACTAAATTACTCCAAGCTAAGGTGTAATCCAGGTAATAAAATCATTGCTTGGTTTTCAACTTCCAATTTCTGTATCCTTTCCCATTCTGCATCAGAAATTGGAAGCCTGTATGGTATATGCCTAGGCTTCCAACTAGAATGCTGTCCCCATTGCTTTGTCATTCTCTGTTTAAATCCATATGATCTCTTCGATCTCAGAAATTAAAGGGAGTAAAGGAATAACTCAACAACAAGTATTTATAGTAGCTAGAGATAAGGAAGCAGCTCGGTTTTTATTACTTTACCAGCTCAACTGAAAGCTTAAATGAAGTGCAGTCCAACATGATCTAGGGCCAGAGTCTTCATAGATCTTGAATGTGTAAACTCCACTCTTCATTGATATGAGGTGATATTCTACAGGCACATTTTAGTTGGAAGACTGGGCATACCATACAGGATGCCACACAAAATGGGTACAGCATTATTGTAAACTAGGCAGGAGAAGAACTTCACTGATTTAAGTTCTTGAGCTCTACTTTAATAGTCAATCAAAGGAGGGAAAGGTTGTGGATGTTCAAGAAAAATAAAAATGAGATTATAAGAGCAAAAAGAAACCGTCTATGCTGTGAAAAGCAGCCTAGGATGTGTTGTTTTGAGGAGAAGAAGAGGGAAAAGAACAGAGAACACATATCAATGACAAACCAAAAAACCACTAAAGGGTATTTATATGTAATAGCTAAATCGCAATGGATCTACAGTTCCTCCTAAAAGACATCCTATTCTTCAGTTACTGAAGCGAATAATTACTCCATTAGATTTAAATACAAATGGTAATTAAGAAAAATGGAGTAAGATAGTTAGAGGAAGGGGAAAAGTATATCATGTTTGAAAGTTAAAGAGAAGGAAGAGATAAAGCTTAATTATCTATTTTCCATACTTTAGGGTATGTATAAGTTCTTCTTAATATATGAGCATCTGGTCTGTTCACAAAGATACATTAGAAGCTGGTTTCCTTCCACTCAACTTAAACACCACTTTTGGACAAGCAAGTCAAACATTTTTAACTAAATTTGATCCTTGTATTTCCTTCCTCTCTTTTCCTTTCCCTCCACAATAATCAGTCAAAAGAACATTAACAGTCTTTGCCTTTTCTTTCCCTTCCAACTCCTTCAATGCAGATATACCATATGACTAAGCCCCCATAATATAAAAATTAACTAGTGGAGCATATGAACTAAAACATCCACGTAGATGCTTATATCCATCTTGGACTTTTCGCATTCTCAAACATAGCATCCTAGACAAAACATCACCAAACAATTTCTGCAAATCCTTTATCAAAGAAATATATTTGTGTAAATATACAAGGACTGTGTTAGTTTAAGAAGTCATAACTTAATCTCCATTAGTAGAGCCTGAAGCTCTTGATTCTGATTAGTAGCAAGAAGAGGAAGGGAAAAACTTATCATGAGAAACAATGGTGAATAGGCAATGAGGAATTATTACAGATGCAGAAAAAGTTGATAGAGTCCAATACTCTCATATCGTTCAACAACAATTGCCAACACATAAGACTCCTTAAAATATGGTGATATTTTTTCATCTGAACATCCAAAAAACTACCTACTGAGACTAGGTAAATAAACTTTCTTAACAAAACATAAAATTATTCCCTTACATTAGAGTGCATGCTATAGTTGGCCAATCTGGTGCAAGAATTTTGGTTTAATTAAATTTCAAAAAGGCAGTTGCTTCTGTTCCCTTACATAAATGCCTTTAAAACATTTGAGCCTGGTAATCTAACTCAACTACTATATTGGAAGATTGTGGATTGAAACTAGAAGGGGAAGGGAGATGTAATCTAACAGATGCACCAAAGTATTTCAAGAAACTAAACAGAAGTTTGAATATTAGAAAGAATGTAAAGGTTGAAAATTGGAAGCTACCTGGATAGAAGCTCTAGCACCAGTGATTCCCTGCCTGAGCATTTGAACATCCTCAGAAAGTTTTTCCTCAGTCTTTGTGAGCCTCAGTTTATCTTCCATAGATTGCAAAATAAACTGCAACAGGTTCTTCCTAAGTGCAGCAACCTCTTGCATCATGTTTGCTTCCTCTGTAGATACCCTTGAAATTTCTCTGATATTTTTCCCCCTAGTTTCCTCCTCAAGGAGAATTTTCTCAGTATCTTTTTTCCTCTTAGATAAAATTTCATACTCAGACTCCACCTGATAAAGGGCCGACTGTAGATCATTATACATTGTATCCAGAGAGAATGTGCCTCTTGAAAGCCTGAGAGTACACCAGCAATCTTTTTCTCAACTCTTTCAATGCCAGAATCATTTTCAGAGATTTCAGCTTCCTTTTCTTTCACCAAAAGAAGTAGTTTCTGCAAGTCTTCTCTCAATATATCTCTTCTCTTATAAAGAAGATCTCTTTCTTTCTGATCACCAACAACAGACTGTTCAATGTAGTTCTTTAAACCTGAGCGTGCTTCATTTACCAAATGGGATTCAATATCTAGTTCCATTTTATGAAGCTCAACAGCTTCTGTTGATAAAAACCACTTCTCCATTTCTTTTGATGATAATTCTTTTGCACTTTCAACGAATGAGTCTGCGTTATGTAAAGCATCCTACAAAAGGCAAGATGTACAATCTTATCAACTGCTAAGTATAATATTTGAAAGGAACTTATAAGCACATAAGGAAGAGATGGAAATGGACTAATTAAACAAAATGTTCAGTCAATAATTAAAATAGAAAAATGACCTCTGGACTTGGGAATCCGGTGCAGGTTGGATAAATTAACTCAATAGATCAGTGCTAATTGTTAGGAATTGCCTAGTTTGGGATCTATAAGATCAAGATATGTGATAAAAGAGTTTCTCAAGAATCTTAGATGTAATTCTCCGTTTTCATTGCAACCCCCAAGAACAATAAACCAAATAGCATCATTAGCTATTTTAAACTAATGGTTTAGTTTGGTATCATTCCTCGTTTCACGACAAAAGTAAAGCAAATTTACATAAGATGCATGTGGAAAATCAAGAATATTCTACATCTTTCTCTTTTTAGATTACAGGACAAAAATGTGACAAGAGCTGCTAATGAACACAAAGTAAACAAAATGATGTTGAAAATTAATGCACCAAAATTAGTAGTTGATGGCAAAAAATGGCATGATCTCTTTAAAGGAAAAATTAAGTAAACATATTCCTGCCCACACAAATCAATGGAATAGATGCAGGGAGGAACATAGTAAAGCTGGCCAAAAGAAAGAATTTAAGATTTTATTGGAGAGAGAAAGAAAACTCATGCATGCATATATTATGCAGGAAAAACTCATCTAACCCATCCACAAGTCTACTATATTATCCTAAAGCTTGGTATAGGAGAACTAAGCTGAAAATATTGATAAAATTCAGGAAAACCTGCCTAAGAGATCAAGGGAAAAAACAGAATCAAACAGGAGTTTTGCAAAAAAAGCCAGATTATAAGCAAGACTGAAGCACAATAAAGTACAAATAAAAAATAAATAAATAGAATAAGATAACAGAGCTCCAGTAGAATACAGAGATATAAAAAAGAGATCTATTAGGCCACACCAAGAGGGTTAGATTGATACCAAAAGCCTCATTACAATAAAACTTGGGCTTCACTATTTCAAGAAACCATGACTGTGAAGTTCTCCGTAAACTCTTCATTGATTGAGTAAAAATGACCTATATCATCTACTAGAGAATGGAAAGGACCAAGGTAAAGCCTATGCTGGTTGGGGTAATATAAATGTAGAAGATAAATAGGAGGAGAAGTAAATGTAGCATTTACATTGTTTGATTAAACAAAACTGTGGATTGAAATTAATTAGGAGGGGCACCAGTCCCCATCCGTTTCAAAAGTTTTCATCCTAAATTGAAGGCATTGGGATATAGAAAAAATAAGTGAGTGATCTTAGTTTTAGCACTAAAAACTTTTCACCAAATAGTAAATGAGAGATAAAAATGTAAACTATGTTGGTAGTTGTCTTCCTCCACCATCTCTTCCCTTTCTACCAAAAAGTTAAAGGGCTGAAAAGAGAAGGCATTTATTTCTTTCCTTTTGCCTCTCCATCTTCCCCTCTGTGCTTTCCAATTTCAGGACCCTATGTAACCGTTTCTGCTTTACACTGGTCCATCTCCAAACATATAGATAGGGCTTAGGCAACTTATATTGACATTGAGGTATAATAAAAGAAGCATATCTAAGTAGTAATTCCCCGTCAAGAAAGCGTTGCTCAGATGGTAAACACCCTCACTTATGACAGGGAAATCATGAATTTGAGACATGATAGAGACAAAAGTCACGTAGGTATTTTTTTAAAAAAAAAAGTAGTAATTCCCCAACTTCACAGAGTAGAAATGCGAACCATAGATTAACACCAAGTAAAAGAGCAAAAGTGGAAATCCATAGGTATATAAAGTCTAAGATCTGCGATATTCACTGTGGAGATAATAAAAACATAGAGGGCACCATTTATACAAGAGAAGAAGCTCTTGTCCAAATAAGATGCATCCATAGGTACGCACTAAAAAAATATTCCACTCTGTTATAAAACATAAAAGTAAAATATCCATACATTTTGATTTTTCTGCAGACACCTCACTTCCACTAAAACCTAAAGAAAGGAGAATTGATGAAAATATTCACCAAGGAGAGCCCCCAAGGACACCATTCATTGGACTACTAAGGATTCAGCTGTTTACAAAGAAACTACCATGTTGTACAGCAATAAGAAAATAGATATAATTTTGAGATGAAACTTGGAGATTTGAATTACCAAGACAAACAATATTGTATTTCAATTCTATAGAAATAATCATTAAGTCTCTCTCCCCTCCATACAATCTTAAGATAACTACAAATCACCTCTGGCACCTAAAGAAACTAAAACATCCACTCCTAAACCTGGTTGACAAAATAAAGCAAGCAGGGTTTTGCTGGTAAGAAATGGCTATCAGTACGTTCCACAATATTTGCAGTATTCACATAGAAACCCATCTAGTTCAACACTTGATATTGAAAGTTCTCTGGAAATTCCAGAACAAACAATCCCTCCAATTCATAGGACATGGTCCTTACAAAAAGTATCCTATACAACTTCAGAACTGGAAATTACGGCACACAAACAAACCCAAGATGCACATTCCAGTGGTAGAAATGAAATGAACCAGAACCTCGCTAGAGGATGTCTTAAAAAACAGAGAATAAGATAAAAAACAAACAAACAGAAAAACAAAAAGGGAGAACGCTCACCGTGGCAAAATTCTGTAACAAGGAGGCACATTCCTCCTCAGTCTGAACCTGGTACTCTAGAGCCTCCTTCATCTTGGAGTCAAGAATAAAGCAATGATTTTCTGCATCTTTATAGGTTGAAACCAAAACCTCCCTGTCCTGCTCCGCTGAAGATAGACTTTCACTAACTCTTTCAGCTTTCTCAAAATCCTCAGTTTCACAAGCTTCCTCCAATTCCTTCTCGAGGTCCCTGTGTTTTGCAGATGCCTGGCTCAACTTCTCAGCAGCTTTTCTTCTTCTCCTTATGGAGTCCTTCCGAGCAGCAGAGACATTAGTAACACCTTCTTGAGCATGCTTAAGCTTCTCCAAGATGCGCTTTCGGAGCTCTTCATATTTAAATTCAGCCGTACTACTGCTGCTAATGCCAAAAGTCGTGTTTACGTTGTCAACTCCTTCATTTTCTTCCTCTACTTGAAGATCTCCAATTGCGCAGGGGGAAGTAGCAACATTTGCACCTTCCGTCGCCAAAGAAACGCCAGCGAGATCATTAGCAGAATTAGGATCGTGATGTTTATCCACCACTGAGATCACACTTGAGTTACGATTATCACTATCATGATCTTGTCTTTCATCTTGTTGGCTAGTAGATGAAGGGGATTCATTCAATTCGTCAGAGTGAGAATATGAATTAGGGGAATTCCTGTCCCTACCATATCCGATCCTTAAACCGCCAGCTTTCTTCTTTTTCCGAATAGAATTCTGACGTTGATTTATTGCCGCAGGTGGTGATACAGGTCGATCTTCAGATTGTTCTGGAATTTCAGAGGCACTGACGACGGTAAGATCGGAAAACAAATTCTCATCCAGTGGCACAGATGTTGATGCTGATACTGAACCGTTGCCAATTGCATCCACGTTAGATTCCGTGGTGGTTGAGGATTGTTCCGACTGGCTTACTTCATCGGGTTCGGGTATAGCTTCAGTAGGACTAAAGAGGACCATGCCTTCGAACAGAGAATCCATGTCGTCGTTCTCCGGCTCGCTTGCCGTCATGGATAACGATGATGACGCCATTTTTGTCTCTCTGGTTTTTGTTCGACTTTGACTAGCAGTCGAAGCAAAGACTTGAATTTAATTGAACCTCGGCTCAACTCCACCATTAACTCAACTCTACCGTTTTCTGCTTTGTCTCTTTGCTCCAGAATTTCTATTTTAAGGAGAATTCCTTTGTGGATGAAGTTAAAAAAAAAAAAAAAAGAACAAGAAAAAATTTAATATAATTTTGATAAATATAATTAATAATTATAAAATAGTATATGTAATTTTATAATTAAACAAAAATTTAAACTTAAAACTCATTCAAGTTATAAGCAAAAAAATTTTAAAAAATATAATTCAATTAATAATAATTATTTTACTATTTATAGAAAAAAGTTTTTAAAAAGTTATAATAATAATAATTTTTTTTTTTTTTGTAAAGTTAAGGCTTGCTTGATCAAAGAAGAAAAAAGAAATGAAAGAAAGTGATAGTTCTTGAAATACTTTTACTATCTCATGTGCATTGTAATGCAACAACAAATTTAAATAAGAATTTTGCTTTAACTTGTTGATATGCATAAATTATATCACTTTTTTAGCATATTTTTAGGTATAAATTAAGGTAAAATTGGAAATAAATCGTTCTTAATTGATGAATATTAACACAATTTTGTAGTATTTGTGATTTTGGAAGTTTTAGGTAAAATGTGTAAGAAAATAATAAATAGTGAGGCAAAAACGTGATTTTCGAAAATTTTCAGTTCAAGACGGGCGTCCCAAGCAAGTCAAACAACTAGGACGGGCGTCCCGACCTAGTCAAAGCACCAGAACGAGCATCCCGGACCCAGGACGGGCGTCCTGACCCTGTCAACAAACTCGGGACGGGCGTCTCGAGCACCAATTCAAAATCCCACATCGGGAATCACATAGAAAAACCCTCAAATTCTTTACTATAAATACCCCAAGTCTTCTTCCTCAGTTGAAATCATCTAATGACTTCAAGTGTATATTTTTACACTCGATACAAGTCATTTAGTGATCTCAGGTGCATTACACACTCAGTTTAGCAATACGAGAGTATTTTGTTTTAGTCATTTAGTGATCTCAGGTGCATCACACGAGTAGTAGCAATAAGAGAGTATTTTGTTTTCTTTGTTTTGTGAGTGTTTATCTCAAAATCTTAGAATTCGACTAGATAGGGTTCATCTTTGGTATTCATATAGTATCTGAGATTTCGTTATGAGATTCTATTCATAGAATATTTGAGATTTCGTTAGGAGATTCTATTCATAGAATATCTGGGATTTCGTTAGGAGATTCTATTCATAGAATATCTGGGATTTCGTTAGGAGATTCTATTTATAGAATATCTGGGATTTCGTTAGGAGATTCTATTCATAGAATATCTGGGATTTCGTTAGGAGATTCTAAGAGGGCATTAGGTGAGCGAAGAGCTAGTCAACAGGGCTTTACTTAAGCCCATGATGTAAGGTAAAACAATTGCTACTAGGCTAAGGAAGCGTTCTCCGAATGTTCTGTCAAGTAGAGTCAAGTCAAGCAATCAAAGATATACAAGTAGTCGCTCTGTCGGCGGACCTGATAAAGGGTGAATACTTTATGGTGGTGGTTCCCTAGATCATCTCTGTATATTCTGTATTGTGTTTGTCTAAATACCTATTTGGATACTAAATTATGATTATAGGTTATATATGTTTTGCATGTTGAAGTTGTTTTCATTTTTCCAGAAAGGTCACCTGCTTAATTAAACATTACAACTGAATATCTACTTGCTCTTTTAAACTAGATGAACGGTTATAGACAATTCCTAACTATATTCTAATCATAATCTGTTTAGTTTAACATACCTTAATTTAAGATATGAAAAAGCATTAAGGTCTGCCATATTAGGTGAAATAACTTATAGATCACCATGTTTGTTAGAGTAGTCTAATGAGGCTAAGTTCGGGTGTTTATGCCAGCGTTAGGGTGAGTGACATGATTTCCTAAGTGACACAGGCTTTCATGGATACCTTTAACTCGAACCGTGAGTGAGTAGGGCCGTCAATAGCAATGGAGCGGTTTATCAGATAACTCAGATGTAGTACACAAGTAAGATAGTGTTTATGCCAGCGTTAGGGTGAGTGACATGATTTTCTGAGTGACACAGGCTTTCATGGATACCTTTAACTCGAACCATGAGTAGGACCGTCAATAGCGATGAGGCGGTTTATCAGATAACTCAGATGTGGTACACAAGTAAAATATAGTATGTAATTGCATTCTAGACCAAGATATATTTAAAATATTCAAAAATATGTCAATCAACATGTAGGAACAATTCTAGACCAAAATATATCTAAAATATTAAAAAATAGGTCAATCAACACGTAAAAACAATAAAACATATATCAGAATACTTGTTTATAAAATACTCTTGCATGCTAAATAAACTCAGTCTTATGTAGTAAGGATCACCAACTCATCAAAGATTTTGATGAACAATTACATAACTAGATAATAAAATGAGAGTTAGGATAAAAAGTTACTACTAAATCGTTACCACTTGAGTACGATAATTTCTAAATTAACGTAAGTACTTTTCAATAGACTAGCTACACAATAAATACTCTACCTTAGATTCTGATTGATTAAGTGACAAACATAGATGTTAAGAGTGACAATTAGTAATTCTCTGTCATTAATTATTCATAATCGATATATGGTAATAAATTATGTCTTTTAGCATACCAATCAAATCGCATCGCCTGTATATGCTCATCTCTTGAATTTCATTAAAACATGTATAGATACATCAACTGGGAGATGAGGTTGGTTTACACCACACACACATACACACACAATGATGGGAAAAAAAGAAAGAAAAAAAAAAGGCTCTTACAGCATATGAATCTACCCTATACATACACAAATGAGTAAACTATATTTCACAATAATAGCTCATCCATCATCCAACTACAAAGGCTATTATAATAAATATTGGGAGACCAATACAAGCAAAAAAATGCTCATATTGCTAATAGATCATTATAAATAAATACGGTGGTTGTCCAACCATGGAAGCATATTTTAATGTCTCGGGGCACCAGGTGGTGCTGTTGGCATGGGAAAACTATAGTTGAATTGACCACCACTGGCAAACTGGGGAGCTTCCACATATGGGCTCTGGAAGGCCAATTACATAAGGAGTTAGAAATTGCATAAGAACAAATAGAAAAGGAAAAAAGGCTACAATTCAAACTGATGTAAACCAGTAAATATAGAAGGTCCCAAACAAACAGCAAAAAAAATAAAACACCCTTTTCGAAAGTAACACCGATTTAATAGCTTATGTAATTTATACTGGTAAACACATAGGGGCCTTCAGCACACCTATGGTTTTACATCTATAACCAATGATTAAATAGTAACTTGTATTGTATTGAAACTCATCAAGCAAACATGATCTCCAACAGGTTCATATTCAAGCACACATATTTGCAACAGAAGCTTATTTCTTGGATAAAAAGCTTCATTTGTTTTGCGTGTCTGTTGGGGGGAGGGGGTGCTGCTGCTGGAGGATAGGTTGCAAAATAGAAACTTGCACACAGAAAATTAAAAACTGAAGTTTGCAATCTCAAATTATAGGTCACGTACTTGTATAATAAAGATTTTTAGATTGAGATATCAATTTACCCAGGGAAAAGTATATACAATTTGTAGGACAAGTTTTTAGAATAGAAGGCCTAAAGAAAATCACCATTGCATCCAACGGTGCATTAACGATTTAAAGCTCCATAGGTTTTTACTCTTTTTTTTCACCCTTGCAGTAAACAAGGTTATATTCTAGACATTGTTTTTTTTAATAGGTATCAACCATCGGAGCTGCACTAAGTCCAGCAAGATGTTCAAACAGGAAACCTAGATAATACACAAAGAGCTCATATTTGCTTGGGAAATAATTATGTTTAAACTCCAAATGTTTAGTTTTTTTTTTTTTTTTTTTTCTTTATCTACTTTTGTACAAGCATTAAATTTCATGCACTTTCAACCAAAAGTTCTCTCTCAGAGAACCCAATGAAAAGATAAAATCTTCTCAAATATCTACTGGAAGAATATTCATATGACCAATGTCTATCAATTTAAACTTTTACAGCAAGGGCAATTTAAAATCGTAAGATTCCATGTTTGAGCGTTGGCTTGGTCCCATTTATTGGTTATTGTGCACCTGTTGGCATGTTAATAAGGATTTGTGTATGTCCACACATGAGGGGTTAGTTAAGTCTTAAGATTTTAGACAATGTGATAATTTAACAGTTTGGATTTTGTACACTTCTACCTCATACATCTCAAGAAGAATCCTAGTCATTTCATTTCTGGATGTTCGAAAAAGACTAAAGAGCTGTGTAAGGATACATATTCTCTTGTACTAAACACCAAGGCAAATATCTACCAATGACAAATGAAGGTTGAGAAAAGTTTGTACATATTTTGTAGCATATATCTTTCTACAGAATAGCATTCAAGAAAAGTTGATTTAGATTAGATGGAGATAGAAGTAAAATCCATTCAGCAAGGCCAACAACATAGCTTATTTTGTTTTCTCTGACTACTCTCAATTCCCTCCTCACTTCTAAAACTATATCATTACCGGAGGAGCTACAAAACATAAACAAAGAGGAGTAACAAAATGAACTACCTTGAACCAAACTGTCAAAACCATAAAGTGCAAGTTAAAAAATGATTCAAGAGATGAAGCTTTGTGAAGAAGATAACTTATTTAGAACAAGATAATTAGAAGATTTTTTAGTATTATGACAAAGAAAAGAGCACATAAGGAAGGAATACCTGTGATACAAAGTCGGTAGGGGATGCGTCTTCCGAGTTTGAAGATTTAGATGATGTATTAACAGGAAGAGCATCATAATTCGGACTACTACCATTTAATTTGTTCAGTGGACTGTTTGTAGTTTCAGCTTCATTCTCATTAGCTGACTTAGCTCTCTAATAAATTAGATATCCCCACCGAAAGTAAATACAAAAAAATTATCAGGGTATGTGTCCAGGGGAAAAAAAACCCACAACTTTACACAATCAGTAGGAGTAAACAACACAGAACAATATACAGTACCTGGAAAATTTTACCAAGGGTTTTCAACCCCTTTGCTCGGGCTCGGAGCTCCTCTTTCTTCACATTGTTGTCTTGTAGAACCTAACAGAGACAATTGCTTTACCATCACAAACAAATAGGGGAAGATTTATGCTGAAGATAAGAAAAGTTAACTGTGAATCCATCACAACCATCTGACAAACACGGGAAAGGGTGGCCTCAATATCAGCAACATTAAGTTTCCACAACGAATCAATCATTAACTTCTTGTGAGATTGCATATATTCTTCAAGCTCTTCTTCAGTATAGTTTCCTTCTGCACTCAGTTGCTTTTTCATATCCTCTTGCAGCTGAATTAAAGCAATTGCCCCTGAGGAAAGAAATCAAGATTACTGCTAGGAAGTACATCACAGGGTGAAATTCACAGATCATCCTTGCTAAGAAACAGCAGCTATTTTTCTTCAGTATGTAGTATTTTAAGTATATCCACACACATAATAGAAGGCAATGAAAGTTAAAACATCCATACATGCTAAATTATTATGTATGGAAGAGAATAGCAATGAAAGTTAGCTGATAGATCACTGATATTAGCTTTGCATGATTATCAAATTTAATTTTAATATAAATACATCTAGAGTATTCAAAAAGGATCTTATTTGAGCAACAAAGTAAAAATCCAATCTTCATTCCATTGAGAAACATCTCTCAATAATACTAAATACTGTACCTAGTACTCTAAAGAATAATGTGAAAAGCCTTCCCTGAGGAAAGAAACAAACAAATTCAAATAGTAGAGCGAAAACTAACCACTTGACCAGAGACCATTGGAGCAAATGAAAAGGAAACACTCATAAAACAATCCAGTTTACTTCTCATGGGTCCTCTTCTTCTCTCAGTATTCCATAGACTCCAGTTAAAATCTTCATTTTCCAATAATTTCAGTAAAAAGATGTACCATTCAAACAACCAATTTGTCCTCACCTCCCAGAAGGTTCCTTAATTCACTAGTTTAATTTACTAGCAAAAGCTCTTTTTCCATAAAAACAGTATACACTGAATCCAATGCAGATTTTTTTTTTTATTATTAAAAAAAAAATGTGGCCTTTAACTACACATGAAAGTAATAGCTGACCTGTTGCTGCAGTTACTTGGGATTTAATAAAGTGGCCTTTGTTTCGGAACCACTCAGCAACAAACGGTACACCCAAGTATATTGCCTTCTTTCCCAACTCTTTAGCAGCCTGCCTCACATATATATATCCAATTGTATTCAACATATCAACGCCATAAGCTGCAGAAGAACATCAGTGATTTTAAGCCAAAGAGGACAATTAAAACCAAAATATAAAAAAGCGGGAAGTTAAGAGCATGCTTTTATCACTCTTCTCCCTACAGCATTATATGGATACATTTGTAATGTCCCAAAATTTTGCATCCATCTCCAAAGTTAACTCCCGGGTGCTAGTGGAAAGCATGACCTGAGTGGAAGGAAAGCTGAAAACGTATGTGAACTTTGTCTGTTGAAGGTTTCAGATTGGTATCAATAGCCTAAGACTGGGGGGGGGAGGGCAGAATACTCCTTCCTTCAAGCAAGGAATGACAAAAAAAGAAACTTTTTTCCTGAAGAAGTGATAGAGAAACTAGCAGGAGGTGCAACCAAAATATTGCTCAACAAAAGAGGTGCATATTACATTTGAGCAGCCACAGCCCCAAAATTTGGGAAAAAGAAAATATTACCAGCATTAGAGAGTCTCGATACTTCAGCTTCAGAATGAAGAATAAAATCATCCTTATTTCCTTGTACATACAAATTTAGACGATCTTTGAGTATTTCAGCAAGTTTTTCTTCTCTTTCCTTCTGAACAACCTGAAGCAAAGAGGGAAGAGTGTTGTTTATAGGAAGAAACAGAAAATAAGTACAGGTTATTTTAGATTGCATGCATGTATGTAATGAAACTACTGAAGTGAAGCACAGAACATCATAGTATGCATTTCCATATTCCCTCAGCATCTGGATGAGATATCCATATCCTGTTTCAAGATGTTGTGATCAGGAAGGTACCAATGATATGATGGATAGCATCCAGCTACAAACTAAAATATTCCCTCTAATTTGAAAATCATGTTTGTTTAGGACATAATACAAGAACTCCAAAAAGTTACTAAAACTTAGATAAACAATAATATCTGTGGAGCACATAGTATAATTTGTAATGCACAAGGAGTTCTTTAGCCAAATTCTTTTTTTTTTTTTCTTTTTTCTTTCTAATCATTAATCTCTTTTCTCACTAGACTGAACAAAATGCAGGAAAGAGTTTGGAGATTAAACTTTAGGAAACTTCTGTTAGGTACACCCAATCTGACTCGAGTTAAAATTTAGGTACTTCTGCATGGTTTAATTCACTCTTCAGAACCCTATCCATTTAATTAAATTTCTTTCCATTAAATGGTAAAGGATTCCTACAAAGAAGTATCAAATGTTAAAATTACCAATGAATAATATCCCACAAAATAAATACAGAAAGAAAGAAACTTACTCAATAAAATGCCCAAAAGTTCAATACTCAAAAGCCCACCCCATATTTTACCAAAAAAAAATAAGCCCGCCCCATAAACAAAAACACTAGCAATGCTCAAAAATATCAACAAAGTCCTAAAAGACTTTTGTCAATTTGAAATTTAAGAGCAAATGACTACCTGTTGAAAAATGTTTCAATATAAATCCATTCACAGGAACAATTAGGATATCAATTTGTCACATGTTTGAATAGTTTACATGAAACTCTTTAATCCTTCCACGGTTTAGCTGGTTTCATTACATCAACTAACAGGATGGAATAAGCCCTCCATCTTATACTTCTTTTTTAAAGATTTTCATTGCATACAACCAAATTGGAAACTCACACAAAAAATGCAGTTAAAGTTAACATTCAGTAAACACCTAACAGCAAAACTCCAGTCACAAAGTGGAGGAACAGAAAATATCAGAACTCTAAAGGAAAACTTACTAAAAGTGATGAATTTAACAAAATGACCTACCCGCATTTTCTCTTGCAGCTTTTTAGGATCAAAATCTTCACCTTCTGTGAAAATATCAAGTGAAGCCATTGATGCCATGGCAAGCTGACCAATGTATTCCTCAAAAAGCTCACTCCCAAACAACATGGCAAAGATTGCTGCAGGGTCAATGATAGCTTCCCTGGGAGTATAAAAACCATAAAGATGAGTAAAACCTACATACATATAATAAAATGCTTCCATATTGATAGTTTACTTATAGGACCAAGACTCTACAAATCTATGATTTTATTGATTGCAAGAAAGAACAAGAAACTGACGTTGAAATTCCAGATTTCCCATAACTATCATAAGCCTGTCGTTGGGAAGAATCACTCAATACTTGATAAGCCTCCCCCAAAACCTAAAATAAAAAAGGAACAGAATATTTGGCATGAAATACAATAACAATAATCTCCTAAGAGAGTCAGAAATGATAGACTTGAAATATATCAACAAAGATACTATCTCCAACTAATTTTTTGTTTATTGCTCTTTAATCTTCAAATAGAATGTTAGTATTTAACTTGAGTTCTTCAAAGCCATTCACATGTATAATATTAACTATCATTTTATTTTCATGGCTTGCCCTTCCTATCTGACCAGCAACTAAGAGAATGCAAAGCAATCAGTAAATAGATTTTGATGCTATCAGTATCCTATTTCTTGCAAAACTTTGAGCATTTTATTCTTCCACTTAAACAAAAACTGTTTATCACAAACGAACATATAAGAAAGTATGGCTAAAAACATTTGTAAAACTTCTATAGTACCAAGATAGTATTGCACCTGGAAATTCTGTGCTGCTTGAGGGTCATTTGGGTTTTTATCCGGATGTACCTGACGCGCCTAAAAGCAACAAGAAAACACATATGAATAACAGTCATAATTGGTCACCTAAACATATGGATCATGAAAACTATTTTCAAGTTTTTATATTATATGCAGCAAAAAATTCCATATGAAACTGAGCTGATAATTTTCTGGGGAAAATAATATCCCAATACTAATAATGCAGGAGAAAAACCTGCAAGAATATTCCATCCAAACTACTGGTGCAATTACTGGAAAATAGTAAGCAGAAGCTTTAAATGAATGAATTCTTAGTGCAACAGTACGAAAAAGGATAGCCTGAACCTTATGGCGGCATCACAATACAAGTTTGATTGTGTCACACAACCATAACTATGGAAATAATTAGTAAATTCTCTATTGATTAAAGAGAAAACAAAGATACATAATGAATAAAGAAGCCTCTAATTTTACCATAACAAAATCCTAATCTACTATAACTTCTAGTATTAAACTTCCAAAAGTATAAACCATATAAAATTATGAGAGCTAGACTACCCAAATAGTTTATTAATGTAAAAACCAACTAGAACTATTATTCATGATCATACTAAATTCTAAATTATTAAAACTCCAACTAATAATTTCTAAACTAAAAATCACATTAGTAAGATTATATACTAAAATCCTTACTCAATTACTATTTATCCAATCTTTTAGCTCTTTTATATTCTTGGCAACTAGAAGACATGAAATTATATTAAAGCAAATAAACATGAATACATGATAAGTAGTATCCCCCTCCTTTCATCTCGAGGATCTGAGGGTAAGGTTAGTTCATGGAAGCAATGAGAAAAGGATGTGAAGCAGCAAAAACGTTTTTTAAAAGTAGAGGGAGAGAGGATAGACTGTGATGAAAAAAGTTCTTCATTTAACACTTAACCCCTTATTCTCCCTGTTCTAACTATACGATACATAAATAAAGATAGGAATTGCCACCCATGTAATCAGGAGCTTGACATGATTCAATGACTTATTTCAATTTTGAAATTACGACTTATGAGTATATTTGGGAATATCCACTAATATTCTTTTAGAGGTCCTACGAGAGTTGAGAAGTATATGTAATTTGGCAATTCTACAGTATGAATTATCTCACAAAAACTCATAACTTCCTTGAGTGTTTCCTCAATGCTTCAGGAATTCAAGTTGTTTCCATAGATAATTGAAAAGGCTTTCCAGTTGAAATTTGGCAAAATTTATTCCATTAAGAGTCAATTATATTGCCATATTGTCGTCCAGTTAAAATGTGAGGTCTTGGAATCCATAGATCATGTTACTTTGGTTGCACATCATATGAAATGGATGTTTTCAGCTTTCAGCAATGTTTGTCTAAAACTTTTCCTTATTCCCATTCTTTTTTTTTTTTTCTTTCTTTCCTTTTTTTCAATTGGACTTTAAGCTATGCTTTTAACTATTGAATCAGAAAGCAAATGCTACCAGCTCCATGGAACATTCACCTACAACAGCTTGTAGGTCTACCAACTTGCACAACCCACCATGCTTCGATTCTTTTAATGAAGAAAAAGCAAGTGAATCTTCTTCATTCAATTATATCTTTCTTCCCAAAATCCATGGCATCCTAACTATTCTTCAACTGTCTTCATTACTCTTTTAATATTTCAGATTTATTTAACCTTTAATCTATCTTGAAATCATGTTATTTTTTGTTTATTTATCTTCCTTCATCAATGTAACCAAGTTTATCACAGAATGGCATGCCAAGAACCAGAATCTAAGCCAAAGATGCAGATGAGCCACCATTTAGCATGACCAGGTAAGGACTGACAGTATATCTTTTCTTCCTTAACTCTTAGATTTTAGTCACTCATTTGATTCTAGCTTCAGTCCAACACTGATTTTTGAGATTTTTCCAACCCAGTATTAACATGCTTTCTGTTTTCAGGATCACGTCATTACCAAGGAAGCAAAGCTAACACTAGTTTTTCTAGATATCAACGTCTGGTCGTAGCTCTAGTATTGAAGATATGAACTACGTGAAGTAGAAAGACTAAACTTCCTCCGCCCTTCTATTTTACAAATGGAGCATCTATCGTATTCTCATGATCTCATCACATTTATCATCATGAGTGTGCGCATGTACAAACAATCAAGAGCACAGGGTTCACTTAGTAAATAAGTCAAAATAGAAGAATTAAGGAGATAAAGAATTGTAAATTGGCATGTTATGCAACGATTCAATAATCCATTTTCGAGCACAATCTAAGTTCTTCCCTAAACACAGAAGTTTCGAAGATGGAACTCAATTGGTAGGAGGACAATTTAGAAGTTACAAGAAAGGTATGCATAATGTTTCTTAAAAGAGACATTGCAAATGGAAATGAGTTAGTCATGTTTGTGAAGTCCAACAACACTTGAAAAGCTGCAGCAACAGTATCCATCCTCCATTAGTTTTTAGTTTTTGAAAGGATAGTAATGGGAAAGTCCCGTATTCGCATTTTGCTCCAACTACTCATTATAAAAGTTATTATAAATGTTCTAAGTCTCTTATTAAAATTTTTTACTTCCGGTCCACACGTAGCAAAGCATGTTAAATTACACACTATAATTTAAGCTTCCTAGATGGGATGATATTAATTTAACCATATCATTGACATTGTTAACTTTACCAAAGTATGGTAATGGACAAACTTCAATAGTAAAACATCTTTATGTATTTTTAAAATGTACAAATCCCACAGGGCACCTATGATCTGTGAATTAGCTTATTTCACTTTGTTTCTTAAGTTGATCTTCCTAATTTGCAAAATACTAGTTTAAGCAAGCATTGTACTTAGTTTCTACTTCTTATTCTGTTTTTCAGATTTTACTTTAGTTAATAAAGAAAAATAAATAAAGATTGCTTCCATGAGCCCATGTGATTCAAACCCACAAATTTCAACTTGAACCTAGATCAGGATGGATCAGAGAAGTCTAAATAATCAGCAAGAGAGATCAAAGTAATTCCACCATAGTCCATCAGCTATGGACGCAAAACAACATAATCCCAAGATTGAGCACAAAAAAAGCCTTAATTCATTGTGCTCGATCAACCTCCTCCTTCGATTATATCCATCCTCCTCAGTTCCATCCTTCTGTATTTCGTGATTAGGGTTTGGCCGTCACCAAATTCACCCAATGTACTGATTCTACTTCTAGCGAATTTAATCATTCATACTCAAAAATTACAACAAAATGAAAAACAAGGGCTTCAATTGAATTTGGAGTTGCAAACGAAGAAGGGACAGGTAATAATATATACCTTGATATAATAAGCTTTCTTGATTTCAGCTTCGGTTGCTGAAGGGCTTACCCCCAAAACATCATAATATTCCGTCTCCTTCACCATCGCTGTTCTTCTCGTAGATCCTTTTTCTTCTTCTTCTTCTTCTTCTTCTTCTTCTTCTTCTTTCTTCCTGTCTATCTGTCTATCTGCCTGTCTGCTGCCTATTGACCCGATTTCATGTTCAATCTTCCCCCACAAGTCGTCAGCCTTGAATTTTTCTTTTCTTTTCGACCCAATCGTACCGTACTTCCCTTGTCTAGTTTTCAAAATGCGTTCTTAAGTTGTTCCATTACTACATTTGTTTTTATTTCGTGGTCACAAATTGTATCATTAAAGAGTTGTTAATATATATTTAACAAATATTAATTTTTTTTTACAGCGGTTTTTCATAAAATCTATTTAATATAATTTATTCAAATCAATTTGATTATTAGTCCAACATAAACCTCAATAAATTTATATATTTATTTATTTATTTATTTTAACCCTATGATTTTTTTTAATAACTTTCTTATTAATTCATATGTCATTTAAGATTAAAAAATAACGATTTATTTTATTAAAAGTAACATTGATAAATCATTTTAGGGTGACTTGATATAATGAAAAATTATATCATAAGTATTACGTAAAAAAGTATAATGAAAAATTATATCACGAGTGGAATAGTGGAATGGTGAAATGGTGATATAGTGTATCAATACATTCATAAAATTAGTATAATATCTCTCCTAACAACGTTAAAATCTGGATGACATGGTCTCGAAGTTAAATTTGGTCTATCAAGAAAATGAGATCATGTATGTCTCGATAATATGGTTCCGAGGTAGCCATACAAAATGAAGGACACATAACTTTTAGAATTGTACGTAACAATACACTGCATTTAACATCTCTAACAATGCAGTGATAAAATTGTTAAAATCTGGATGACATGGTCTCGAAGTTAAATTTGGTCTATCAAGAAAATGAGATCATGTATGTCTCGATAATATGGTTCCGAGGTAGCCATACAAAATGAAGGACACATAACTTTTAGAATTGTACGTAACAATACACTGCATTTAACATCTCTAACAATGCAGTGATAAAATTATCGTGCATGCATTGTCCATGCTTTGCCTACATTAGCTAATCAAAATATCATTCTAATTGTACTCGCCTAATTTGATAAGTCGTAAGTATATGTAGTATATTCTTTTCCGACCAAATTATTGTCGCATAATTCCATTATCCCTTCCGAGCAATAAGAATAATTTATCTCTAAGTTAAGTGTTCATGTATCTTTGTTCCACCGTGATAACTGTCACGAAGTGCCTCTTCCTGGTACGGCCACCAATTCACGACACTCAACTTTCCTTGTGCGCGGCACGTGCGCAAGTGCAAGTACACACACAGCGGATAAAATCACAAGTAAAGGTAAGCCAACAATAATTACAATTACAGGCAACTCGCCCAACCTTTCTATATCACTCAATAGTAATGAATTACAATGTATTCGCAACTATGCACAAAGTTGCGCGGCCACACAGGCCTACAAGATAGAACAACCCTAGTCTATCTATGATACCCTTAATTTACTCTATCTCTCTGGCTCTCGCTGCCTTTTTCTCCCTTTCCCATCTACCCCTATTTATAGCCATCTAGGGATGGGTAGGGTTTAGAGTTAACCCATGGGCCACGGCCCATGCCACTAGGGCACCATTAGGGTTCCCAACATTCTCGGTCTGGCCTATGCCACTAGGGCACCGTTAAGGTTCCCAACGTTCTTAGTTTGGGCCTCAGCCCACACTACAATGCATCGGCCCACGCCTACCAATCTTCTATAAAATGGGGCACATAGCCAAATCTTAAATTATTTGTTGCTCGCACACTTACATAACTACTGCCAGAGCTGTACCGTACCACCGGGACAAAGGGTCTCACAATAACTATCTTGATCATCAGAAGGTCAAAATTAAAGAGAAATAACTTGTTTTTCATATTAGTTAGTAATACAATAATCAAGCAATCAACCCATTATTCTACCTATATTCTAGAGATCTTACTTCAATCACAAATATAATATTATTACATGTGAATATAATATAACAAAAAAAATTACTTTTGTAACGTCTAATTTAATTAATTCTCAAATTCAATATATATATATATATATATAAAAATAAAATAACCCTCAAAAATATATTTATAGGTACAATTAATGTAATGCCAAGCAAAAATTGCAATTGGGGGGACATGGTTGGTACAATTAATGTCCGTTATGGTCCCCAGCCAATAGAATAAATTTATCTTTTTTTAAAAAAACAAATTTCGTTTTATTTTTTAGTTTTTTAAAATTTAAAATTTTAGTTTAAAAAAGAAAGTTTTTTTTTGGACAAACCATAATCAGTACATTCGGATTTGTTTCTATATAAATGTCAAAATTGTGTCTATTTAATTATTTATGTCTTATTAATTTGCGGTTTAGATTTTTAATCAGTTATATATGTATATATATTTTCCGCAAATTGACATAAATAGTTATCAAATTATAAAAGTTTTGTGATATTAGTCCCAAATAATTTTTTTTGGTAGAATTAGTTTCCGAACTATAAAAAAATTGTGGTATTGGTCATTCTGTAAAAATTCTGTTAAATTAAATTATCCGTTAAGTAAAAAAAAATCAAGGGTATTTATGTCATTATATTATTTAAATATGTTTAATAATAGACATATTAACATAAATAGTCCCCAAACTATAGATATTTGATGATATTGGTCCCCAAATTATAAAACAATTGTAAAATTAATCATTTTTTTTAAGTATAAGATATTTATATGATTACCCTATTTAAATATGTTTAATAATATATAATATATATACATATAATATTATTTCATATTTATTCTTCTTGGGCTTCTTCTTCAATCTTTTCTCTTTTCACTTTCTTTGTTTTCATTTTCTAATAAATAAAAAGTTTAGAAAGAATTAATTAATACAAACAATAAAAAAAATTAAATAAAAGAATAAGAAGAATAAAAAGATAAAAATAGTGAAAAAATATATAAGAATGATATTAAAATATTATTTGAATGTATATAGAGGTATAAGTTATATATATTAAATGTATTTAAATAGTACAATGACATAAATACATTTGAAGTTTTTTTACTTAACAGAGAATTTTTATTTAAAAAATAAATAAATAAAAGGACTAATGTTGC
Organism: Asclepias syriaca; assembly: GCA_027405835.1. Classification (NCBI taxonomy): domain Eukaryota; kingdom Viridiplantae; phylum Streptophyta; class Magnoliopsida; order Gentianales; family Apocynaceae; genus Asclepias; species Asclepias syriaca. The sequence continues at coordinate 2,706,755 of CM049934.1, read as the reverse complement.
AATTTTTTTATAGTTTAGGGATCAAATTTACAAAAAATTTTTATAATTTAAGGACAAATATCACAAAACATTTATAGTTTGAGGACTATTTATATCAATGTTCCTATTATTATGTATATATTTAAATAATGTAATGACATAAATACCCTTAGAGTTTCTTTTACTTAACAGAAGGATCAATGTCACAATTGTTTTATAGTTCGGGAATCAATTTCACAAAAAAAATATCTATGATGACCAATATCACCAAACCTCTATAGTTGTTTGGGGAGTATTTATGTTTTGTCTATATTTTCCAATAAATATCTTTGAATAAATTTTAAATTGAAATATACATAAAAAATTTTATAAAAATTCGAGGACTTAATAATAAAATAGAAAAAGTAACATGATTAGCATATAATAAATTATCAAAGCATTATAGAATAAATATGGTAATTTATAATTTTCATAATTATATATATATATATATATATATATATAACATTGTCCTAAAATCCGGGTCAACTATTTCTATTTGTTCGTGTCAAAATTCTGAATATAAATAATTTAATTATCTTTTTTCTCCTTTTTTTCAAAATTACTTTATTTTGAAAAAGTCAAATTAAATTATCTTATTATTCCTTACTTTTCTTAGAAAAATTTAAATACACGTGTTTATTTTTGTTAAGTCAAAATTGCTTATGAAAAAGTTAAATTAAATTATCTTATTATTGCTTACTTTTCTTAGAAAAATTTAAATACTTTTTTTTACAGGTGTTTATTTTTGTCAAGTCAAAATTGCTTAAATATTTGTGGTAGTTGAAATATATATATATATATATATATATAACTGTCCAAATCACATAATAATAATAATAATAATAATAATAATAATAATAATAATAATAATAATGACTTTTAAAGTATTAATAAATAATATTGACTTCTAAGGAAAAGAGAGAAAGAAAAAAAGGAAACTAATTTAATTCGGTATTAATTTCTTTGTTTGAACTAAATGACGACTTATACAAATTCAGCTGTCCAAATTGATTATTCTTCTCAATAATATTAATAAATTTGGATTTTCTTATTATTACTAAATAACAAATTTTTTTATAATTTTATTAAGTTACGATAAAAGTAAAAAGGATAATTTTTTTAAATAAAAATAATTTAAATTAGAGAAGAATCAAATTTTTTAAAGAAAGAAAAAATAATTAGGACCAATTCAAGTAATAAAGAAAACATTAAGGACGCGATTACCGAGAAAAGAATGAAAGGACAGTAAATTGGGGAAAAAAAAAAAAAAGAAAGAAAGAAAGAAAAAAGAGAGAGAAATCTGTAAATAAATGGCGGATAAATCAAAAACGAATTGCAGAGACGGGACGGCGGGGGAATTCGTATAAATTATTAGTAGTAGAATTAGTATTACAAACCTCAAAATCATCCCCTATTGGCGGCAGCAGTAGAAATATATATATATATATATCTATATATATATATATATAGATATATATTACTTTTACCCTTTTTTTCCTCAGTTCATCAGCAGCTTTGTCCAAGAATAGATCTTTACTATACATATATATATATATATATCTTCTTCTCCTTATCGTCAGGTTCACACAATCCATCAATACGCAAAGTCAAATTCTCCCTTACTTCCTTCCTTCGTCACATCACATGGTTCCTCCTCCATAGCACAAAAAAACGGAAGCAAGCAAGAAGTGTTCTTTACTAATTGATCATTAAAGAAACTAGAAAACCTTTTTTTTTTTTTTTGAATCTCTCATCAATTCATCATCAGTATCGGTTTTCTTCGTCGTTTTTCTCTTATACCCACCTCATTTTGTTACCAATTTGACTGCATTTTGGTTGTAATTGCTGCTGTTGACAGGATTCTGTGTGGATCTACTGTTCCCATCCCTCTCTCTTCTGGCAGGGGGGTGCGGATCTCATTCTTAATTAAGCCTGTTTCCAGTTAGTTTCGAGTGATTATTCAGTTCTTTTTAAACAAAAAATGGAGGCAGAGAAGAAATCGTCTTCCGCCGTGTCGGATGTCGGTGCGTGGGCAATGAATGTCATTAGTTCAGTGGGTATTATTATGGCCAACAAGCAACTCATGTCTAACAGTGGTTATGCTTTCAGCTTCGGTTAGTTTTTTCGATCTGTGTTTTCTGATTTGAATTTTTTTATTTACATGTTTTTTCTTCTTGCTCTGTCTTCGTAGATTTAGATGTGTTACTATTTTGTCAAATCAAAGTTCTGAAGTGTGAATGCGAACCGACATGATTTTAAAATCTATTCTTGCTGTTTGATCTGTTTCTGATATAGAGATTTTCATTATAAACAAGGGGGGAAATTAAGAAATCCCATGATGGTTGTTCAGCTTTTATTGCAATTTTTTTATGATGGGAAGGAAGTTTCTTGATTTCCACTAAACTTTGTTGGAAGAAAAACATTGGGTTTTTCATTTTGTTTTAATTTGGAACTTCTGGTAGATTCTCTCAGCTCAACAATAAAACTAATCCTTTAATTTTTTTTCTTCTTCCTTCTTCTAGCTACAACATTGACAGGATTTCACTTTGCTGTAACTGCACTTGTTGGGATGGTTTCAAATGCTACTGGACTGTCTGCTTCAAAGCATGTTCCCTTCTGGGAGCTTCTATGGTTCTCAATTGTTGCAAATATGTCTATAACAGGGATGAATCTCAGTCTCATGCTGAACTCTGTTGGGTTTTATCAAGTATGATATGGCAACAATTCTCTTTTTTGTTTTTTCTTCTCATGCTGATATTTACATTTCTGATCCACTAAATCTGACCAGAAATCCATTTGGTACTTTTCCATGGCTAAGTAGCAATTTTTACTATGTAGTAGGAATTGTACAAGTAATTTTGCTTAGGAATTCAAAAGAATGTTTGCTCATTGCTTCTCATAACATGAACCTATTTTCTCTTTAGTCTCCTGATGTTATTTCATGGAATGTCTTTCTAGTGGTAGTTTTGCTGCAGTGCAGATCTCCTGACAAATCAGTGATTTGGTGGAATTTAGAAGCCATATTATATGTATATATATATATATATATATATATATATATATTTATCATTTGTATGTGTATGTAATGTACTTAGACTGGAAAAGAGTTATTGCAATATGATTCTTTCTAAGTCTGGGTATTAGCAAATGCCAATTCCTTCTTAACCATAGTTGAAGTTGATATTTTACAGCTGAAGTTGTTGGTTATCTATTTGCTACTATTTGTCAACATAACTCCAAACTGGATAAAATTGTGTAAACCCATGAGAAGCAAGACTTTCATTAATCCTCCAACATAGGAAATTAGTCGCACATAAGCAAAAATCTAGTCCTAAAATATTTCAAGGATGATTAAGAATGTTTCTAGGACTAAAATATTGCCTGAAAAGGTAGTTTGAGGACTAGTGTGTATTACCCTTTTACAATTTTGGCTATTTTCTGTACTTGTTTTCTCATTTTTTGTCATTAATTTTGTTTTTATTACTCAAGTTTTCCTTTTTTTTTTATGTTCATTCCTGTACTTTTTCATAGTTTGATTACTTATATATATATATATATATATATTTGTGTTTTGTTGCAGATATCAAAACTGAGCATGATCCCAGTAGTCTGTGTCATGGAATGGATCCTTCATAATAAGCAGTATAGTAGGGAAGTAAAGATGTCTGTTTTTGTTGTCATGATAGGCGTTGGTGTGTGCACTGTGACTGATGTGAAGGTCAATCCCAAAGGTTTCGTTTGTGCTTGTGTTGCAGTTTTTTCAACATCATTGCAACAAATTGTGAGTATTTCCTTTTTTATTTCTTTACTCAAAAGTATAAAGTGTGGTTATGTTTCTTTTCATCAATCCTGTCCCCTTCCCCATTTGCTTCTCTTTGGTAAGCAATATCATTTTCGTTTAATCCAACTCCAATTATACCAAAAGAGGCTGCAACTTTTTCATTTTTTGTGGCAAAATTAGGATAAGGAGATTATGTTATATGTTCATACAAAATTGAAATTTTTAGCGGACTTATACTTGTTGGAGGGAAATTATCATGTATACTAAACAAATGAAAGTTGATTTCCCTGTATGTTGCAGTCAATAGGTTCTCTGCAAAAGAAGTACTCCATTGGATCATTCGAGCTGTTGAGTAAAACAGCACCAATTCAAGCAGCATCTCTCCTCGTTCTAGGCCCTTTTGCGGACTACTTTCTTTCTCAAAAACTCATATTAGATTATAAGTATTCTTCGGGTGCCATTGTAAGTCTTCTTTGAACACAAAATCGACAACATCATGAAATAAAATTTTAATTACCTTCTGATTTGTGGGTTGTTGTTTGCAGCTATTCATTCTGCTGTCATGCTCTCTAGCTGTTTTCTGCAACATTAGTCAGTACCTCTGCATCGGACGCTTCTCGGCCGTTTCTTTCCAAGTTTTAGGTCACATGAAAACTGTATGTGTCCTAACTTTAGGATGGTTGCTGTTTGATTCTGAGCTGACATTTAAGAATATAATGGGAATGATGATTGCAGTCATTGGTATGGTGGTTTATAGTTGGGCTGTGGAGATTGAGAAACAGTCTGATTCTGGTAATAATAAGATAACTCCAAATTCCAAGAATAGTTTGACAGAAGATGAAATTAGATTATTGAAGGAAGGAGTAGAAAATATTCCAATTAAGGATATTGAACTTGGTGACCAAAAGCATTAGTATTAGTATTATTAGTATTAGTGTGTATTGATTTTTTCCTTTTTTGGGTTATTTATTTTTCATGTATTTTATTTACAGAATTTCTGTTGCATTTAATTTATTCTGGTAAAGCATGTTTTTGCATTATCTGTTAGTATTCTTTTGTTTTCTGTTCTTACTGTAAAAAAACTCAGTTAATGGAAATTTTGGGCATATGAGGTTGTAGTTTCCTCTTAGTCATTCTTGAAAATTGAGAAAAATGAAGTGTTTTGAACGCAATGGAAAAGCGTATTGAAAAAACGTATTAACGGAAAAATTTATGTATTAATGGAAAAAGTGTATTGAAAAAGTTATTAATGGAAAAACTTATGTTAAAGTAGATTTGATTTTTGTATTATTCTTGGAATTAATAGTCATGACAATAGTTATGGGAGAATGAACTTATGGAATAAATTTATGGTAAGGTAATTGAAATTTTTTGAAAAAGATGGATTAATATGCACAAAGAATTTATCATTAATACGTATGGAATATATGTGCAGCTCTAAAAGTTAGTTCGAAAATTTTTAACTACACAAAAAGTTGGTAACTTGTTGAATCATAAGCCGTTGTTATTGAGGTACCTTTCAGCAATGGCAGCATGAGTTGCAGCACCTATTGGAAGAACATTTTCATCAATCATAAAATGTGGAGAATGGGCAGTGTGAAAAGAACCCAAGCTCTCATTCTTGATTCCTATGAAATAAAACCCAGAAGGTATGACTTGAGAATAGAATGTAAAATCCTCAGCACCCATGACTGGCTCAACAACCTGGACATTATTTGTTCCCACAAGATCAACAGCTACCTCCCTCATATGTTCATACATCTTTACATCATTCACCAATGGCGGATAAATTGTGTCCTCATTCTCGAAGAAATCTACTGTTGCTGAACACTTGTATACACGAGCTTGTTCTGTGATTACCTGTTTGACAATTTAATTTGTGCATCAATTTGTTTAGTGGGCTATCAAATTTCAAAATACAACTACTAGTCAATCAAAATACCTCTTTAATTCTAGCTAGAATGTGATAGAAAGTTGTGTTAGAGAAAGCCCTGAAGGTGCCACCAAAGCTAACTTTATCTGGCATTACATCCAAATCATTTCCAGCATTCAACAGAGTCACGGAAATCACCTGAAAAACACAAAATGATCATTTTCCCATTTTAGAAGGGAGGGATAGAAGAAAATTTTCCAGTATAATATATTGGTAGGCGCAGGCACCTGAGAATCTAGAGGATTTGCTTCACGAGAAACAATACCCTGCAAACTAATTATGGCAGCAGAAGCAGCAAGAACAGGATCAACGGACGAGTGTGGATTATTATTATTACCCTCTTTGCGACGGATTACTGCCTTGAAAAAGCCACAACCGGCAAGCATATGACCAGGTCTTGATGCAATTACACCGGTTGGGTGTAAATGGGATACATGGAGTCCAAATATGGCCTCTACATCTTCAATAGCACCATCTCCAATCATCTTTTTTGCACCATTTCCAGCTTCCTCTGCTGGTTGAAAAATGAGTATCACTGTCCCCTATATAAAAATTTTATTTATCAAATATAAACATATAGTTTGTCAATGTAAAAAGAATACTGAGAATATTTTCCATGCAAAGAAATAAAAATATTTTCATGATGTATCCAGAAATAATTTGGTCAAACGATATTTTTTTTCTTGTATTTTTCATTTTTTTTATAAAAACTTAAAATAATGTGAAAAGAAAAGGGAAATTGGGCTACTATTAGCCCATTAGAGATTAGGTCTTGTGGCCTCAAACTTTGACTTAAAAAAAAAAAAGTGGTCACAACTTCTACCCAGAAAGGTTGGAATTGGTACAGTAGGGAAACAAAAAAAATTCCAATGATTCTCCCTCATTTTAATTGCCTAAAGAATAATACAACTTCAACGCTGGCCACTTATGTCAAGAATCATAATGGTATCTTCATTCTAAGTGCCTTAATAATTCTCTTATAAACTATTGCAACAACCTAAGAAACTTGATTCTAATAAAATTATTATTATATTTTAAAATAATATATTTTTTCAGTGACTCGTGAGTTTTTTAAAATCTATATATATATATTCTATTGAATTAAAAAAAAAGTTAGGTACCTGTAGGCGTTGTTCTCGTGCCTTGAGAATCCTTGCAGCACCAAGAAGCATAGCTACGTGAGCATCATGTCCACACGCGTGCATCTTACCAGCATTTCTACTTTTGTGCTTCCACTCCACAGCTTCCTACAATTATTGGGGTAAAAAAAGAAGAAGAAGAAAACAGAAAGAGATATTGGAACTTTCAACGGTGTAAGTATTTGAAACTCTTAAAAGGAAAATCTAGAATTTTATTTTATTTAAAAAAAGAAGCTCAGGTGTGATGAACCACGGTCCACACATTTTGAGTACTAAAACCTTTTTAACAATGCCATATAAAGGTCATCTGCAATGTCCTACAAATGGAAATTTTATGCCATCCATACATACATTACTTGTATTGATTATTATTATTATTATTATCTTTTTTTTTTTATTCATGAAATGAAATTCAACTAATAATTTTATTTACCAAAACAGAGAAACAGAGGGTCTCACTATTTATATATATATATAATTAATAGAAATTATATTAATGAAAAGAGGCAAAATTAAAATTAAACCTGAATTGGAAGAGCATCCATGTCCGCCCTGAGACCTACGAACGGCGGAGAACCAGTCCCAATCATGGCTCTAATTCCAGTTTCAGCCAACGGAAACCGATAATTTATCTCCATTCTCTGCAATTCTTCGCGAATTAACCGGCTAGTCTCATATTCCTGGAAGGCAAGTTCTGGATTCTCGTGTAATCTCCTCCTCACCGACTTAATCCAATCAACATTTTCCGCCTCTTTTGCCAGGTTCAGAATTTCATCGGAACAGTCCTTACTCCAAATTACTGTACAGTCCGATGAAGGCGACACCGGCGGGTTCTTATACCTACCACTACTCCTTCTCCTCTTCTCCGACGTCGACGTCTGATTCGTCAATTTATTATTACTATTATTATCATTATCATCATTAATACTACTAACCTGATTTCTCGAATTTCCCAAACTGGTCGGCGTTTCGTATCCCAAGTACGACATGCCGTGATCAGAATTATCCGAATAAGCTTTTTTCCAATCCATCAACATGACGAAAATTGCCGCAAAACAAATTAGCCTCAACAACTTCTTCCTCTTCTTCCTCTTCTGGATATCCATGTCCATATCCTCGTCTACTCGGCAAAAATCGAAAAGAAGACCAAGAAGAAGAAGGAGAAGGAGGAAAAAAAAATAGAAACAGGGGGTGAAAAGAAAAAAGGAAAAGAGAAAAAGAAAGATATAAAAGAGCACGTGGGATAATAGATTCTGACTGGTATATATTCGTCACGTGTTTGGAATTGTTGGAAGCGTAAAAATGTACGAGAGTGTTATGGGACCCACCACTACCAGCATTTATGAAAGGGAGGGTATGGGGATGAATGAATGACTGCATGACCATTGATGGGGATACATGGATAGAGAGATATATGTAAGACTTTTGGGGAGAGTTTTCAAATCTATTTTGATCTTGTCCTAAATTTTGGACCAACATGTGAACCCAATTCATTTATTACCCCAAAAATAATTTATATAGTGATAAAAAATATTTAATATTGATATGACCTGATTCTAATTGCCTTAATTTTTTTTTCGTTCTTTCTCTTCTCTCCCGAGATCCTTCTTTTCTTGAAGGGTTTTCTTTAATCTCCATATTCCGTTCTTCCTCTTCTCTATCGGGATCCTTCTTTTCTTGAAGGGTTTTCTTTAATCTCTATGTTCTTGACAATCTTCCGTCCCTCTTGGTGTTCTCTCTTTTTTTGCCCTTTTGTGAACGTGTGTGATGATTGTGTTAGATATCTTTCCTTCCTTCGGAAAATATTTATTTACTATTATCTACAATATGTGAATCTTTTGTATTATGAGCCGTTCTTAGATATTTTAGATTTTTGATTGGTATAATGATGAGATTTTTGTATACGAAATTTTTTAGATATTTTGTGTTGTGGAGATATATTTTGTGTATGGAGGTATGGTACATATACCATATATATATATATATATTCTATATATATGAAAAAAACTTTAAAATTTAAGATATTTTCTAAATTTACCGCTATTTACATCTAAATAGTTTTGTAATATTTAAAAAAATGATAAAATTTTTATATATAATAAATATATATAGAAAAATAAATATAATTTTTTATTTGCAATAAAAATAAAAAAAAAAGAAAACTGAGAAAGTGTGATTTAATCCTTTTTAACGTGTTCTTACCAGTAAATCTCATCAATTTAAAATTACAAAATAATAATAATAATAATAATTTTATTAAGAGATTATGATCATTTGAAGTTGATCTTCAATGATCTGTTTTTGCTTTCTGGAGTAACACTAAATCTGGAAGCTGTTAGAGTATTATTTTCAATGGTTCCATCACTAATTTCACCTTCATAATCTCCATGATAAAGTGAAGCTGTGAAAAAGCCATTGGAGTCAGTTGTAACTTGCAATCCTTCATGAGCCAATCCTCTCATAAATTTGTCAACAACATTTCCAGTCGCCAGATTTCTGAAATTGTTATCAGTTAAGCACATTCTGTAACATCCGCTCGGAGACCACGCCGACCAGATTATGATTCCGTTAACGGCGGGGTGTCCATGAATCTCTTGTAGAATTTGATCCAAAAACTTGTCCTGTTCGAAACAGGAAAAAAAAAAAGGGAAAAAAGAAGAAGAAAAAACCCTAATTTTATCAGTAATGGAGTTTTGGTGTAGAACAGGGGAAAGGTTTAATTAATTGATAAATTTCACCTGATTTGGGCCTCTGGAGACATCCAATTCTGTAATCCAGATCGGCAATTTTTGTGAAGCGAGGGCGTCGATCGCAGATCTCATGTAAGGTATATTGGGAGTGGTGAAGTGACCTTGAAGCCCTATTCCAAGAGGACCATTGTTGTATTGTTGGCGAATTTGTCTGATTTTGTTAATATACTGCGCCGGTGATGATACCTTATCACCGGGCTCTTCTATTGTGTTGTATTCATTCAAAAACAGAGTTGCTCCGCCATCAATGGCGTTGGATTGTTTATAAAAAGTAGCGGAAGCGGCTGGGCCTAGCTTCTGTTCGTAGAAAGAGAAGTGTAGATTCTCATTCACCACATCCCAATGTATTAACTGTCTGGCATATCTCCCGACCGCCGATTTGATTCGCCGATCAACAGCTTGCCTTAGCTGGGCGCCGGCAAGTTGACGAACCCAAAATGGATTGAATTCGGGATTTTCCCATAAAACGTTGTGTCCGCGGACTGCAATGTTCCGTTGCTGAGCGAAACGCATCAGAGCATCGGCGACAGAGTAGTCTTCTTTGCCAGAGTTTGGCTCTGTAGAGTACCATTTCATTTCGTTTTCAAATACTGTGTATTTGAACCTCGAAGAGAACCAGGTTTGATATGCTACATTGTTGAGAATGTTCTTGTTGATTGCACAACCAAATGGAAATCGCCTATTTATCTGTTTGATGGAAATTGTTGCATTTGCTAATGGTTTGCCTTTAGAATCTACAGTTTGTATTCTCACATTGCTTTTGCGTGTCTGCAATTTCACCATAAATGATCAAAACAAAACATTTACTCCATTAATATTCTTGATTGGAAATGTGTGAGTTATGTTAGATATGAAATTTCACCTGTTCAACACTTTGATCTAGATGGGATTTCCATTGATCTTCAGTGAAACCTTGTAGGGATATGCTGTCTGCCCATAGCTCAACAACTTCTTCATTTTCAGTCTGCAGGTATGTATGTATTATCCATGTAACTCATTTCTGAAATGTTTTTTTTTTAAGACTCATTACTAAATTATTTTTTTTAAACTCATTATTAAAATACGCTTTTATTTTTTTTAAAAGACTCATTACTAAATGTTTTTTTTATTAGAGTAAACAATTTTAATTGCATTTCTTAAATATCAATTTCTGGGTATTGCATCATGCTGAATCAATTTTACATTGAACTTTAAATACTCACATGTATATGTATAAGGTAGGAAGAGAGAGTAAGAAGAAAGAGAGAGTAAAAAGGAAGAGAGACTAAGAAAGAATTATAGGAGAGAGGAGAGAGGAGAGAGGAGAGAGGAAAGAGGAGAGAGGAGAGAGAAGAGAGAAATAAGGAAGAGAGAGAAAATACGAAGAAGAATGAGGGAAAAAAATTTACATTTATTTTTGAACAAATTAGACAAAAATATTATGGCGCAAAATTAAAAACCTAATAGTATAAAATTTTTTAAATTATAAAAGTTAAATTTTGAGATCTAATAAGATAATTTATTATTTTTTAAAGATTTATTATAAAATGCTTTTTTTTTTAGATTCATTAGGGAAATGAATTCTTTTTTTTTTAAGACTCATTACCGAAATGCCTTATTTTTTAAAAGATTCATTACCAAAATGCTTCTTTTTTTTTTTTTTTAAGACTCATTACCAAAAATGCATTTAAGATTATTTAAAGAAAATTAGACTTACATGGAAATAGAATTCTGCAGGGCCGGAAGCATCCAAAACTAAACCACCCTTGAGCATGGACCAGCACCCGGATTGGGCAATTGTCTTTCCGGCATGAACATATCCGGTACTTGTTTTGAACACTGCTGATACTTCTGATTCTCCATGGCTCAATTGTATCCAAGCTACCATAAAAAATGAAAGGTAAATCACAATAAAAAGAATTTATTATATCCCAACTTAGTGTTTTTTTATTCTACTTATAGAATCTAATTTTTATTTGAGAAAATATTTTACTTATTAACTCTTATATTCTTTTTAAATGGTAAAACTTAAAATCTGATATAATATTAAAAATATTTTGTATATTCTGACTAAATTTACTAATTTTCTTTAAGAATATTGATTAGAAAAAGTGAGAAAGTAAATAAATTAGCATAAGATACTTACCAGAAACAGTGTACAACTTTTGAGCTTCCAAATCAAACTTTTGGGAAAAACTATGATAGGATGCATTTCGATCAAAAGCAACAATGAATTTGTTACCATCTTTGGATACTCGAGTATCTACTTTTGCTCCTCCGAATGTTGACCATCCTTTCAACCCTTCATTTATTTCTGGATTCACTACAATTCCTCCCCCATATTGTGGTTTCAGAGGAGTTTTTACACACTGAAACATACAAATTATTATATATACACATATTAAAAAAACAATTTAATCAATTTCATCCCTTATATTTTTTATGAATATATATAATTTATTTATTTTAATAAAATAATAAAATTGTAAATAATATTTTATCGAAAAACTTACTTCAGAAGTGAAACTATAGTCATATGTTAGTCCATAAACCTTAAGCCCTGCAAAAAAAATCAAAGGAAATTAACTATGTTCAAAATCAAATTCTTGAATTTCACTTTTTGTATTTTTTTCATATATATATATATATATATACATACCAGAAAACAAAAGTAAACAAAATACCACCGGAAGAAATGTCTTCATATCCATGGTTTTTCAACTCAGTCTTATATTTATGAGAATATGAAGAAGCAAACAAAAGCAAAGGATTTACGCAAAACTAACATATAAACTTTATGATATACAAATACCATACGACAATAGAAACGTTATTTATAATCAATAAATTTTGTTAAGTTACATATGAAATAACTAATCTTATTTATAATCATTCAATACTAAAAATACTTCCTGTAAATTTGATCATTAATTTTTCCATATTGATGCAATTGGTCCTTTTTTGTGCATTCAATTTCTTCCTTCACAAAATTCTGTTATACAAGGAAATATACTAAATTAAAAAAAAAAAAAGAATTGAACCAAAGACATAAAATCTACTGAATTAGTGAAATGTTAATATGGAATTGATGTGGTTTTCCAATTTTTCCTTGATTTTAGTTTCCAATGGAGATGAGCCCTATATATATATATATATATATATATATCTTCCCATATTTTTTCCCCAAATAGTCGCTAAAGTTTAGGCTTGAATATGAATATATTTTATTTTTTTTTTCAAAATTTCCCTACATTATTACAGGATTTTCTAATTTCATGCTGCTAATATTGTTATTAGAAGGAATATATATAAGCCTTTAAAAATAAATATTTATAGAATTAAAAGTATTTTAATAATCCATTTTCTTTTCATTTTAAAATAATTCCAAAACTTCTATCCATACACATATATTTCCTTCATAGTATTGATTTAGTTACCATTATACTTATTTACACAGTTGTAAATTACTATATTTAATTCAGAGAAACAAAATATTCTAAATATCTTTAATACTATTTCTCCCCCCTTTATAAAAGAGAAGTTACTTGAGAGTTTACGTCCTTTGCACGTGCCAGTCCTATTAACTATTTCAAAATCTTAATTAAATCCTTAAATTTTACAAGTAGTAAAAGAATTGACTTCCTCCTCATTCCAAATGAATATAATAACCAGAAAGTATGACACAGTTCTGCATAAAATATATCACTTCGCATGGAATTTAGATTAGAGGTTAAGACATGTATTTTTGTTCCACATATGATATAACCTTAACATTCATCTCGGTTATTGAAACTGGTCTGCTCCGAATCAGTTTTACATAATCTAGACCTCAAAAGATAAGATATACATGTGCTCATGTATGTCATGCAAGTAAAATATATATATAATATATATATACAAGAAAGTGAGAATACCCGATAAATGAGCCAAGCCAACAGCAATACTTCATACAGGTTTCCAAACTGCAAGGATCTCTTGAAACATCTCCAGCATTAATTCTCTATCAGCCTGCCTGAAGAAGGCATCAATCTCGTCTTTGATATCATAAATCTTGCCAAAATCAAGAAGATACATCAAGCATCCTTTCTTCAATTTATTGAGTTGGTAAAGCCAAGCCTCTTGCAATCTCTCAAGAACATTCCCTGTATTGATATCTTCTAATAGACTCTCTTCGCAAGAGTCTTTGAGGTCTGCAATGTCATACTTGTTTGCAGCACCTAGCAATGCTAATCTATGCTTCCAGAAATCCTCTTGTTTTATGGTTCCATACAAGTAACTTAGAAGGGCCATGCAAGATTCAGTTGACATGTCTGCAATGTTAATTGTAGAAGATTCTTTCTCCTTGAGATTGTGAAGAAACATGCTGTGAAATACGGGAGAACTTGCAGAAAGAATTGCTTTGTGTGCACGAACTGTCCCATCAGAAGTGTTGATAGTGACATCGGCATGAATAGATTCATCCAGCATGCGAGACAGGCATCGGAGAGAACTTTCTGCCGCTAAAGACTGCATTGTGTTATCACCGGGCCATAGAGGATTGCCTTCTCCGATCTAAAGTTGGACACACGGAAGGAAAATTAGAAACCAATATAGATTCCAGAAATAGGGTTAAAACTCTTAAAGAGTAAACATGAAAAATGAAAATTTCTTTGGTCCTATGCATATGCTCATATGTGTGTGATGCAACTCCCATAATAAATGAGAAACAAAAAATGGAGAAGAGATCATCTTGCAAAACCATCTTTAAATAGCAAACCACCAAAAATAATAATAATAAAACAAAATAGTCTAATATAATACACTTGGGAGGAGCTCATATATACCGGGCCAATCTTCAGATCAAGAAATTCAACATCAATTACGAATCGACCTTGAAAAGTAATATCAATAGGCCAAACGAAGTCATCACTTGTCCGAAGAAGTCTCTCATGAACTGCAGAATTAAAATGCAAAATCAGTTTGTATAAATAGGCAAATGAAAATGCTAAGCCAAATGAACTAAAATTATATTTAACTTCAATCTGAAAGGCCAAGAGCTTTCCAGTGTGCATAACTAGGGATGACAAACACAAAAATATCTATATCTATATATATATGAAAAAGCAGCACTTACACAAGCTTCAGTAGCTTGCTGACATAAAAGAAAGGAATTTCCTCTTAGTAGAATGCTGTTTAACATTTAAAAGCTTGTACAACACTGATCTATGTGATGATACACATTGAATTATCAAACCAATTCTAGAGGTGAAGCTCTCTACTAAATGTTGAAACTCACAGTGAGCTAAGTGCAGAAATATTTAATAGAGAATTGCACAATTAGAGTTGATTAACCATGGGTTATAACTGAACAGAGTTCCCACCCCCCTCTTAACTTGTCTACAGATTCCAAGGCCATTTGTCTTGTGAGAGGCTAAGGAAATGGTAGTAGATCAGCCAGGGTTTGAGGCCTGGTCCAAGCAGTAGAAATAACTATCTTTCTATCCAATTGTTCAGCAAGAGGGAGAAATGGATAGAGGAAAGGCCTCCTTCATTCTAGAAGTGAGCAAATTAATGTAGAAGATTAGTCAGGGCTTATAGTTTAATCTTTTGAAATGTACCATTCGTAATGATGATATTGTAAGTTCAAGCCAAGCGTTTAAGGCAGTAGCACCCTCAAGACATACTTCCTATTTCCCTACAAAGGACCCCTCAAGACATATTTCCTAATTTTCATCGAAACACTTCCTTTTTTTATTATTTTTTTTCACTTGTATCTTATGAAATCTACATATCATGTTTTCCCACAATACATTGTTTTTAATGTTTTACAACTTATACTCACGAATTATTCTTTCTAAAATAATGAATCTTTAAGACACTTCAATTAAAAAAAAAAAGTTTCCTAAAAAGAGTAAAACTTGTCTAGTGACGAGTGAAATAAAATAAAATAAAATAAAAAAATAGAACAACAGAGGGAACAACAAAAAACAAGACAAGAACTTTATGTTTCCCTTCTTCAGTGATTTCCCATTTAATAGAAGTAAATAAGTGTTTTGTTGAAATATTCATATCAAGTATTTTGTTCATGAGAACCAGCACTTAAGTGTTTCTAACTTTTGCATGGATGAAAATACACGACCATTAAGTAGGATTGTGGTAGGGCAAATGATTCAAAATACCCTTTAACATCAAATTTTAACTTCGAACTTTCAAATATCCAGATCTTGTCCCACAACCTCACAAAACAAGCAACAACTTCCCCCGTGTAAAAACTCTATTAAAGCCTAAGGCTATACTTGGATTGAGAGCAAAGAAGAGGAAGAGAGGAGAAGAAACGAATCTGAAAGAGAGAAGAACACTAATTACTGTTGTGTTTGCTTCACAACAGAGGGAAAAGAAATGCAGGAGAAATATAGCGTTCAAATACTGAGTTAAAAGTTAAGTGAGTTTTGCGTCATCACCAAGCCAAGCTACCAAGATAAATTGTATTGCTCAAGGAGCAAAAGAGACAGGAAGTTTAAAATTTTCAGAAATAAAAGAGTACAAAAAGCTCCAGTTTGCTGCTACTGCTTCTCATGTTTCTCCAATTTTATCATAGGCAACTTTGACCTACTGTTTAATATTAACACAAATGCTTAATAATGCTAAACCAGGATTTGAAGTAGAGGCTATATTGTTATATTTTGACCTACTTTCACTTTTTTTTAGCTGTGACAACAATATCAAGTAGACATATAGTGCAACATATACTTCATGAAATATTCAAATTTTAGGATATTGCCAATCATCCAAAGACAATTCTCTGATACATAGATTAAGAAATAGATATAGATTCTTGATTTTACTAATATATACATGAAAAAAATAATAACAAAGATTATCAATCTGCCTGAAATATGTCAAAGGGAAAACATGCAACGACTCTGTAAATTTCCACATAATAAAAGGCATAAAAGATTTTATACAAATCAAATTACTTTAGCAAAGTTTGATTTTATAACAAAGTTTGTGAGTAGATAATCTATGAGCTGGATGTTTACATGCCTATTATTGAAGTCAGCTCATTTACCACATTCAGTTCCCTTGATGTTTAAAGCAGTTTAAAGAGCAAAAGAAAAAAAAAAAAAAAAGAAGAAAAGAAAGATGGTTAAAGCAGTTTAAGAATATATACCATTTCATATGATATTTTCCATTTTGCTTGCCCAGAAACCGTTACTTTTTAGTTTTTCAGACTTCAAAAAATACTAAAATCTCTTACTAACTTACTAATTGCAAATATGCAACAGCTCTATTAACTCAGCTTTCCATAAGTTCAGTAAAATCCTAGGTGAAGACTTTCAAATGGGAGTGGTCAGGGAGAATAGGTTCTTTTAGATGTGATGCCTTTCCAGTAACAATGAACACACTCCCAGCAAATTTCTCAATATGCACTGTAAACCAATTGGTCCATCCCAATTAGCCAACAAGAGCTTATGCTAAAACTAATATTTAGTCCCTTTTAATTTCTAGATATTAATTTCCTCAAAATTGTAAATTATTCAGTTAGGGCCTTAAAAGTTTTCAAAGGTCTCACGAAATCCTTTGTTACTGGGAAACACTTAAAGATTCATATTCCTCAATAAAATTGATAAAGTATAGGGGAAAATTATAAAACAATTTTTTTAAAAAGAAAATGTCGTCTAAACTGAATCCATAATTTTCTCACCAATTTGGATAAAAAATACAAGGTAGAAGAAGTCAAATGATCATCTTTTTTTCAAACTCAATGACTAAATTGAAAACAAATAACTCTGGTTGAAACTTTCTACATATTGAGGACCTAATTTGCACCTCGCTTTTTTTTCTTTATAGAAGTTGAAGAACAAAACATCAGAAGTCGAAGTAGGAGTTGCATACCGGGAGAAATATAAGGCTTTCTGTTGCCGCCTGAAATTGTAACACGTATTACAAATCGTGCTATCGGAGGCTGCTCTTTGGACAGCCGAGATGGCTCAGGAAACAACCGTATGTACACATACCGATTCTTCTCAATCGATAAATGCCTAATAACAACAATAATTAAGAAAAATGAAATAGGTCTCATCACAAAATTGAAAATACAGAGAAATATACATATTTTTTCTTTCGCTGTCTACTGGAAGAACGACGACGATGACGATGAGGAGTAAAGGTTGCAAGAGTTAATACCAATTCCAGAGACCAATTTTGAAAGGATCAGATCGTTTGTAAGTTGAAGGACTGAAGTTGTCAATTCTCCATTGAGCTAGTCTTGCTATGGTCTCTACCTTGGAGTCCATGCTTGCAGTTGCTGCTGCTGCTGTCGCCGGCGGTGGTTACAGAGAGAGAGACGGACAGAACTCTGACAAGACAAGAGTCAGTAAACTATCAAAAATGAAAGAAGAGAAAATAAAAAGACCTCTCGAACGGTTTAGAAAGGTGGAAAATATTCACATAAAGGGTGTGAAACTATAGATAAATTGCGATTTCAATCCTCTAAAATATAAAACATTTCGTTTTTTTTTTCCTTCCTTGTGAAGGTAAATAAACAACACAGACGCGTTTTTGGTATTTATATATTAAAAATATTTAAATAAATTATATATTTAATATACACAATTAAATTTAAATGTATACAATATTTATATTTTATACAAATAAAAATATATTTTGTACAATAATATCTTGAAAAAATCATGTTTATTTATAATAAATATACTTCGCAAGCGATTTTCATTGGCCAAAATGATGATTTCAGATACCCACAATTCAGGATTTTTGTAGTTCATTCCATTAATAACCGTCGCTCAATCTGGTTTCGGAAATTTTCCTAACCCGATTGGAAAATTTCATTCAAGATATACAAATTTACAAATGACTTCAGGTAACTCCTTTTCATATGAATTCTAATGTTTCCAATCTGTGGGTTTTTTATGAATTTTCTTCGGAGCTTGTTTCTTTATTGATTAATTTTTGTTTTTTTATTTTCATTTTGTTTTCCTCTGGGGCATGAAGTGAAATTGTCTATGTTTTTAGGTATTAGCAATTCGCCCAATTTTCTTTCCTGTATTGGCTTAGATTTTCTGTTTTCATGAATGATTGTGTGTGTTTTTCTGCTTGTTTATTTTGGCTTAAAAATTTCAACTTTTTTTTTTAGGTTTTTAATGTAATTTGCAGACTTTCTTAATGAGTTAGGATTATGGGTATTGGTGAAGTGTTAATCTTTCTGTTTGAAATGATGGGTTTTTAATTCTTTTTTAGATTTTGTGTTGTACTATCAAGAATAATTTGGAAAATATTATTGTTAAATTGAGGCAAACTGCCACGGGCTGTAAAGTTTAAAAGATGGAGAGGTTCCTCTTAACAAACTCTCTCACATTTATCCTAGCAATTCGATTGAATTTGTTTATTTTCAGTTTGGATTGTCGCATTATTGCTCTCAATTCATCTGCTTTTCAGATTTTTGTGTTTGATGAACCAAATGCAATTTTAAGAAATATACATATTATTAAAATGCCATTTCATTGATTATTATGGTTTTACTTATTGTGGCATCAATGTTTCCATTCTCAGAATACACCTTGAAACTTACAGCAGACCTCGAATCAGCTTCACGACTAAGAGCTGCGCAATATTTTGTAACACAAAGACCGTGGCTTGGTTACTTCTCTTTCTCCTTACTATACTATCTTGACTTCTTTTCTTGCAATTTTGATGCATAATAGTTTTTATCCTGTGTTTGATGGAGTTTTCCTTCTGTAAAGTTAAGGTCCTAGAGACTCGTCTTTTGGTTTTCTACTTCTTGACTTTAGGAGCTCTTTGTACCAGATCTTTATGGAATTAATGTTAGGCCCGTGGCGCCTTTCGGGAGTGTAAGTAGCAAGCCTTTTGTTGATTCAGCTCTCATCCACCGCTGCTTGCCTGATGAGCTGCTTTTTGAGGTAAATTTGCTGGTTTTAGTAACGTAACTTTTTCTTGTGGAACTCCAAACTCTAATTAATTGTGAGCTCATATGTTTCAATATCCCCTAATCTTTAATGTCGTGTTGAATTTCTTTGGGCGCCTTGGGACTGTTCGCATTGAACTTTGATGTCATCAGTTTCTGGAATAGTTTAACTAGATTACTTATTGTACATGTAATTATCATAATTTGTTTGGTGACTCCAATATTATGATAATATTCATTGAATCATGCAATGGTTGTTTTCTCTCTTGTCCTAATTCTTTAATTGCTTCCTAGGCTGTTTCTTTGCTTTTATGAAGTTCTTTACTTCATATATAAAATAGAACTTTTTTCTTATTCGGGTTTGGTTTACAATTTTTTGGCATTATTTGGTTTTCATAGGGATTCTGTTCAATCTTTTTCCAAATTTTGTAAACCAGAATTAAACCAAAATTCAAAATGGAAAGCAAACTGAAAATTGAATGCACATACACAACGTTGACTTTGTGTGATTAATATATTTTGCAGATCTTCTCAAAAATGTCTCCTTACACCATGGGAAGGGCCGCTTGTGTTTGTCGGAAGTGGAGATATACCATCCGTAATCCAGTGTTCTGGCGACATGCATGCCTGAAGAGTTGGCAGGTTAAACTTTTAACTTATGAGCATTTTCCAGTGCTTTTCAATCTTCTTTTTTATACTGATGTTTCTCTTTCTTTTCTATATTTTAAGATCACAGGAATTGCTGAGAACTACAAAATTCTTCAGTCAAACTATAATGGCTCATGGAAGAAAATGTGGATTTTGCGACCAAGAGTCCGAACTGATGGTAAAATATATGTGATCTCTTAGTCAGTCACCAATAGCGGCGGCAAAAGAAAATTATATTTTTTTGTCTATTTTGCAATTTTTTTTCTCTTTTGGGTGTTTTTGGGCTAAAGTAAAATGCATAATATTTCCCCCATTATGGAACTAAAACCTTGGAACAGGTGAGGAATTTTGATTTTTACCATATACTTTCATGTAGAAGCATTGTTTTGTATTTTACCATGTATTTTTATGTGGAAACATCATTCTAAATGGCATGTGGTGTTAAAGGATTCTTAGAAAATAGGAAAAGGAACTGGATAAATATTGTACATCAACTAATAGACTCTCACTTGTGGGCTCTCATGTTAGGTTATTAAAAGCATTGAATTAGTAAGAATCTTTTCAGGATCTTTTGGATGGTAAACACTTGAAAGAACAATTCAGTAATAATGTGTACTTTGTTGGTGGAGTTTGGATTCACCAGTTGTGAACCAAATATCCCCTTATCCAATGATGCTAGAAATGATTCTTTGGATATTCTGTTTCAAAGTTGTCAGCTTCTAGTATGTCTTCTGTTCCTCTTTATATGCTAATAGGAAAACTACTGTTTACTCTACATAGATATTTTAATGTTTGGCTTGTGTTGGACTGCCATGTCAATCTACTACATTTTATGTACAGGGCTCTACGTTAGTAGAAATACCTACATTCGTGCTGGAATTGCTGAATGGAAGATTACCAAGCCAGTTCACATTGTACGTTCACCCTTTGATTCAATACTATTATTATTTCTCTAGACTTGTATTATGAGTGTATCAAGGAAGCTATGGCCTTAAGAAGAGATGATCTGTGCTTAGAGCTAGGTTTTGGACTTATCAAAATAGTATGACTATGATTATTCTTAGCAAGGAGCGATGATACCCTCAGTAGTGAAACTTGCTTTGTTTGTGAAGCTTTCTTTCTAATTATAATTCATTAGTTCAAGTCTTCTGTTTTTTATGAGTTTGAGGACTGTCTTGGGAATTCGTTTTCTTCAGACATTTTATGGTTGACCAATTCATTTTCACTTATTTACAGTATAACCTATTAAAAAGCAGTCTTTCACTTTCTTTTAAATTGTAGTGTCATGGTTTCTCAATTTATTACTGCTCTCTCTCTCTCTTACTTTTGTCTTCTGGTTAGTCCCAATACTGACATCTGCATAGAAGTGGCTTTTGAAGTCTTAGGTTACAACTTAATACTAGAATTAACTCGTACCAGTGTATAGCTTTTGTACCATCTCTGCTACCAGTTTTCCTTTACTAACGTGTTTCAAGGCCAAAAAATGGAGGATGAGAACGCAGTTCTTGTAAATGTAAATGCATGTGAAATGATTTTTCTTTTTTTCTTTTTTGTAAGCATGTGAATTGATAATGGTTTCAGTTTTAGGGTTAAGTTTGATCTCATAAATGAACCTTCTGGAGCAAAGTGATGCAGTATATAGGCACATATTATTTGGCTTTAATCACTCTTCTACTTTTTCTCTCTCCTGCCCTTCCACCACAAACATCAACCCCCAAAAATAGATACACCCAATTCGTATTGCATTTTTTGTCACTTTTGAGCATTCAATTATCAAATTTACCATCTCTAATGTAGTTTTTCTGATCACTGCAGGTGTGTTATTTCCGTTACTTGAGATTCTATCCTTCTGGAAGGTTTCTTTATAAGGTAAATTGGTGGTAGATATTATAAAGCTCTGAATTGTTCTGATAAATTGCTTTTCTGATATATTGGCTTCTTTTTCATTTGTTATTCTGAATGACCAGAATTCGTCACAAAAGATAAAAGATATTGCAAAATTCATGAACTTCCGTTCCTTGAAGGGTGACTGTGTCTTTAGTGGTAACTACACATTGTCTGAGGACAAGGTATGTATATTTACTGGGTTATGTGTGTAAACTACATTTCTATGTAGAAATTTCTTTTTTTTTTTTTTTATCTCCCACTGGTTTTTTATTTGATGCTTAAATATTGTTTTGTTGTACTATTCATAATTTCTTCATGCTAGTTTTTCTTATTTAGTATGAAGAGTTAAGGTTTTTTTCTGCTTTTAAGGTTGAAGCTGCTTTCTTGTATCCTGGTTTGCGTCCTACTGTGTGGAGAATCCGGCTTAGGTATGTGATCTGCTGCTTTATGGAACTATAGAACTAGTTGTCAGAAGACAGAAAAAAAAAAAAAAAAGGCCTTTTACTTTAAATGCTATAATAGAAGCCATAATGATTAACTCAACCGAAGTTTCTTTTTTCTTTTTAATTTTGTCTTATTAGTGTGCAGGAGAGGAGAGAGGCATATTGATTGAATAGGAAACATGTATGATGGGTCTAGGTTTTAAGGAAAACTTGGAAAATACTGAAACCTGAAAGTCCACATGACAAGTAAAACTAGAGCTTGTGTGAGTGAAGAAGGTATCATGGTATTTTATGCAAGACTAATATAATCCACTCAGAGTCATTATTTGGCCCCTTGGTAATTAAGCACTATAGAGTGATGTAAAAGAGGAAAGGGTTTAAGAATAGGAAATTTTTAGTCAGGGGAAGATAGTAGCTACGAAATATGAAATCCTTGTAAGGGAGATGGTCTTAATTATTAAATTTGTCACTTGTTTATCTGTCCCTTAATTTTTCTTGACAGAATAAGGGGAACTGTAGCAGGTGCCAATAATCGTATGGATCTACTTGGACTAGTTACTACTGGCATAGATGAGAATGAGGTTACTGGCCCTGAGGAAGACATTCTTGGCATGGTTGGGGGGTGGGAGGAGGATGAGACGCACAATCCAGATATTCCTGCAATTTCACACAAGAGAGGTCTGACACCATTTGTCTTTGTGCCATTTGAAGAGGTAAAGGCATGTTCTTTTTAGTTTTATTTTATTTTACATCTATAGTCTCAAAGGTTTCCTTTTGTTCCTTGGATGCCTAGAAAAGCTAATCTTAGTTTTCTAGTTCTTTTTGGATTTTAGTCTAGCCAAAATTCTTCAACATCATTTATTTAGTGGACTACTTGTTCTCTTGAGATGCATTTTAACAATTGTCCTAAATTGTGTATTACAGGTGGAAACATCTGTTCTCAACCTGCCAGTGGAAAGAATGGATTATTTTGTACCTGGCTAATTGTCAGGAAGAAGTTAATGGGTAAAACAACAAACTGTCTTTATAATTTCACTTTGATGCAGCTTTAAAACATAGGTAGGATTTTACATATTTGCAATGCAAATGTATTTTCCAACATTTAGGGAAATTCAGTGTCAAAGCTGTTGCACTTCTTGACACACCTTGTATATATAAATATGTATGTATATATATATAATATATATATATAGTAGTATTGTCTATTTCTTTTTCTTTCCTGTTTTATAATAGGAAATTTATAAATCTTTGATAATACTTTTTAAGTCAATCTATATATTCTGTTCAAGTTGATTTACTGTGGAAAGAAGCTTTTACCCAGAAATCCAGTCTTACGAGAAGACATTTTTTAAACCAATTTACATTAGACTAATTCTATTAGAATCAAGTTCCTCCCATAAGATATAAAAGAAAAAATTCTATTCCAATTTACATAAACAAAAATGAGAAATTTCAACAGCAGACTTCAAATGCTGGGAGATTCAACTATATCTCAAGTATGAACACGTCTGGTGAATTCAACCGTATATGTAATTTCTGATTCATTCAAGTTGCAAACAGTAACCATACAGCACATGATTTGATATCATTCAAGACATCATCTCCATGAGAGAATTTGAAGATTTTCAAGATACTTATTTCTCTTCTAATGACACAAATAGATTGATGGAAGTATCAACAATACCAAAGTTCACATATAAGTGTTGTGTCCTACCCACATGTTACTCCACCGAAAGGTGGAGTGACTTCTTTGTCCATCAAAGACTTTTTCTTCCTTGTGCATAATATTTAAAAGGGTTGTGTGAACATTTGTATCATTCACACTCACCAACTCTTCCCTCTCCCTCCTATAAATAGAGTAGATGTTGTAGAGATAAATACACACAACACAAATAGAGAAGATAGAGAGAGTTCTGTGAGGGAAAGAAAGAGTGTCGAGTCGAGTACGAGTTGTCGTAGCTCCTCCTCCGGTCAGAGTTTTTGTAAACTATTTTGTATAGTGGAAATTTTTACTCTGTTTATATCTCTCGTGTTTACATTTCGTCTTGGTACCTAACAAAGTGGTATCAGAGCAAGGTTATCGGTACCGGAGGCGAACCGACGAAACTACTGTCAAAATTCGAAGTGCTCGGAACTTCATTTTGACACCACAGGAAGCTTCGTCTCGTCGAGACGAGTTCAGAACATCTCACGGAATTAAAATCCGACGTCAGACGAGCCCGTACAGTACGTCCGAATTTTTCTGTCAAATTTTGTGTTGCATGAGGTGAAGAAGACGAAGCTGACATCAGTGTGACATCATCGCACAACAACTGCCAAGTCAATGCCACATCAGCAGCGCCATGCCAGCCGCCACGTAGGCAGAGCCCAGTCAGCATCAGTCGCCACGTCATCAGAGAGCGTTTATCTTCGGCTTTTATTTTTTGCTGTCATTTTGTCCGATTTTGACAAAATGATAGTTGTTCCTACCCAAATTAACCGCTCCGGACACAGCCGCGCAGTACGTTTTGTGAAATTCGGACTCTAAAATACCGTTTCAAGAAATGATCTCAGAAGATTCGAGTCTATCAACTAGCTCAATGATAAGATTATCATCATTAAATTATTCCATCTGAAAACCATTGATGGGGGATCTTCTATACTGCAAAGACTTGCACGATCCCTTAGAAGATGAAGGGAAGAAGCCAAATGAAATAAAGGAAGCCAATTGGATAAAGATGAATCGGAAGGCTGCCGCTCAGATCAGGCAGTGGGTCGATCATAGCATTCTTCCGAAGATTTCCCAGGAGATAAATGCTCACAAGCTCTGGAAGAAACTGGAGGAGATATACCAGTCGAAGACAGCACAGAACAAATGTCTCCTCATGAGGAGATTGGTGAAGCTACAACTCAAGAAAGGGGGATCAGTAGCAGAGCATACAAGTGCATTCCAGAACTTGGTAAACCAACTTATTTCATGTGATATGCTTTTAGATGATGAAATGCAGGTCATTTTACTCCTTGGTACACTCCCGGATAACTGGGAAACACTAGTTGTCACACTCAACAACTCAGCAGTCGGCAAACTGAGTATGAACATTGTCAAGGGTGCCTTGTACAGTGAAGAGGCAAGGAGGAAAGAAACTGAACCCGACCACCCACATACTTTTGTCACAGAGAACAAAGGTATCCTGCCAGGTAAACCCTTGATCAGCTCGCATTGACTACATCCTTGCCCTTTGTACACACCGCCCGTTGCTCCTACCGATTGAATGGTCCGGTAAAGTGTTCGGATGGCGGCGACGTGAGCGGTCCGCTGCCCGCGACGTCGCGAGAAGTCCACTGAACCTTATCATTTAGAGGAAGGAGAAGTCGCTTCTTCCCTGTTTCCCTTTCCACCATCACATGGAAATGTTTGAAATACTCAAGAACTTGGTCCTTGGTCTTCAACAAGTATATCCACACCTTCCTGGAAGCATCATCAATAAAAGTTAGAAAATACCTGTTTCCGCCTAAGGACTCTTCTTCAATGGGTCCGCATACGTCAGAGTGTACCAGGCTCAACACTTCTGATCTTCTTCCCTTCCTGTATGACTTGAACGAGACTCGATGTTGTTTGCCGAAAAGGCAATGTTCACAAGGATTAAGAAAAACTTCCTTGTCTACATTGATAAGGTTTTTCTTGCTCAGGATGTCTAAACCTTTCTCCCCAATGTGTCCGAGTCTCTTGTGCCATAGATTTGGGGACCCTTTATCTTCAAATGCATTAAGACTATGAATACTAACCTTGAGATTAGTTTTGTATAAAGTGTCACAAAGGTGACCACGTCCAACAACTAAAGAACCTTTAGTTAACTTCCACATGCCATGTCCGAAGTATTGTTCATAGCCCTCCCGATCAAGAACAGATCCTGATATAAGATTGAGTCGTAGGTCGGAGATGTGTCGAACGCCCTTTAGCTCAAAAGTGCATTCAGCCTCTGTCTTCACAAGTATAGTCCCGACCCCAACAATCTTTGAGTAGCTGGTGTTCTCCATCTTCACGGTACCAAAATCTCCAGATTGATACGTGGTAAATAATTCTTCATGTGAAGTAGCATGATGAGAGGATCCTGTATCCACCACCCATTCACCTTCGCCGTTTCCAACGTGGAGACATTCTTCTATACTGTTGGAAAGAAGAGCTACTTCGTGTGAAATAGTGACCAGAGTATCACCATTTTCCTTCTTCTTACTGGAGCTGCTTTGACTTTTTTCTCTTTTTAGCTTCCAGCAGTCGATTATCTTGTGACCTGAAATTCCACAGTGATAGCACTTGAAATTACTTTTGTCTGAATTCTTACCATTTCCAGAATTGCCATGATCTTGAGACTTGTCTTTGCCTCGACCTCGACCTCGACTTTGACTCCTTCCTCGTTGGTCATTTCCTTTGTTCTCTATGACAAAAGCATGTGGGTGGTCGGGTTCAGTTTCTTTCCTCCTTGCCTCTTCACTGTACAAGGCACCCTTGACAATGTTCATACTCAGTTTGCCGACTGCTGAGTTGTTGAGTGTGACAACTAGTATTTCCCAGTTGTCCGGGAGTGTACCAAGGAGTAAAATGGTCTGCATTTCATCATCTAAAAGCATATCACATGAAATAAGTTGGTTTACCAAGTTCTGGAATGCACTTGTATGCTCTGCTACTGATCCTCCTTTCTTGAGTTGTAGCTTCACCAATCTCCTCATGAGGAGACATTTGTTATGTGCTGTCTTCGATTGGTATATCTCCTCCAGTTTCTTCCAGAGCTTGTGAGCATTTGTCTCCTGAAAAATCTCCGGAAGAATGCTATGATCGACCCACTGCCTGATCTGAGCGGTAGCCTTCTGATTCATCTTTATCCAATCGGCTTCCTTTATTTCATTTGGCTTCTTCCCTTCATCTTCTAAGGGATCGCGCAAGTTTTTGCAGTATAAAAGATCCTCCATCAATGGTTTCCAGATGGAATAATTTGATGATGATAATCTCATCATTGAGCTAGTTGATAGGCTCGAATCTTCTGAGGTCATTTCTTGAAACGGTATTTTAGAGTCCGAATTTCACAAAACGGACTACGGCTGCGTCCGGAGTGGTTGATTTGGCTAGGAACAACTATCACTTTGTCAAAATCGGACAAAATGACAGTAAAAATTAAAAGCCGAAGATAAACGCTCTCTGATGACGTGGCGACTGATGCTGACTGTGCAGTTGACTGGGCTCTGCCTACGTGGCGGCTGGCATGGCACTGCTGACGTGGCACTGACTGGGCAGCTGTTGTGCGATGATGTTACGATGACGTCAGCTTCGTCTTCTTCACCTCCTGCAACACAAAATTTGACAGAAAAATTCGGACGTACTGTACGGGCTCGTCTGACGTCGGATTTTAATTCCGTGAGATGTTCTGAACTCGTCTCGACGAGACGAAGCTTCCTGTGGTGTCAAAATGAAGTTCCGAGCACTTCGAATTTTGACAGTAGTTTCGTCGGTTCGCCTCCGGTACCGATAACCTTTCTCTGATACCACTTTGTTAGGTATCGAGACGAAATGTAAACACGAAATATAAACACGAGAGATATAAACAGAGTAAAAATTTCCACTATACATAATAGTTTACAAAAACTCTGACCGGAGGAGGAGTTACGACAACTCGTACTCGACTCGACTCGACACTCTTTCTTTCCCTCACAGAACTCTCTCTATCTTTTCTATTTGTGTTGGTGTGTATTTATCTCTATAATATCTACTCTATTTATAGGAGGGAGAGGGAAGAGTTGGTGAGTGTGAATGACACAAATGTTCACACAACCCTTTTGAATATTATGCACAAGGAAAAAAAAGTCTTTGATGGACAAAGAAGTCACTCCACCTTTCGGTGGAGTAACATGTGGATAGGACCCAACATAAAAGTCATAAAGTAGTTTTAATCAGTAAAGTTAGGAGTAATAATCATATAAAAGTTCAGACAAACAAGTTCCACAACAGTTTTTCTTGCAGTTTTTAACTTACCCCATCAAATTAGAACAAGTATAAATTGGTTGATAAAAAAAATCAAAATAGTGAATATAATAATAATATAGAGACAAAAGACAAAAAAGAAAGAAAGAAGACTAAAGAAGAAACATAGAACATAAGACTGAATCAAGGGTTTATTACTGCTCCAATGCAAATGATTGGCAGCCAAAGTATGCAGCATGAAGTTTAGAATGGAGGGTGGAAATAGAATGGTGTTATGCTGCAAAGAATGTAATATTTTTAGTTTATATAGTTCATTCTCAAGAACTCAAATTGGTGATGCAATAAATCACAACAATAATTCCTGATTACCAAGATGTTTCAGTAGCCTTTTGACATCCAAAACCTTACTCACATAAGTAGCCTTTTTCAAGTAAAATCCAGCATCCATTAAGATACACAGAAGCAGAAGTTCAAGAAATTGAGCCATGAATGAATTATCAGCAATACAAAGAAAAACCAACTATTCTTTACATGATTTACTTAGTTTCGAATGCAGGGAAGTAAAAGGCAAACCCAAAAACCCATTGGATAAGAGAAACTTTGTTCACATTCTCCATTTCTATATTTTAAAAACCCAATTTCTTTTAGTATGGTTTGAAAAAGGTAGGTTAAATTTGATGAAATCCCAACAAATCCAGTAAGAAATCTCTACACAAGCAAATAAACAGAAAAAGGAAATAAGAATCCACTCTAGTTTCAACACAAGTCTAAACCTGCCATTGAATCACAATAAACCACATTTTTGCCTTTCCCAAAAAGAAGAAATATGAAAAATTTCTTAAACCTAAAATTTTGAAATTGAGTTATCCAACACCTGAAATTTCATACCATCACCGATCAAGTCATGATACCTATATTCAATTATTCACAGATAAGCAAAACCTAAGGCATCCACATAATTCAGAAAGAAAGAAAGAAAGAAAATCAAGATTCCATAAATAATTGAATACCAAAATCAACGAAGAAAAACAAAACTCACAGAGACGTAAGAGCTGGAAATGGAATTGGACTGAGCATTAGAAAATGCAGAAACACAAATTGTGATTCAATGGCAAGTGTGAGTTATGTCTCAACTTTATCCTCCGTCTCAAATTTCATCTCTTTCTCGTTCCATACTATTTTTGGTGCATCAGATTTCGCCATATCTTCTTCTCTCCTCTGATCAAATTTCAGGGTGCAAATTATTCCCTTTCTCAAGCACAAATGCAATATGGGGGAATAATTGATTTTAAATTTATTAATATTTTGTACTTTTTTTTTAATTATAAGATTAAACCAAATAAAATTTACAAATTACTTTTTTTAAAAAAATAATAATATTACAAAAGTGTCATTTAAAAAAGAAAAAAAAGGAATTTAGCTTATAAGAACTTGTCAAAGAGAGAGTTCATAAAATGTACATCAATTTTATTAATACAAATACATAATTATAAACATTACAATATTAATATTTTATGTATTGCAATAATGTTCTAACTATTATATATATTTACTATCAAACTCTCAGTAACTAACTAACTATTTAGATAAATTACGACTCTAAAAAATTTTCAGAACTACTACAATTTAATAAAATTTTATCTTCTATCAAAATGTGTTCAATATCAACTACGGTTCCAAGAAGATGTTACTCATCTATCAAAGGAAGCCCCAATCTCAAAAGATATCCAATATTTTTGAAATCTGAAGCAAACGGTGCGCAATGGTAAGGATAGTACCATTTCCAAGAAGCAACTCCTTTGTAATAACACAAACCTTCCACATATTTAGTCACTATTGTTTTTGTTACCTCTTCAACTTCATCAATAGCATTTGGAGAAAAATTTTGCTCGTAATATCTTGTCTTCCAATCAATCTTCCCCAATTTAATACTTCAAATTATATTCCAGAACTTTTCTCTTCAATTCGTATTTATTTTGGTACGACGACCAACATTCACGTAAGAAGGTGGATAAAAAAAAATTTCCACTTACTTTCTTCTAATTTATCTTTATATTCCTTAGATCGTTTTTTAAATATTTAATTTTTATATGAACCAACAGCTCTAATAAAACTTTTTAAACAATTCAAATTTAGCTTGCATGATTCTGTCAAATAGTAGCTCCCTTCAACAAATTTTTTATAAACTGATATACATATATATATATATATCTTACATATAAGATTAATGAAACTGGTGAGAAAAAGAAGAAAATATAATAATAGAGAATAATTTGTGTATAATTCTTTTATAGAGAAATTAGGAGATTAGAGAATAAAGAAATATGGAAGAATATATACATCAGACAAAACAAGAAGAATATATATATACACAATTTGGCAAACAGAATAAGAAAGAAATAGATTATTAATGGATAATGTCAAGTGAAAAGAAGGGAACACACAACCAGAGCCAAATGGAGTACAACAATTCAAATTCCACTGCAAATATCAGCATTATTAATTCCTCTAAAAAGTAACAGAAAACTGTACAACATTCTATTTTTGTTTTGTTACCTAGAAACAACCCAAGTGAGAGAAAGTAAAAGAAAAATACTGATTCAAACAGAATTTGAAGACCTGATCATGTATGGTAGCTGCTAGAGTTAAACAACATTTTCCAGTACCTCAGACAAGATGGGTTCAGGTGGATTGCGTGAAGATTCCATCTAAGAGGATTCTGTGAAGACTTCTTCACAACAGGTAAAGAAGAAGAACCGTCCCTTTGCTGTTCAGAAAGCAAATGCATTTGAAAATATACTTCTGCAGGTCTAGTCTCTGCAAGAAATGTAATTGAATTCAGTTGACTCAGTAGGTAACCTAAGATATGTTGTGCAAGTCCACTTTTTGAGTGATCATCAAGAAAAGCTGACCTGGTGGCCAAGACAACCATTCATCACCAAGGTTTTTCTCCCACTTTACTTTACTGCCAAAGCTACCTTCTGCTTGTGCCAACAATAATGAGACAATAGGCATGGGCAATAAAGAGGTTTCTCTTGCTCTCTTCAGACTTCTTATAGCGAGAGATAAGAAATGTGAATCACATTGCTGTCTTGCAAGCTCCATACAGATAGTACCTGAGTGAACCAACAAGTTTATTGTCTCTACCAGGGGATAACAGATAAAGTAGTATGCTTATGCAAATTAATACAACAGAACAAGAGGAGATTTATCAAATAAAATAAAAAGAATATTTTAAAAAAAAAAAAAAAAAAAAAGAAACCCTCATACAAAGATTGATCTTTAGTCAATTAGATGTTTGAGAAACCCTTCTTGAGATGAGGAGAAACCAGTGTGGCACAAGAATAAAAATTAGGAGAAAAATAAACAAATTGTTCAATCTCTGTAAATTGTCAGCAGAAAACCTAAAACTTTACATCACATGAAGTAACCAATAGCAGAACCACAAGTGGAGAAGGACATAGCCAGGAGGTGCCTTCCATATAATGTTTTCTTTCTCCACTGAAAGAGCATGTTTTCAGTACTATCACATATTAACTTCAATATTTTCAAAGATACTTTATTCAAACAGAAAAAATCCAAACACATCAATGCCAAATAGATCATTTGCCTTAGTTTACTAAGTTAAACCATGAAGATATTTTATGTTTACCGTGACATAAGAGAAGGCAACTCTGGTCACCAGCTAATGAACAAGCTTGTGAAAGAAACTCTTCTGCTGCAACAAGATCCTTCATCTTACTAGCAAGAAGACCTTGCACCAAGTTAAATAGAGCAATCCACGTATTCCAGGTGTTCTTGATCTCTTTGGAGCATTTCTCGAAACATAATGCTATGACATTGGCATCAGTTTGTAGATTATACTGAGAATCAATTAATTTGAGGCAAAGCCAACCAACATGATAATCAGTTTTAAGCTCCAAGCACCTCATATGCTCTCTGCTCAGGTTAACTAAATTATTCTGAGCAGCATAGGCACGACAGAGTAGCAAGTGCGCAAAAAATAAGTATCCACAGGGAAGTGAAAGTGCTGAAGCACTCTTAGCATGCTGAATACAACGGATGTAATTCTGAGACTGCAAACAAACCTCAGAAGCACAAAGGAGAAGCTGGAACCTTTTATATTTGTAACTTTTGTCTTCCCTCAAGTATAGTGGATTAGAAAGAGCAACACAAATTAGCCGCTGAAGTAGAGCACAAAGATGTTGAGGAAACTGCTCCTTCCGTGCCTTTTGTAGATAATTAAGTATAAGTAGATATCTTGCATTATCATTCCATGGTTGCTGACGTAAATACCTGGAATTTAAACCCCTTCAATTTTCGCATATATGTTCCATAAGATATTAGAATTTGGAACATGATTCACTACAATTTGTAGTGATGGATTTCTATAGCTTTGAGGGAAAGAACTTGAAAAGAAAACTCAAGAGAGAAAGCCATTTTAAAAAAATTATGGACATACGAACACAATATTTTCAAAAAAGAAAAATGCACAGTATTCAGAGAAGTACATACTTCTGCAATTGCAGGATTGGTTCAGCTTCAAACAGCCTCTGCTCTCTGCAGGTAGAGAATGCAAGCTTCTCATGTAGGTGCCCTCTGGTGTAACAAGCGGCAGCTCCAGCACCAACTATCTCAAATCCAGATTTCACACAAGCATCATTTTCATGGTCATAAAGGTCTACAACTGAACATCTGGTAGCAACATGAACATCTTTCCATTCTCTACTGGATACTAAGAGATAACCAAGAAGGTTCCTATAAGCAGGAAACTACATTAAAACAGGGAAACAATTTAAAGCATCACAGGGAATAATGAAATTTAGATAACATGTCATTATTACCTCGATGATTTCATTCATTATCTTCTTGTCTTCTAATTCAAATTCCTAACTTTATGACTTCAAATTTTCTTAAGAGTACTTCCAATTGGAGTAAAGACATGATTAAGGGGACATTACCAATCCAATCTGCTAAGTGATTCTTAAATGAATTTAATGCCCAAGAAATTTTCACTAATGACAATTCTTTCATGGGAAATGCTACAGATTTTTTCCTTTCTTCCAACAAATAATGTTAAGAATTAAAAGTTCACAAGCTACATAAACAGAAGAGTGCACGAAGCTTATTTTCTGAACAAATCAGGAGTCAGAAAGCACTTGTGTCACAATAAGAATGCCCATTATAATTCATCCATAATTATAGCATCTAAATCACCTTTTTGTTAAATCCAGATTGCAGCAAATAATACTAGCATGAGCAAAGACTGGATAGAGATTATTACTAGAAATTGCATATCATAACTAACTTTGACTTAATCGGGCACAGAAAAAGGAGTATCTTTGGCTGCTAAATTGCCATGAAAAAGATCCGTTAGATTACCTTATCACTCCACTATTCGGATATAAATGAAGTTGATTTCTAAGATACCGCATTCCATATTGAATTCCTAGGGAATCCTCAGATGCATGTTTTACCTATAAAACCAAAAAAGGAATTATTAGTATAGAACATTGTAAACATTTGATATGACAAAAACTTTCTAAAGTACTCCCTCCCCGTTCCATATCTGTTCCACTTCTAGCAAAAATTATCCCATCAGTAATCAAAGATTAAAATTTCATTTCCCCAAACTTACCTTTATCCAATAGAACTCTCTTTCAACACAAACTTAAAAATAAAATGTAAAATACTTTGGGAATAAGATAAGCAATATTTAAGCTAGAACATAGCTTTGAAATTTTGATTTTACTTAATAGACATCAAGGGATAATTAGAGAGAGAAAAAAATAGACTTATGAACAAAAAAATAACTTTCTTAAATACTTGCATATTTGATTTAGGTGGGACAAATGGGGCCAAAGGAGTATTATAAAATTAGACTAAAAGCAAGGAATATGAAACTCACTAATTCAACAAGTGTTCTAAGGAGATGGATTGAAGAGATATCTTTGCTTGAATCAATAAAGTCACAGCTGCTAGAAACAATTGACTCAAGCTGATTACTTTGATCTAGAGCATGAATAGCAAATGCAGTCAAACTAATTTTTGAATTCTCTAACAATTGATTGCTCATTTTCAAAATGCTTGTAGTTGCTGAGCCCAATCCTGAAACAGAATATATCAATTTGCAGATAAAACTTGCAGGGGCAGCAGCTAATCTAGGTTCCATTGACAAAATGCTTGCACCAAGTGCCCTTGTTGCTGACAGAGCCATATCATGCTTGCCAAGTTGCCATAGACATGCAGCATATATCTGCAACCCCTCTAGATCAAGCTGGCCTATTCAGTAAATCAAGGTGATAAATAAGAAAAAATGTCATATGCCACAAGTGTCATCACGAAAGATCATAGGTGAAAAATTCATAATTAAGTAAATAACTGCACCAAGGGTTTGCAGAGAAAATCCAATGTATAAACAAAACAATCTCAGGATGCAAAATATCTTTTCAGCTAGTATTGGGAGTTATGGATGGCATAGTAAGAATATTGAAAAAACTCATACAAAACTTTACAATTAAAGTAATAGGTACATGCCAGACCTTGTTTCTTCAATATTTCACACTCCTCAATGGCATCACTAGCATTCCCTGCCTATGCATTTAAAATTAAGAATAAAAAATTTATTCAATGCATAGAACCAACCCCAATGTGTTACAAGGAGATATTAACTCAGTAGGAAGAACAAACCTTACAAAGGGACCTTGCAAGATTAACTGAAATATCTTTCAGGAAGATTTTTGAATGTTTTTCAGATGACCTCAGTGCAAAGCGTGCTAATCTAAATGAGGTTGTAGCACTTTCATAATCAGTTCTTGATTCACACACAAGCCCATTCAGATTGTGAGATTCAGGATAGTGGGGTGCAAGCTGCAACGCCTGTTGAATGGCTCTAAAAACCTGTCTCATCAACCCACTGAATAAGTTTTAATTTTTCTTCCCTCTTTCCCTTGTTAACTTCTCAGCTATATCCAAAATAATATAGAACACAAATAACTTGCAACATTAATTAGAAAATGCTCCTAAGTACCTCAGAAGATGACAGATGACCAGAATGTAGAGCAAGCTTTGCAAGGCCAATTTGAAACTCTGCAAGCTGCCAATGATGAAGAGAAGAAAAAGATTGAAGAATTGGAAGATTTTTTATCAAGCCAACATTCTACATTACAATTTAGTCTTGAAAATTTAGGGTTACGACTTGATTTATAGTAAAACTAAGACGTTCATTTCATTGGTTCTGATTTTGGAACAGAATTGGAAATTTACTTTTTATGGATCTGCCTAATTGTGATTTTATAATTCTTGAGACTTTAAGGTTACAAACTTGATTTATATTAGAAATAGGATTTTTGTTTCATGATTATGGTTTTAGAATAGAATTTGAACTTTATTATTTTTGTGGATATCCCTAATTATGACATCATATTTCTAGCATGATCAGGATTTTTTATCCTTCTTCAAGTAAAATAGGTTATAGGATCTATTACCTATGGTTACAAGAGAGCAGTTTAAAAGTTTCCATTATATCAACAATATTGTTCTTTCATATATGTTTTTAAGAATGTTCTTTTGAGATTTGTATTTTACCCATGCTATCTT
Source organism: Asclepias syriaca (assembly GCA_027405835.1). Lineage (NCBI taxonomy): Eukaryota > Viridiplantae > Streptophyta > Magnoliopsida > Gentianales > Apocynaceae > Asclepias > Asclepias syriaca. Next base: position 2,670,700 of record CM049934.1, on the reverse strand, counting down.
GTTGTGCAAACATAAAAAACAGGACCAAAATATTTGAATAAGCATGTCCACGAATCAATACTTATTTTCTTCTAGGGGATGACATGTTACACAAGTTCATTTTGCATTCATGATCTGACAAAAAATGTGGAACAAATATGACAATTAAGCTAGTTAAAAATGCAAAGCATAATAGTCCCTTAGATAAACATAAGTTAAGGGTCCCATTTCCATTTTTTGAGTGACCACTTTTCAAGGTTCACAACGTCCACACATTTAAGCAACTAGGTCAGTATGCGTATATGTGAGAGAGAGAAAGAGAGAGAAACAACAATGGAGAAGAGATAAGAGTACTGGCAATATTTGCATGGCCTGCAGACAGCATTGATATGCTTCCTCTGGCTTCATATTTCTGGGAATAAAGCAGATATCAATATAGTTTCCACTAAAAACTATATCAAATACAATACCATTCCAACTGTTATATGAAAGTGCAAAATTACCTAACATCAGCATCAGCTGACATCCCAGCCCACGGTAGAGCAAGTGCAGGATCTATACTTCTAGCACGATCAAATGCTTGCTGGCCCAATTGCCTTTCACCGTTTTGCCTATAGAGCTGTAACTTGTGCTGTCAGAACTCCTAAGAGTACATATTGTCTCCAAACTATAAGGACATAAAAATTATCTGCAAACAACTCTAGAAACTGGATTGAACTTAATTTAGAACAAATCCTTTTGCAACTAACTTCTCACCTATTTTTGCTTGAACTTAAAAAATAAATAAATAAATAAAATTAATCCTTTTTTTCCATATATTACAATTAGCCTGCAAGCTAAGATTTCAGAAGACAGATATTTAACAACATTTACACGTAGATTTAAAATGCACTATTAGCCCATGGTAAGATACCCAAGGTTTTACTCTTGTCATCTGTTTCCCCTTTCAGTTCTTATATTTTACAAACTATATTGAGTGACAGTTGCATGGTATCTAATTCATGCAGTTCTGAAGGGGGACAAAAACAAAATTATGCAGAGGTCCAATGCATACAGCTGATGGTTCCAGCCAGCAAATTAGGCACTCATGTTTAGAATGGCAAGTAAGAATCTGTGAGTGGAATGTATATAGCAGCTCCAGAACTTTTGACTATGTGCTTCATTTAGGTCTTTGTCTCATGAAGGGGAAATGATGTAAGCTATAAAAGTAATGTTGCCAAGAACATTACTCAAGGATTGTGCACTCTAGAAATGAGTTTGTTGACTGATTCGTGTATTCTTTCATTACAATAGTTTTGTTGGATTCATATGGAAGAAAATGACAAAAGTGAAGGAAGGGGCAAAGAGAAAAAGAAAAGAAATAAAATTGAAAGAATGGTATCAAAGTGAATTTGAAGAGTTTTAAATTATCTGAGATCTGAATGAAAATAGATCCACAAATGTCAGGTTTCTCCTATTTACAATCAAGTTTAAATAGTGCAAAATAAAGATAATGTACCTGGGTAATGATGGTTGTGCAATATAATCAAGTTAAAATTGTGATGCACTAAGGTTTTAAGTGGGAAGTATAGGGTTCATCACTCCCACTACATGGACATATTCAGCTTCTATCTTTCTGGTTTCACGCAATTCTCAGAATTTTCTTGATCAACCTTTTCTAAGTTAAGAACCAGAAGAATATAACGGGTTCTTTGTGGTTCAGCTTATTTCAGGGGGTTGTCCAGCACCAAATCTCTTTGCAACCTAACAGGTAAGTGCCAAGTTCATAAACTTTCGTATACACAGGTGCATTATGCATATGTGGCAACAGAAATTGTTAGGGAAACAACAAATAAATCAAATAGTTGTTCTCCTCAAGCCATATTTTGTCAGATATGTTTGGTTCAGGGTACAAGCTAAAAGTTAGAAGAAAATAGAAATAAATAAAGACTACATGTTGCTTTCATCGTCACAAGCTAAATCAACAGAATTCTTTTTGTTGTCAACAAACTGAAAGCAGGATTACCATGCATTAAGTGCGAGATGTTAGGGAGATTATAGTTTAGTAAAACTAAATTGTCTAAACCTCCTGCACAATCTAGGATCAATAACCTTTGTCACTCATTTATAATTGGAGAATACCATGCATATAAGTAACTTTAGATGACTTCCATGGATCGTGGTTCCACCAATTCAAGTGGCCAATGGAGAAGTTTCAGCATCCTATCACAACAATCATTATTCTGAACATCTAAATAGGATTTTATGATGTCACGAGTAACATAAAAGGTTAAAACTCCCATGCAATCGTGAAATTGAAAGATTATACAATACCTTCCCAAGGTATGCCCATGCAATAGCTAGAGAAACATCTAATTGCAGTCCACGGATAAGAGCATGTTGTTTCAGTACATTGTGGTTTGATAAACATCCTAAAGTCACCCAGAACTCATTATTATGACCCTCAAGTAATAAGCCACCTAGGCACATCTTCTCAGACAATGACCTGTCACATAAAATAAAAGTAAGATGAACTTCAAATACATAAAATATCATCAAAGGAATAGTAAATAAGTACCATGTCTTCAGGTCCACTCTATGTTTCTCCTCAGAGTAAGACTGAGCTCTGATGCAATAGCAATGTCAGCGTACAAATTAGGTTCCCAAGGGGCCAAGTGAAGAGCCCGCTGATAGGAACGACAGCCAGATACAGCAGCTAGGGAGCGTTTCCTTTTCCAGGAAATTATTGAATCATTTAAGGTTCTGTCATCAGCTTTTTCTCCCAAACCATTTTCCATCCACGGAAAACTTTTAGCATACAGTAGCTAATAAAGAAACAGAAAGACATCAGTCCCAATCAGAAATAGCATTTCTAAAACAGTTCCTGTTGAATAAAAAATAAAATCATACAACAGAAACTGCATCCTAATAAATTGTGTCAAGTAAATGTAACATTGTCTATGGATGTTACAAAGATGGCAATTCAAAAGCAACTTAAATTATACCTGAATGTCACCATGAAGCTTCCAGATACAGGATATATTGCCAGTTAACGACATAATTGTCATTGTTACTTCAGAAGCCTCCTAAATTTGTGCAAAGATATTTATAGATCTACAAGAAAACCACATTTTGACAAGGAAAATGCCACAGATACTGAAGTACTGTTACTGCACTACTGCAAAACTGACCTCCAACAATGAAGCCCCCCATTTATATGCACCTAAATCTATGCATTCCTTTGCCAAACCAAGTAGTGAAGAAGCAAGGCCATAGCATGCTGCGACATTTTGAGGCGAAATTTGCAAAGCTTGACGGAAAAACTCAATTCCCTTCATCAACAGACAAGTAGAAAATTAAGAACAATGATAATGTGGAAGCGAGTCTATGTGCACTCACACACAGAAACCCCCACATATTTATAGATATATGCATATGAAAATGAAGTTCTAATCCTCTTAAAGCAAATTATTAAAGTTTTAACGGGGTCTCAGATAAGCAAAACTTTACCACTGCAGCAGTGTTTCTGATTGAACGCTTATAAGATGGAAAAATTATTGAGTTTAAGCTTAGCCTTAATTTCAGCTTCCTTTTAGGTTCATAGGATAACTGTGTATATATTTGGGTCCCTTGCATTATGTCCTCAAAAGAGCATTTAATGAGTGGGAATGTGTGAGACAATAGATTAAATAAAGGTAAATAAAAGTAGTTTCATATCCTCTTGTGAACTTCATTTCAATCAAAATAAAATTTCATCTTCTCATAAGCCTTTTTTGCCAACTCAAAGAACACTGCCACACACATTAAAGCAGCTGAAGCCCAAGGAGCAGAAAGATCATCATTTTAAATAGAGACCTCACATGCAAGCAGAAGAAGACCCAACAATTTAGAGTTATAAAAGAATAAAGAAAATGTGTTGGGATTTCAAAAGAAAGACTGCTACAGCCAAGATAACAAGCATATTAATTTGAGTGCAAACTAACTGCTCACCCCCAATACCGAAAAGATGTCATGTAAGCTATTCAATACAAACAAGTTTTTACTTTTACCTTTCTAAAAGAACCAAGCATATAAGAAATATTTCCACTTTCAACCAAAGAAAAGATTCTTGTGTCTTCCAACTCAGTAGCTCTTCCATATGACTGTAGAAACAGACAAAAGAAGTCAGCTCGCAAACAAATGAAACTAAACGTCAGGTCACCCAAATAGCCACTCAGAAATCCTGAACGGTTGTCTTTCCCATGCCAATTTTTTCCATTTCACTCTGAAAAAAATTAATGCAAATTTCAGAAGTTTTGTTTAGTTTCTCAGGATAAAAAAAAATTCTGCATATGGATCACATCTCTTCTTCTTGAGTAATTATATCATGTCAGGTTTTCAGCACACAGCATTTAAGCTTGGATAACCCCAAGGGACAAAAAATTAGTTCAGAGACTACAGAATGTAACACATTGCAGAGGTGATAAGAGGAAAAGGGCCAGTTACACATAATGAAACATTTTTAACAAACAAACTTAATGCTTTTTCACTATTCTTTGATGCCACATAGTATATTTATGAACGTGATTGTATAGAGTATAAGATAATAGTAGATACTGAAGAAGCAAAAGGAGAAGTTGGCCCAAAATATAAAGCAAACAGAAGTCATGTATGTAAGGATTGTTACATTGTAAAGGGGAAAAACATATTGGGTTAGTTGCTGCCACAACAACTATTAATATGAACTAAACCGAGCTCATTCTAAGTTACCAACAAAAAAGAAAAAAGGTACCTTAATTGCAGCAGTAAACATTCCCAATCGCTGGTAGGCAAGACCCAAACCCTAAAAATACACCAAATATAGGAACCAATGAGTTCAGACTCATCAAGATTAAATAAGAAAAGAGAAGAAAGTTTCAGGACAGAAAGAACAACCTCCCAGAGATCAGCACAAGCAGGATAACCACGGATGGCATGCTGAAGGCTCTGTGCAGCTTCAGACCATTTCCTATGATAAAGCTGCCATTTTTCAACATAAAAAACGGAGTAAGAAAAGGAAGAAAAAGATAAATTGTACAGTGAATGGGAATAGGAAGTGCAAGAAAACCTGAAGAAAACCCAATCTACGAAAAGCCCAAAAAGCCCTGGGAGACTTGAAGGAAGCTTCACGACAGACCGAAATCTCCAAGCTCTCTTTCCCTCCCTGGTCCAGTAAATCACACATGGCCTCTCCCGCATCAGAATCATCAGGATTAAGAGTTACAGCTCTTTGGTAGCACTTGATAGCCCTCTGAGAGTCAACAGAAACGTGGGCATAATAATCACCCAAGTATCTAAAAGTAACACCATTTTCTGGGTTCAATTTGGCCGATTTCACAAAATGCTCAGCAGCTATAGATTTTTCTTCCCGTTTCCATAATAGAACTCCCTGAATTTGCAGCATTCCGTGAAAAAATGGATACACAAAATGAAAAATACTAGAATTGAAGCGGTGAGAGTAAGTATTTTCATACAAGATTGAAATGGATGGAAGGATCATCCGGGTGCAAGTCTAGAGACTCCTCCAATCGTCTTCGAACAACTTCTTCGCTTTCTTCTACCTGCGCAACTAGTTAGATTAACAAACAATGGATGATGATGAACTAAAGAGAACGGAGAAAAGGAGAAGAAGGGAGAAACCGTTATCATTTCCATAGCCCAAGTGAGATAAAGAATCAGTAGTCGAAGTTGGGCACCAAAACCCTACACATACTGCATAGCCGGTGGTTTTGCTTGCTCGTCAATGGATTCAATGGGGGGCAATTTCTCCAAAAAAATTTAAAAATAAATAAATAAATAAATGATGGATTTTATTTTCATTTGATATTTTAATATCACTTAACTAAGTTAGTTATTTAATAACTTCTTTGATCTTAATTGAAGTAGTAAAATATTATTATTTGACAAAAACTAATAATATCGAAACTCAAAACTTTGTTGTCTTCACTTTCTTCTTTAATTCCATTAAGAAAAGAACAAGCAAAAAAAAGCTAATAATACATTAAAACTTATGGTTTTGAGTCTTCCTTTAATTAAAAAGTCTATTCATTTATCAAAAATCTAAAAAAGTCCCAAAAAAATTTTTTGACAAATTTAAAAAAGACCCTCGAACTTACAAAAATATTTTAAAATATTTATAATTATTTACTAATAATATATATATATATATATATTTTTGGTAAGTTTCAATATATGACAAAATTAATTCAATTCCATGTCCAACGTTGTCTTGAAAGGAAAGGGAGTCTTAACTTATCAAAAGAAAAAAGAAAGGAAAGGGAGTCTAGAGAATTAATACAAGGATCAAACTTGCATATAAATCAATTACTAGATAAATGTTCCAAACTTCTCCATTAATTATACTATTTCATCAGTCATTCAAAGTGTACAACATTTGAATAAGCAGTTGAAGTGAAACAAAATAATGTATAGTAAAAAAAAAAAAAAAAAAACTCCAAAAGCCCTAAAGCTATAATTGGTAGAGAAATAAGAGACTCAGATCAGTAGAATACAAACAAACACTTAACGGTTGACAATTTCTGTCACTTAGTTGCCTGTGCAATCATATTACTCAAAGAGCTTGCTTGCTCTTTAGCAGCTTCCACCAAGGAATCCTGCAAATTAACCATAAAGTACTAATGTTGTAAGAAACTCATGAACTGGAAAAGAAAAAAAAGAAAAAAAAAACTAAAGACAAAACGAGAGATTTACCTGAGCAGCTATTAAACGTGCAACTGTTTTCTTGCTAGATTCTTGAAGTTCCCCAGCAATCAATAGTTCATCCAATATGTAATACGCCTGCAATGAAGAATACAAAGCTGATTGGGAATTCGTTCTGGTAACCTGGGTTTCCAAATCCACTTTCCTAAAACCACTGAGCTAAAACAGCTAACTTCACTAACAAGCAACTTTATTTTGATATCAAGTCAGAAGTACACATATTTAATTTTTAAATGAAAACAGTAATTTTAAAAAAGAAAAAGAAAAGACAACTATGTGGATTTGTTTCAATAAACTCAGTTTTCAAAATTCATGCATTTCTTTTTCTTTTCCTTTTTCTTTTCTTTTTCTTTTCTTTTTCTTTTCCTCCTTCTCTTTCTTCTTCTGGGAAAGAAGCACAACACAGAGGGAGGAGTTGGAGAAGGTTTTCTCATATAGGTGAAATTGGGACAAATAAGTTTGAACATTTTCAGATGCTGTATTATGGTGCATTACATAAACAGAAAATGGTTAACCTGAGGGCATCTACTAAAATTACAAACCAGCAACAAAAATCATAATTAATAACAGTCAAAGACAATTCAGGACAGATCTCAGCCTATGTTTGATTAAAACACTTAGACCAAGTAAAGAGTTGAAGAAAATTCTACACCAACTAAAAACGTAAGCTCTAAGAAGACTAGAAAGGGAAATCTCAAAATAATGAAAGGACTTGTATGGGGACAAAAGACATAATCCCAGCATGCATACCAGAAACAAAACATGATTAAAGGTTGAGTCCGTATTTTGTTCTTTTTAACCCAACTTTTCCCTTGCATTCATCTCAGAATTGTTTCAAAACTCAAGATTAGAGATTCAACATATATTTCCAATATTATATATCAATTATACATAATTAAATGCCTTACTTTTTTTCTCATCAACATAAACACAATTCAAAATCAAGCCCAAGTACAGCCTTTTTAGTAGATAAGGAACAAAGTAAGAGGCATTTCCCTCAAAACGTGCCCTAAAAAGATAATGTGTTCAGTAGGAAACAAGTATGTGTGCTAAAACTAACAGTCACATATGGAAGTATCTGAGGCAACTAAGTCTGAGTATACCCAAGAAAAACAGATTCTCATCAAGGAATTAATCTAATTCTTTTAAATCCAATTGAACAGGTCCAGACTCAAAGCTGCAGTATTTAAAATTTTGCAAATCATCTCCGCCAATATATTCCATAACTAGCATAAGAGATGAAAGTTGATTCCATGTCCATAACAAACCCAAGCAACAGCTGAAGCAAAAGGAGCATTTCTAATATCCCATTTTTCCCAGTCACATAGAATGGCCTCTGAATTAAAAAATTACGCTGTCTAAACCCATGGTTGATGGCAATCTTTACTCTAATCTTATATACTATAACCAGAGCTTCCCCCAGCCCCACCCTCATTAAGAAGGAAATAGGGTATAGAGGAAACGAGAAATATGTTTCTTTAGGATAAAATTTGAAATTTTGAGTTAGAAAAAACTCATACCTTGTGAAAATTAAATATTAAATCCAGTTCACAAACCTGTGAAACAAACAAACAAACATAGTCAGAAACAGTGCACAAATTGATGCTTTCTTTCCTTGCAAAGATATAAAGAACCAATTGAATAAGTCTGAAGTCTGCAGGCTTACACTTCCAAAATAGCGATCCAGGATCTCAACAAAATGGTGAATAATCTCAAGGATCTCTAATTCATTGTCCTCCTGGTCTACGCACATGCAGAAATAGAGGCTGGCATATCTACAAAATTACTACAGAAATTATAAAACTGATAATTATGGGATGCTTAAACCATATGAAAAATAAAAAATCCTAACAGTACCTTTTGTAAACGACCTTAAATCCCCTCCACTCAACAAAGTTGCAAAGCTTGGGACCTCGATTGAGAATTAGACCACCAAGTTCTCTGATAACCTAATCGTATTTGCACATTCAAAATGACTAACGTTTATAATTGAGAGATGCTAATGAATAAAGCAAAATTTGACTAAAAATGTTACATGATAAACTCTTACACCTATCCAGAGCCTAGAATATAATGAGATAGGGATTATTCAGCTATCCTTTTGATGTCTAACTTGCTCTTCTATGTACCCTAGCTCAATGGAACAATCTCAATACTTAGCTAACCCAGGCTTCCAAGCCCAGGGTAAACAATAAAAAAGAAGAAAGTCAAAAATGCTTGAAGAGACTCCCCTTGTGTAGTAAGAATTATTTGAAAAAACATTAACATAAAATACCTTGCTTCTTTCCTTCTGGGTATAAGGTGAATACCACTTTGTCAACCTTACTTTTCCCTGCCGGCTAATGAGAAGCACAAAATGAATCTAGAAAGAACAGGAGCTGTAATTAATGTGCAGTTTCATGTGATAAAAGCAATAATAGCAAAAACAGGTACAACTTTCATTTTGTTAGAAGAAGAAACAAATATAATGTAAAAAAAAGTAATTGAAATTGAAAGAAAGATTACTACCATTGTATTAGCAGCTAGGAATAAATTGGTAAAGAATTTTAAAATAAACAAAAAAGTTGAAAAAAAATTCAAATTTCAAAGATCTCCGGGAACAATATCAATTAATTTGCAACACAAACTGAATATCAACTATTCAAACCACAAGGACACCAAAAATCTCCGGATTTAGGCATATTAAAAATGATGTAGACTACAAGAAGAATTTGTATCAAATTCCTTATATACAAGTCATACCAAGCACAGAATCATAGTCTCAAGAAACTGCTAGAAAGATCTATGGAGTAAATAAATTTATAGTAAAATAAAAGTTATTTTCTAATGCCAATGCATGATTGATTGTCTAAGGGAAGACATAAGATGTCCTACACCTTTAACAAATGATAAAGCTTCTAAAGCTAGATTGGATGCATTAATAATAGCTATATAGTTCATAGATTTAACAGTCTATTTGTTGATATTGGAATTTCATACTGTTAATGAAAATTAAAGGAGCCTTTTGGTCCAATTACAGATCATTGAAAGCATCTACCGTAACCCAAAGATTATCATATGAATTCAACTTTAAACTGAACCATAGTCATTTCAGGTATTGATACCCACAAAACAACTGTCCAGTTAGGTATTAGTAAATAATCAATTCTCATTAATTTAGAAGTAAAAGGGACGAAGTATGACCGAGCAACGCATTCGGGCAACACTCTTAAGTTCATCAGATCCCACGCTAGAAGATTAATTTCTAAAATTTTTTCTGAAATTCACCAAAATACCGGATAGACAGATGGAAAGGATCCCCAATTCCGATCCAGAGTGATGCCCACACACACATAAATATATATATATATATATATATATACACACACACATATACTAAAAAGAAAAAACTCAATAAAAATGCACAGATCAACAAAAGAGTTTAACAATCAAGACAATGGTGATAATATAACAAAAATTCGCGTACGTATAAAGAGACCCCTGCCATTCACGCAGCAACTCAAGAGGGGGAAAAAAGAGGATATGCGACTCGTTTTGAGAAGAAAGATGTGAATAAACAGTTACCATGTCGGTGAATATTGTTGTCTCGTGCTGTCTGTTGCTTCTGAAATACGGAGGAGATCACCGTCGGAGGATTTTGGTCCAAGATCGGAGGCTGCCGGCGACTTCCTTAAGTAATTCGTCTCTTCCCTTTAGAGAGTTGCAGATGTATATATGTACCGCTCGATCTCCGACGACGATTTTCTTGCAGTTGGCTTAATTTAATTACTCCACACTAATTTTCTTTTCTTTTTTGTTCTTCTTTATTTATTATCATTATTTTTTTAATATAAAATAAAATAGGCAAGAAATAGTAGCTCAAATGCTTCAAAATTTGCTCCTTAAAATGACTGGAAAAATAATTAATATTTATTATAATTTTCTTTAATGAAATTGAACTTTAAAAAATTAATAAAACTATAAATATCATAAATTCTAAAAGAAACAAAAGAAAAAACTTAAACACAAGATTAGAAGGATATTTAAATAAATAATAAAATATAGACACACAATTCTTATAAATGTATTCTTTTTTAAATTATTTTTATTTGAAAAAAAATTATATAATTTTTATCCTATAAAAAAAATCATTTAAAAAAAATTTTGGAAACAATTTTTCTTGTACTATATTAAATTGAATTGTTACTAAATTTATATTTGACAGTTTTTAATAAGTATTAAAGAATTATATAAAAGTAAGAAATTATTCGAACAAATTTTTGGTATGTGTTAAAAAAAAAAATTATTTTAAAATTAATTAATGATTAAGGGAATTTGAATTTTGTAAAAATGTATGGACATTAATGTTCAAATTTTGATTTATTTAAGTAAATCATTTCAGCTGTTATTTAATAATTATTTAAATATTTAATAAGTAAGTATTATATGAATTCAATTACAAAACATAAATATATAATTTTAAAACAATTTTTAAAAACTTTTTAGTTAACTTCTTTATGTCTTATTTTATTTTTAAAAAATCATCTAATGTTTAGAATATTTCTTACAAAAAAAATTATAATTTGAAAACAAATTTTCAAGATTTTTCAGAATAATAAAATGACAGGTATGAAAATCCCTTACAAAACCTTTTGTAAAACCACTCTAATAACAAATAAGGTAAGATACCAAATAGATATGTCGAGTCAAGCAGAAAAGAATGGACAAAGAAGAATCAGAAGAATAAGAGAGAAAAAAGAAATTTTCAGAAGATAAACATATCAAATTACACAATATTGAATATATGTCTCTTTACAATGTAGATTTCTCCCCTCATTTTATATATTTTTCATTAGAAGAAAAAATAAAATGAAATAATCAAATAAAAGACTAACCAGCCATTTTAATCAATGAAAGATGTGTTTCTTGGGTTGTTTCCTTGTGGATTAAAAACCGGAAAGATGAACTTTGCTGAACCCAACTAATGTGTTTGTCGGGTTTATTCTGCATGCGGTCTGTTACTGCTTTCTGTTGAAGAAGCTCTGGAAGGCAATTCCAGACGACTTCCATGAGTTTATTCATGCTCAGTGACATGTCCCTTGCATAATAAGAAACAATTTTTGGCAGGCATATCTTTTTCTCCTTGTGAATGTAAGCATTAGCCTTTATGAATTCATCTCTAGCAATTTTCAGGTCCTGAAATACATTACTTGCTGTGTACAGGCGTACCTGCACCCACCATCACATTTTTTAATCAAATTCCTACAATTACTCAATACATAAATAACAATCCACAATCAAATTGATACCTACCACGGGATCATAGAATGAGCCACAGGAAAGTGCAAAATGAACTAGAGGTTCAGGGTAATCAATGGCAAAAGGATGGTCCATGCCCCCAGCCACAACTCTCTTCCTTGGGGACAACAATGTCTGCAGCCACTGCAATATATTTGCAAGGTAAGCATTATGCAACCATATTAGGATAGAAATATATATATTGCAAAAAGCTAGCATACCGGTGCAGAGTAATGTGATCGGATTCCTAAAATGGCGTTTTGTATGACATAAGCATTTATACAGTAACCACCCACATTATATGCTGCCTGAAAAATAATTGATTTATGCATTTATTAATTGGAAGATAAGGAAAAACATCGTAATATGATTTGCAAGAAATTAACACACTGTACCTTCAATATAGAAGCACTCCTCACAAAGTTATGGGTTCCATATGCTAAATAAGCCTGCAAAAAAAAAAGGTCAATATCTCAAAAAATACACAAAATTTACTTTATATGAGCAGAACATGAAACAACATGTAGCTGGGGCCATTGCTTAAAATCATACTAATGAGTTTACAAGATTTACAAGTTCACAAAGATGATCATTTTAAGAAAAATTCTGCTAAAGTACTTGCTGGCATGCAATAAATCCATTTCAGCAATAGGACTTCTATGATTCAATTAGTTTATTCAGGCTTCTTACCAGAAGAATACTGCCTAATAATATATAGCTCAAGTCTTGTAAAACATAAAGAACGAAGTTACTACTTTGAAGTCATGTGTGAAAAATGAAATGCATGCATAAACAGCCTGATTGGACATAATAATAACCCTCCACGAAACATTGGCAGTGAAGTCCAATTGTGCAGTCTTTTAAAATTTGTGGAATCATTTAATATGATCCAATTAAAGTCGTTCAAGTTGCAAGAGTACCAATGAGCTAAATTTAAATAAGGTTCTAAATACCATACATGCATCACCAAAGAGTTGTGGACATTTAACCAAAACACAAGCTTTTCTTCACGCTTCATCTTCCTTGGGTCAACCATCTCAAGACTCTTAACAAGTGACCTGTAGAAATGAGATTTTCCACAAGTATGAGCACAAGGATACCTCAACAAACAAATCAGATAATCTACATGAAATTTAACTGGATTTATATTCTTCATTTAGAAAAAATACAAGGATGATTATGAAAAGGCAGAATAAATTCTACTGAGGTAATAAATAAATAAATAAATAAAAATAGCATCCTATGATCATCATAACTCAAAGTAGAAACTGGTTCGAAATTCACATTCACAGTGATTATATTAGGCTAAAGTAAAAGGTTTAAGTAAATTTAGAGTAGTGTACCTGAATCTTTGTAGCATGGTTGCAACATATTTGAAACTATCATCATCCAAATTTAAATTTGAAACTTCTATTGCTGAAGCATATGCAGTGTTCTCATCTTTTAGGCCCTCAAGTTCGGAATTACATTTAGCCTCTTCACTGAATTGAGGACTCCAACTGCTAGAAACATCTCTAGGAGAAAATGTACTCGAGGAGGACAATGATGAAGTAGAGGAGAGCGAAAGTCCTTCAGGAGGAAAAGCGTGGTTGGAGAATTTGCAGTAAATAGAAGAAATGCATCTTAAAATCTCTCCAGATAGTCTATCAGGATAATGGAGGATGTCATCGATGTAAGAAGCCCCAAGATGATCTGCTAGGCTGCGATGGCCAGAATCTCGTCTTTTATCCTGTAAAGTCTTAAAACCATTCAGTTATTCAATCAATGTATTAAGGAAAGACCAAATTATATATCTTCACTGAAGCATTTAAACAAAAAAATCGGACAACTGAATGATGTCAAAGTAAATATAAGCAGAAAATTTTATCAACCCTTCTAGTGGATGAACTCAAAGCAGCTTGAATCGGATAATCTGAACCAGCCACTGCATTTGAAGGGAAGGGGGATTCACAATGGCCAATGCTACAGTGTGACATATCCAAATTAATTTTACAACTTGGTTGCGTATGTATCCGATGCAGGTGTGAACCAATCTTATCCTTGAGATGCCTTTCAGGAGTCCCCAATAAAGAAGGGAGTTGCTGTTGGAAAGTGGTACGATAGAGAGAAAGAAGGTAACTTTCCAACTGCAGTATTTGAACCTCAAGTGTGGCAATCTCTTTCATCAACTCTGAGGATGACTGCAATTCATGCCCAAGAATCTAGATTAGACAGAAAATTTCAAATACGGAATGAAGCTAAAAGAAGAGAATAAGAAAAGTAGACAGTAATAGGGCCTTGGAGTTATATCCATGGTGCATCCAGGGATGGAAAACCAAGCTCACTGAATTAGTATATATGGAAACAGGAAAGAGGTCAGGTTCTCCGTCCTAATCCTCTCAACATACTCGTATTGTTGGAGTTATCTTCTGGCATCTCAGTAGTTCATTTTATTATAAACCCGGACAGACATAACCAGGTGGTGGAAACATATAAACCAAAATAAACTAAGTCAAAGTATCCTGTCAAATCCATTGCAGGCTACTCAATTCAGAATGTTGTTTGCAGCAGAAAATCGAACGGATTGTCAATTCATTCTCAATTTCTCATCCACAAAGGGGAATAGAGTGAAATAGGCAACATCGTGGTAACACAAAAACGAACGACTTATCAAATTGAGATCAGAATTCCAAACTAAAAAAAAAACAGAAGAAGAAGATAAAAGAGTTAAAGAGTTTCAAGGTGTGAGGGTGACAGAGCAAGTGGAGAAACACTAGTAAGTAGGCATCAAAAAATTTCAAAAGTAATTAAACCTTAGAAAAGTCAGCATTCGCAGGAGGTGGAGTGAAGGAATCAGAGAATGTAAACAGGCCAGGTTCCCGGGAAAAAGAAGAACGATTATGCAATGCCTTATCAAAACGTAGTGCCTGGTTCAGAAGAAGACAGATAAGACAATTCAGTTCTAAAAAATTAAAAATTAAAAAAAAAAAAAAAATGTACGACTCCGTAGAATCTTCAATGCTTCAATTGAAGAATGGAGAGTAAAACAAAAACTCCAAACAATTTCCTGGATCTAAAGGAGAGCAAAACAGAGAAAGCACAATACTAAGTAGGTAAAAATATACTTACAGAACAAATGTGCTGCTGCTGATGATTAGAACACGGCGGAGACTTATTAAGCCGATGATCCATGGTGTGATGACTCCTATTACTACTAGATAGAAACCAAAAACGGAAGAAAATGTTAGTTAGTAAAAAAAAAAAAAAATCATAGAATTAGGAAAAAATAATAAAATAGAGATTACCTGAAAGGAGAAGAAATGACGGTATGCGACGGCGACGGCGACTGAGACGGAGGATGAGGAGGAGGACGACGATCCATTAGTGAAACCGGAAAGGAGGCCGCGGCGCCGACAGAAGAAGGTGGTGGTGGTCAGTAAAGAAGCGGAAAAAGTGAGCATCGGGATTTGGGGGAAAATGGAGGAAATCACTATACTACTACTACTAGTAACAATAACAATGACAGTAACAGTAGTAGCTGAGCCATCATCAATGCAGTCAGCAGTGGAGCAGCAACAAAACCTCCTAGATGGGGCAATTGGATTACGATGCTTAACAATAATAAATTAAAAGAAACAGAGCAGAAAAGAGCAGGTGTAATATACTATAATAATACCATTGTTAATTAAATACTAAGAACAGACAGGCATGGAAGAAAAAAAAAAAAGAAATGGCGTTAATGGTGGGAGTGGATGGAGTTGGGTGGATTAGAGAGATTAGATTAGGTCAACGTCCTCCAAAGTGTGATTCTCCCCGCCATGTCAATACAGAACTTGAGAATTAAGGTGGGAGGAGCAGTGAGAAGGGTAAGTAAAGGGGGACAATTTGATGAAGTGTAATTATTATGCATGGTGGGAAAGCGGAAACGGAAGCGGGAACAGAACTGAACAGAACAGAATACTCCCAAGTCTCTCGGTATTTATTGTGCGCCTAAATTAATAGTCCTCACTAAACTCCAAAATAGATCCGTTTTTATTTATTAACGTGTTTTACTATTGCGTTGTTATTATTATTATTATTATTGTAAATGTGCAGAGGAAAGATTCCCTTATTACTTTTAGTTCAACAAAACTAAGTTCCACTCATTAATTATTTCTTTATTTTATAGATTACCTAAAATGACGTCGTATAATAACATAATAATACCCAATCCATCGCATACACACAAATATATATATATATATGATTTTGGGAGGTGAAGTAAAGGCAGAAGCACATGGGCCGAAGTGCATTATCGGCCCACCAAAAGGAATTTTCTGGATGCTGTTTATTTAAATAATTATTATAAAAAATTGGGTGTGTGGTCGGAATTGTGAAATTGAAGCAATAAAAGCTCCTCACCTTAATTCTTCAAATACGGATCTTTATTGTCTTCAGGTAGCCACGTCGACCATACTGGAAAACCAGAGGGAAAAAAAAGTACATAATAATATAAATTCTTTTTTCTCTTCTTTTCCACAAATTAGTTATATATATATATATATATATGTGTGTGTGTGGAGAGAGAGATTAGTGTATTTAAAGTAAGGTTTTTTTAAAAATAATATCCTAACTCTCACTCCTATTAGTAGTAATAATGAAAGCATATGCATTTTTTTTATAAAGATTAAAGAGAAAGCGTGTGAGGCATAAACAATGGTGGTAGCAGACATTAATGAATGCTTCCGCCCCACGGGAGAAGGAGAAGTTCTAATATATGCCTTCTGCCTTCTTTCTCACACTACTTTCTCCAATATAAATACATTATCATTCCACATCAACTTTTTTTTTTTTTTTTCTCTCTCTCTCTAAATTTATTATAATTTAATGCAAGCCCAAAAATATTTAAAACATTTTTTGAGAAAATTCTTTTACTATTTTTTAAATATATAATAAAAGTCAAAATATGTTTGAAAAGAAAGTTTAGAAATAGAGATCCGAAATTTAAAAGCCTCCACCGTATGTTGACATTTTATACGAGTAAATAAATTATACACAAGTAAAGATGCGAAACCACGGACGAGCCAAAGGAAAACAATAGGCGGAAGAATGAACCTTTATAAGGGTAAAATAGTCTTTTTACATAATTCCCTCTTCTTCAAGAAACTTTAGTTATTTTTGCTTCTTTCAACTCCTATTTTAATATCACAACGACAATGTGTAATTTCACTTTAATATTATTACTTAAAAATAATTAATAGGTTTTAATTTTAAAATATGAATTTCAAGATATAGTTTGATAAATAACAATAACTTACTTTGAGAAATAAAAAACAAAATCTTTCCTATAATGACAAATCAAAGAAACAGAGTAAGCATTAATTATAAAATATTAATTAAAAGATATGGTAAAAATTAGAGTAATAAATCCTACTATGATTTCAATATAATAATTATACGTGATTTTTCTTTAATATTGGTAAATTAATATTATGGGAAATAAAAGCCAAACAGTATGAACAAAAACAAGTTCCTTCCACAATTGCAGATGCGTTCACATACAAATTTCTCAAATTTTGAACGATAGAGGTGTTATCAATCTTCTAGCAATTTGAAGTTTTGAACTACAGAAGTTTGAAATGGAATATAGGTATTCTCTAAAATAAAATCAGAATACACAGATAGTACTTTGTACTTCTCACAAAATCATTTGTACAGAAAAAAGGGGCACGAGAGTAGTATTATACAATCAGACAAACTCTCCGTCTCATATATATGATATATATATCTACAGAAGGTAGCGTTAATTAATTAATTAATTAATTAAAAGAAAAAGGAATAATTAAACAAATAACTCTAAACAGGATTTAATTCATGAAAGAAATTAGTAATACTAATAAGCCCTTGAAATTTGGTACTAATTGAAAACAAGTACCGATCCTTCGTAGATGGTGTTGAGTCTGATCCTGAAAGAACGGACGGCAAGCTTCGCACGTCGTGAAGAGTATCTTTGTAGCTTGCTCAGAGAACCGGATTTAGCACCTCCAATTTTCTTATCCTTATATTCACCGCTATTACTTCTATAATCACCATTATAAGCCCTAAAATTGATGGAATTGGTACTTGCTTCTTCTTCTCGTCGATCTACCTCCACAAGGAGAGGCGAAATGCGAGATTTATTCTGCTTACGGCCGCTAGATTTGTTCTGAGTCTCTAGGGCAAGGCTAGCCTTGACGGCGAGAGCAGCCATATCTGAAGCAGTTAACCGGTATTGTGACTTGGAAGCAATACGAAGTAGATCTGACCGGCCAGAAGCTCCTCGTCGTTCCTGAGAGCCGGTATGTATTCGTCGAAATACAATCGGTCGGAATTACAGAGAATTTGAGGAGAGGAAGTGGATTCCGACTGAAGAACTTGGGAAGCGGTAATTGGAACAGGATACTGGCGCAGATCTCCGCTGATTGAGACAACATTGGCGGCAGGTTTCGTATCGTCGGAAACTGAATCTCTTCTGGAAGACATGCAAACACCCATTTTTTCCAAGTGTGTGTAGTATAGTACACAGAGTACGGAAAGAAGCAAAAATTGAGAAGATAATCAAATTAGATAGGGAGAGAGTAGAGAGAAAAGCAATGAGAATGAATGTAAAACAGGTTTCCAAAAGAGTAGACTGACGCGTTTTTATATTGAAAAAATCAAGGAAGGAAAATGAAAGAGGGAGCAAGGAAAATTGCATCCAATTCAAGGAAGAAAGGATGAACTCTCTGCACCTTGTGGGTCCCACTCAGTGGGCCAACCACAATTACGGAAGCAACGCCGTCATTCCCGAGACTATTTCTGTTTTTCTTTTTCCTTTTATGTTCCCATCCCCCCCTTCCCCTACCAAAAATAAATAAAATAAAATAAAATTCTGTTATATAAAATTTTATAAATAATATTTTTTTTACGTGGAAGTGGTTTGAAAAATCACGGTCCGAGTAGGCGATGACGTGACAGAAAAATTGACTTAAATAGAAGTCATATTTGACCACGTGATGTAATTGGGGGCGTCATTAGAACAAAAATAAAAAATGGAAAAGGCTTGTTCCCCAAGTTTTTCTTTCCTATGTAGACTTCCCTAATCAACTACTGATTTTTAGTAATTAGATTAATTACTAAAAAAATTAGTATTCTATTTTAATATTTAAAATACATTTTTTTAATTGTACCAAGCCAATAATTTGATTAACGTAATTCTTTTTATTATTATTATTATTTATTTTCACATAATTTATAGAAAATAAAGTTTTAGATTTAGGTTTAATTCATATATTGCATTTTAATTTATATATATATATGTGTGTGTGTTATAATTTAAGATTAGGTCTACTCCATAAATTTTTGTGGAATTAATTAATAATGGATTAGTAGACAAAATGTTTTAACGACAACAAAATATGTTGATCAGAAACATCAGCAGTCGATCGCACCACGGCCTTGTTGTTTGTTGTGTGTTGGTGAGTGGGGCGGTATATATATATATATATGTATGTATATTTGATGGTCTTTGTATACTACTAGCACATGAAATATATACATATATATATATATATATATATATATATATATATATATATATAGTAGGGATTGGTAGCGTCCATGGCGGGCTAAGAGCAATATTAATAGAGTTTTTGCCCCAGACATGTCTCTACCATTAATCACAAATTCCAAGCCTGCAACCAACCAACATGTTAATTTATATCGGTGTTCTGAATAATATTCAAGTTGTCCATCAATCATTCATACACACACACACATATATATATATATATATATATATATATATATATATATATATATATATATATATATAACTATTATGATATGCATAAATCATATCACTTTTTTAGCATGTTTTTAGGTATAATTTAGGGTGAAATTGGTGTTAAATCGCTCTTAATTGATTGTTATTAACTCAATTTCACAGTTTTCGTGATTTTGAAAGTGAAAAGTAGAAGAAAATGGCAAATTTTAGGGAAAAAACGTGATTTTCAGAAGTTTGAAAGTCGGGATAGGGTCCTGAACCCAGGATGAGCGTCCTAACCTGGTCAACAGACCAAGACGGGCGTCCAAGACTTGGGACGGCCGTCCTGACCTGGTCAACAGGCCGGGACGAGCGTCCCGAGCCCCAGTTCAGAATCCCACATCGAAATTTTGAGAGAAAATCACCCAGCTCCCCTACTATAAATACCCCAGGCATTCATCAGTTGAATTCATTCCTCTCCAATCGATCTGAGTCATTTAGTGACTTCAAGTATACAGTTTTCCATAGTATACAAGTCACTTAGTGTTCTCAGGTTTTAGAATATGTTTATTTATATTCTTAGATAGTGTCTCGTGTTTTTTGTTTCGGAGAGTCTGTCTCATATCCTAGAATACAACTAGATAGGTTCGTTTTCGGTTTTCATAGAATACCCGGGGTTTCGTTAGGAGATCCTAAGAGGGCACTAGGCATTCGAAGAGTCAGTCAACAGGGTTGTGCTTAAGCTGAGTATTAAGGTAAAGTCCAACTACTAGTCTGAGGAAGCGTCATCCGAAGGTTCTGTCGAGCAGAGTTGGGTCGAGCAGTCCAACATATACAAGCAGTTGCTCCATCAGCGGACTACGTAAAGGGTGAATACTTTATGGCATTGGTCTCCTTGTCCCTTTCTTTATATGTTTGTACTGTGTTTGTCCAAACATTGATTATGAATATTGAATTATGATTTTATGAATATGTGTTATGCATGTTGAAGTACTTTATGATTTTCCGGAAATGGCCACCAGCTTAACTTTCATTACGTCTGCATGTCTAATGTAGTTTCTTTTAAACTAAATGTAGGGTTATAGACAACTCCTAACCACGGTCTAATCATAACCTGTTTAGTTTAACAAGCATTAATTTAGGACTTTCCTGTCGGAAAGCATTAATGTCTGCCATATTAGATGAAATAACCTATAGATCACCATGTTTGTTAGAGTAGTCTAAGTAGGCTGAGTTTGTGTGTTTATGCCGGCGTTAGGGCGAGCGGTATGATCTCCTAAGTGACATAAGACTTTCATGGATGCCTTTAGCTCGAACCGTGAGTAGGACCGTCATTAAGGTAGGGCGGTTTATCAGGTAACTCAGATGTGGTACACCTTTATACTCAATACATAATTACAATCTATGCCAAGATATATCTAAAATACTCGAAGATAGGTCAATCAATATGTAGGAACATTATAACATAGAATCAGGACATTATCGGTAAAACACTCTTAGGCTTAAATAGACTTAACCCTAGTGGAGAATGAATCACTCTCTCATCAAAGATATTGATGAACGATTGCATAACTGGATCATAAGATAAGAATTATGGTAAGAGGATAGTTACTACTAAGCCGTTACCACTTCCTTGGGATCATAAGATAAGAATTAGGGTAAGAGAATAGTTACTACTAAGCCGTTACCACTTCCCTGGGATCATAAGATAAGAATTAGGGTAAGAGGATAGTTACTACTAAGTCGTTACCACTTCCCTGGGAGTACGATATTTGATTTAATTAAAATCGTAGATACTTTCCAATAGAATAGCTACACGATAGGTAATCTGTCTTAGGTTCTGATTGATTAAGTGACAGTATAGAGACTAAATGTGACAATTAGTCAGGCTAAGTCATTAATTACTCATAATCAACATAGGGTAAAACAATACCTATTTTAGTATATGAGTCGGATCATATTATTTGATTCGTTTGAACATACTTAAATTGTTATTAATAAAAAATTTAAAACAATTTACTTAATAGTATGTTTTAAACTTGTGTTATTAAAATTAATAATATTATTAGACTGTTTATAACTTATTATTAAGTTTTAATATATATTTAAGATTCATTACAATATTATTATGACATATATATATATATATATATATATAACCTCTACAATTAATTTTTAAAAAATATTTATTATTTTTTATTAAATGTAATAAAGTCAAATTTTTTTAATCTATTTATTGTTTTTATTCTATAAAGTTAAATGGCATTTTATATATTTTTTAATTAAAAATTGAAAAAAAAAAGAAGGAATGCATATATATATATATATATATATATATATATATATGTATGTATGTGTATGTATGTATGTATGTATGTATGGGTTTGGGTCAAAAAAGAAGTAGCCGCCAGACATGGGGGTTGAGTTGGGAAATTCTGATTCCACATGCTTCCCGCCATATATATATTTATTAATTGTACAAATATAAAAGTGCGTGATAACAATTAATGATTTGAATCGAATATCTTTACAAATCAATACATACATATTATATATATATATATATATCATATGTGTGCATGCTTGGAGAATTTAATTTCCCAGCTTGTTCTCTGTCCTTTAAATGCATATCTGGGACTATGATTTTTTTTATATATATACGTGCCAGAACGCCAGATGTGTCTATAAATATATATATATATATATATATATATGTACACACATATTAATTGCCATTTGCAATCTCACTTCATTATTTAAAAAACAAATATATATATATATATATTTTTTTTTTTTAAGCTAGTATGTATTGTGAATATTTTATGAGATTAATAGCTGAATATTTATTTTGAGTGTTATGTAATAGTAAAAATAAGAGTCAGAATTTGAATGAATTAGAATTGTGATGGGTAAAATACAAAATGTGAGTGGATATTTGTAAATAGAGTAGAATCCCAGTGGAGACGCAACGTAGCTTAAAGTTCCACGATTCCAAAATTAAAAGTCCAATCTCACTTTCTACTTTCTTCGGCCCAAAAAAAAAAAGGTCGACAACCAGCATATCACGGAAACCATGGACACATATACTCCAACTCTGCAATCAAATCAATTTAATTAATTAATTATTTGGGGTATCGGACAAACATTATTATTCTTCACAAAGTCATTATTTTAGTTACTTTACACTTTTTCCTTTTATCACTAATTTAAATAAATATATTTCTCTAAATTATAATTAAAAATATTATCAATTTAAATATATTTTTTAATACCAAATTAAAATGTCTTACATTGTACTAATAGATGAAAATTTGACATATCTATATAAATTATATGATTCATAAATAAAATTACTTTTTCTTCAAAAAAAAGAAAAAAGAAAAAAGAAAAAAAAAGGGGTTAATTGTGTTGGTGGAGAGACTTGGCCACATCGCTATCTTATTGGGAGAAAACAGACATACATAAAAAGTCAAAAAAACAAATAAATAATGGGTTTTTAATCAGATTCGACACGGCTCTCTATAATGGATCCTACTGCACATAATAAGAACAAATACCATGCTCACCACGTACCTCTTCTCCCCCCTATCCCTGTCTTTCTTTCTCATACATCTACCGGTTTGTTACGTGTACCCCAAGCCTTCTGCTTGTCTCATCACTCATTTATTACTCCCTCCCTTCTTCTTTTTTTTCTTTTATATATATATATATATATATATATATATATTTGTAAAACTAATTTTAAATAATTATGTATATAAATAATTTTACTTAAATAAAAAAAACTTCTTAGCACATGTAAATACCAACTTAAAGTTTAATCTAGATTATAAAAATTTCTTTTTATAAAACAAAAAAGCAATCCACTCAGGTTACCCAACACTTGCACTAAAAAACAAAATAAAAGTCAAATGTCTCCTATCATCTTGGAATACTTGGAATACTTGTTCAATTAATGACTACTACTTTGAAAAAGGAAAAGTAACACTGCACACTCTCCTACTCCATCCCACATTTTCCTTTCCACGCCCTCTTCTTATCCTTTTTACTTTCTAATCTCACCATTTCACCATCTCCAATATACTAATACAAATATATTACATATCAAAATCCTAACACATAATGTTTGTCCTCAGGAGAAAAAACTTACACTCAAAAAGTTCCCCAGAAATTACTTCACAGACTCAAAATATAACGTGCAAACCCAAGCGTGGTCCTCATGTTGCACCCACATACACACACGTACATATATATATATATAAAATGCCCTAAAAAACAACAATAATAAAAGATTCATCCATACCACTGCATGCATGCACATCATTACATATAATATGGAGGAAATAAAAAGGAATCAGATGTTTTAATATACATATATTTATAACGTTAGTTGATCAAAGGAAGAGTATGAGAATGACCTATTAATAATTAAATAATCAATTAACTGTGTACATATTAACTGTATGCATATCTATCCAAACACTAGTTCTTCTTCCATTCAAAACTATGGCAGAACCTATAATTATAGTACAATACTATTTATATATATGTATAATTAAGCATTTCTAATTTTAATGCAGGAAACACACACCTGTATGTGTATATATATATATATATATGTACATGGTATAAATATATACAAAGAAATACCACCAATGTTGTTATCCTTCTTTTAATACAATGGAGACTCCATGATCTATCTGTCGTCTGTCCTGCTGTGATCATCTGCTTGCTAGTACAGTTAAAAAGGTGCACGATGCGGTATACCTTTTCTGCGCCTAGAATTTCTATGATTGAGAATGGGAGGAGTTGCAGGTGACATCTTATAATTAGTAGTATTACCGTTGTTGCCGATTGTTTCGTCTCCCCCACTAGTAGTTGAAGTAGAATCAGAGGACAATGTAAGCCCATTCAACCAACCATGAAATCCCTGCTGATGCTGCTGACCCTTCTGGATCTTGTTGTTTGGACTGGAAGATTCATCGGATTCAGATCCACCGGATGTTGCTTCCCGGCTATGTTTAGTTCCCGCGGCCACCGTCAACGTTAGTTCTTCCTCATATGGCTTCGTAGCAATGGCATTCAGCTGTTTTCCATTAATTAATTTAAATCAAAATGTCAGGCAATTAATAAGTCAAAAGAAGGCGGGGAGGGGGAAATCAAAATTCAATCGAAATTCGACCTTGCAACCAAGGGAACAGAATCTGAAAGAATCGAGAAGACTACGCGCACAGATTTCGCAGGTGTTGGTCACGCCTTTCCCAGGCCGTGGTTGTGGCCGCTCATTGAGGAACACAATTTTGGCACTATTGATGATGTAAGTCTGAATACAAGTAATATCAAGGTACCTCTGAATCTCATTTACCCTCACCACGTTATGATACGAAGACCGCCTAATCTGCACACCATGAAATGAAATTCATGAGCTCATCAAAACAAACAGTACTCTCTCTCCCTCTCCAAAAAATTGTTCAAAATTCAAATACCCCAACCAATTAGCCTAAAATAACCCCCAAAATAAAATTGAAAAGTCACAACAGAGGAAGGAAGAGAGAATTGAATTATTTTAATTTAATTTAATTTAATTTAATCAAAATCAACCTGAAGCAGGCGATGGTTCTTGTGATTGATCAAACAATAGGAACAGAGAGCAGAACCCATACAGTCCAAGCAGTACATATTGCACTCACTTTTACTAGAAACGCCATGAGCAGGGCAAGGAATGAAGTAATCAGCCTTCAGCATAGGTTTCAGCCATGGCGGTCCTAAACGACAATCAGAAGGATACCCCATTCCAACAATCGGACTCACCTTCACACATCCACAAACAATCAAAATTAAGTACAATAGAATTCAAGGAACAACAAAACAACAACAATCAATAACATTAATAATCAAATCAACACCACAAGCAGAATGATTAATTAATTTAAAAAAAAAAAAACCTACAACAACAAACAACATACCATGAGTGGAGTTTGGGGTTTCTGTAGATGATGGAAACGGAAGCAGGAACATCAAATTAAGTTTCCGAGTAGTACGACCGGAGATATATACATATATTTATATATATATATAAATATACAGTAATTAAACAACGATAGATGAGGAAACAAGAAGAACAGAACGGGAGAGGAGTGAGCGGCGGAGGAAGAGAATCGTTCAGAGTTGGAAGCAGACGGCGGTGGGAAGAAGAGGGAAAGACTAGAAAGTAAACACGACCGCCAAAAATTTATATATATATATATATAGAAAAAATAAGGCGGTCACAAATTATTTATTTATTTATTTATTTATATTATTAATAATGTGTGTGCATCATTGCAAAAGTCATAAAATTTCTAAAAATGAAATTACCATAAATCTTTGATATAAACGTGTCCCAAAGAGATTCACGTCCTGCTGAATTTTGCCAACATTCTCTCTTTTTTCCTTTTTCTTTTTCTTCATTTTTATAGTAATATAATTCTAATATATATATATAACTTTACAAATAATCAAATTATATTATTTAAAAATTATACAAAACAATTAAATAATATTATTTATTTTGACTCATTTTATATTTTATTAAAAAAATAATAAATTAAAGTTTATTCTGTAGGCTATAATTTTTAGAGTGTGGTAATTTATTTTTTTTATAAAAAATAGTATATTTTTACTTAAAAAGTACAAAAATAAAATAATAAGACTAATAATAATGACAAAACTATTTATTTAGAAAATAAACTGAAATGTTTGGTTTTTTTTTTTTTATGGTGATTTGGTTGTGACGTAGGGGAGGAAGGAAAGGAAAATAGAAAATAGAAAATGTATAAATTTGTATTTATTGACATTCCATATTGGTTGGAGATGGAATGTCTTAATAAGCAAAAAGCAAAATAAAAGAAAAGAAAAAGAAATTATGTGTTTATTGGTATTGGTGACCTGAAACACACTCCACAACTGCCTCTATCTTATCTTTCTTTAATCCAAAATGAGCATTTACAGCACAATTCACTAGAAATTGACATGCATAATATATATATATATATATATATATATATATATTTTTTTTTTTACATTGTAATTTATTTATTTACAATTAATATTTTTAATTAATGTTACAAACAATTCAATTTAAATAAAGTTTATGAATTTAAAACGTATCATTAAATTTTAAAAAAAATTATACTTATATTTAATAACAATTCAGACATATAAAACTTCAAATTTTAACAATTAATATTTATATAAATATTAATAGCAATCCAAATACTACATATGTAAAGGAATAATGTATATGTATCAATTAAACTATTTGTTTATTACCTAATAAATAAAACATCTATACATTATAATTAACATAATCTTATCTCTATTTATAATGTAAATTAATTTAAATTATAAAGTATAATTTTACAATAAGTAATAGCACGTAAGTAGGTAAACAGTAAAACACCAATGTCAGGTGTCGGAATGGCATAGGTTATATAGCAGGTAGTTGTCCGAACAGGAATTAGGACATTGGATAATCTATTTTTCTTCTTCTTCTTCTTCTTATTTTATTATTATTATTATTTCAATTAAGGATAAAAAATTACACATAATGTCATCATACATTTAAAATAAATACATTCTAACTATTTCATTATCACTAAAATCACCAAACACAAACTATAAAAATCGATTTAAGATAATACTGGAAGTATCAGAAATCTAGAAAATTATCACAGAAGGTTTTTTTTTTCTTTTTTTCTTTTGGCCAAGAGCTAAGGACAAATTGGAGCTGGAGTTTCTACTTAGCAGAAAAAATGACTGATGGGGAAAGGAAAGTGAGGGGGCATATACTAAAACTTGGGTCTGGGCCTCCTTTATACATACATCAATATTATCCCTTGGACCAACCAATCCTCGAAAACATCATTGGGTCTCTGTCTATCCGATCACCATTTTTATCTTTTTCTTTTCATACCTACTTCTACTTCTTCTTCTTATACATTAGGTAGAATTTACAATCATCAAATATCATAAGGAGCAATCCAATCCAAACATGTAAGTTGTTAAAAAACTCTTATGGCTCAAGTTATGGCTGACTACGTTGAAGAGTTTAATCTCTAATTCATGTATGCACCAGTTAAATTTAGGGCTTGAGTTTCTTTTCTCAAGAACCAAGAATTAACTAGATTTGAACAGAAATTAGTTTAAATGCAAATTGACTTCCTTCTATAATTAACTTTTCGAAAACAACTTGTGAAGAAAATCATAAAGAACAACTTGTGAAGAAAATCATAAAGAGCAACACCAAAAGTAATAAGCAAAACTATAAAATCACAAACCCTAATTTGAATATTATATAAAATTGAAAATTTGACATTTGTTATAAGCTTTATATAAAAGCTAGAGTGAGAACTAGTCGGCAAGAGCAATTTGGGCCGAATCTAAATATAAGCTCTAATAACTTAAATGAAGTTAAAATTCAAATTCTAACTCATAACTTTTTGAAATTTGAGATTCGGTCTCTGTCTGATCAACAGCTATCATGAACTTGGAAGTAGAAGTATGGAAAAGGGAAAAAAATGGAAATTGTTTAATTTTTTTTTTTGTAGTAAAGATAAGAGTAAAGAGCAGAGGAGTGGAGAAAGAAGAAAAGAGCTAATGGTTTTCTTGATTTCAACTTCAAATCGAATAAGAACCGAACCACAAGGATGCGTATCTTGGTTGGTTAATGAAGGGACCCTTCTTCCCCGAAAAGAAAAATAACTCATTGGTGAGAATCAAATTTAAGTGTTCAAAGTATCAAAGCAAAAGAAAAAAAATATGAAAAAGGAGAAAGAGGGAAGAAAAAACCTTGACTTTGTGGCAATGGTGCTCCCCTTTTTTTCTTCCATATGACTTTACCCCTCAGATTTATTCCCTCCATTCCATATCCTCCTCATCTTCTACAAGTAATTAGTTTAATCAATGCAATACACACATGTCTTCTCTCTGTGTGAGTGTGTAAATAATAATATTCTCCATTCCATTATCAATGGCTGCAGCAGCAAACTCCACTAACATTTTTGTGGAGATGGACAGAAGAAGAAGCTCATCAGCATCTAGATTGATCAGGACCAGGTCTTATGGAAATCCAGGTCAACAACAACAACAACTCAAAAGGACTGCTTCTTCTGCTACTACTCCTCCTGCTTTGGTTCCTCCCCCTGAAACAAAACCGCCATTGATAGAATTTCCTACCTCCCCTCAGCCTCCTACCAGCGGAGAACAACTCGTTCATTACTCCCACTCCAAGCATCCGATCGTACAAATTACTCTTCCTGATTCCTTCCTCTGCTCTGGCTGTAAAGAGTACGGCGCTGGAAAGAGGTTTTCATGCCAACAATGTGATTTCCAGCTTCATGATTTCTGTGCCCTATCTCCACCAGTTCTCAACTCCCATCCTTTTCATGCTCAACATCAACTTGTTTTCCACGCACGACCTAAGCAAGGTATAATAACAACAACAATAATAATAATTCTAATGGAAATTTTCAATTAATTACTCTCCCCTGTTTTGTAACATAACTTACCATGTTCATGAAGCTGGAATTTCATGGCCGAGATGTGATGTCTGTGGTAAGTCATCCAAAGGATTCACGTTCAGATGCCGAGCTTGTAGTTTCCAGATGCATCCGTGCTGTGCGATGCTCAAAGCAGAGACGAAATTCCCAGTCCATCCGCACAGTCTAAAACTTCTGCCACCGGGGAACGGTGAACAGGGATTCACCTGCGGCGAGTGCAATAAGAAGCGATCGGGAAGAGTTTACCATTGTTCTGCTTGCGATTACCATCTCCACGCGGTTTGTGCCAAAGCCATGATTAATGGACTCCATGAAAATGGAATTAAGGTACCAGAAAAACCTAGCATGCTGGGAACTGCTGCTCGCCTCGCATCTCAAGTTGTTATAGAATTCATCGGAGGATTAATTGAAGGACTCGGAGAAGGTGTGGGTGAAGCTTTGGCTCAAAGCATCGCGAGAGGTAGGCGCGGCAGAGCTAGCGTTCAAAGACGCTAAAAACCATCCCTATTCCCCCATTCCCCATTCCCATTGCTGTATCTGAACCAGAACCAGTACCAGTACCGTGTGGCTTTCTACCAAGATAAAAATGGCAAAACATATTCTGTATCTAAATCATTATTTCCATCCTGTTGAAGCTAATATCTATTGTGCAAGATTTACAGAAACCATGAATTATCCTTTTTATGCACATTGTGAAAAAAAAAAAGGTTAAATCTTTAGGTTAACTAAAATCTAAAAACAAAATTGAAAATCCTGGTTCAAGATTCTGAGTCAATAAGAAGAATGATCTAGAAGTTCGTTCATGTGCACAAAGATGAAACAGGAAAACCCATACAAAGAAGAGAAGGGAAACCAAAGTAATATTATTACAGGTTGTCTGAAACATGGAACATGGGATAGGAGATGCGCAGACAGCAATATTATTCATAGGACAAACAGAGCTGGCACAGAATTTCTGCTACTAGATTCTTTATGTTCCGTCCAGCCTACACTCCAAAATAAGTTGCCAATACAGGGAACAATGAGAAAGCACCGGGGGGATCTCTTATTTAAATAAACTTTCATTTTTTTTTTTCCAAAAAAATATTACATCACCATGTGGACTATAAAATAACTGTAGTTCCTAATGACCTAGGATTCTTTACAAAAGACAAAAACCAACAAGAGTCAGTTCTTCTGAGTACAAATTGAACATAAGATTTAAGCAGTCTAGGATTATAATGACCATATTAACCAGCTAAATGAACATAAAATGGTAAAAGTCCAGTATAATTGCTTACGCGACTATCAACTCGAACCACAGTAGATTTTGATCATTGATTGTACCAAGGAAACCTCCTTCAATTCCATGTGAAAATTAGGTTGTCTGGGGCAGCAGTGCTCTTAATCTTTCATTAAGCTGAGCTTCCCGATGTCCAAGTTACCAACAAATTCTGGGATAAATTAGCTTCCACCCAACTGTTCGTCTCTTATCTTCTTCTTTATATATATATATATATATATATATCAAAATGAACAGGGGCTAGAGAAATATGAAAAACTCCCTCAAGTGCTGCACCAAAGAATAGTCCTAATTATAAGTGTGTCTGTGTGTCAACAAATTAGCTTAACAAGGCTAACACAGTTCGTTTCAGTGCCATGCAGATACCATTTACCACTTCCAACTAAATAGCTCCATAATTCAAGTTCTCCCACTTGAAAGGTGCAACCAACCCAATATCTGGGGCTCCTCGTAAAAACAGGCAGACACACACACATACAGCAGCAATGGCAAGCATTGAGTGAATATAAGGACGGTGAAGCAAACCTTGTGAAACTGGAGTTCTACCGTTGTACCTCATTGCTGCAGCCGCACACTTAGAACAAGATCCTTGGTCCAGTTTCAAGTGATTAGCAGGCCTGACTTCCTGATTCATTTCCACCCACAGTGGCTCAATCTCATTTCCAATAGAGACAGATACTTGACCATTTCTTTTATCAGTCAGTTTTTGAGCCACAAGTCTGTTATAAGAGGGGTTATTCCTCATTTCTGCGTATGCATAAGGGGAAAGCCCATTTGCATCAAGAAGGGAGTTCCAGCAGTTCAAGCCAATCTGAAGAAAAAGATACGAGAATTTGAGAGAACTTTTTTATTTTATTTTATGGGGATGAGTAATAGGCAGTGCATAAGGGAATCCAGAAGAACTGTGTGGTCATAGAGAACAAACTTGTGTAATTCATGCAGAAAAAATCAAGTTACCAAAAAAATATCGAGAACATACCTCATGTGGGTCACTTGTAAGGGAATCCACTATATCATCCAATCTTGATGAACAAGCAGCCAAATGCAAAGGTGTAATTCCACCAGGTCCGACAAGATTTGGCAGGAATATGTACTGCTTGGACATAGTATTAGTATCATCAATTGAATAATTTATGAGCAAATCAATCATTTTCTTGCATCTTCTTTTAACAGCCCTGTTCAATAGATGAATTTCTGATAACATCGCCAAGGACTCCATCTCCATCCCTTCTCTACTCAAGTTTATTTCTACCAAGATGTCTAGAAGGCCTTTGACCAACTCACAAAAGTCATGCTCAACAGAAAATATTAGCAAAAATTTGAAACGGAAAATCATAACTGGGACTCTCAAGTAAAGATGATTTGCACTTCTCTGAAATAGCCATCCAAGTTCATTCAAGAAGGGAGAATTTCATCTCTTGACCTCGGCCTTCCTGTATCCTGGAGATGATCAGCCAAAATGTCCTCCTCTATTTTGCCACTTCACTAATATCATGCTCTAGAAGTCTCAGTTCTTGACAAATAGCCTTGTCAGCTAAATAATGGAAAACTGGCACCGCGCAGACCGTTTTCAACCTGTATGAACAACAATGTTAGATTTCACATGACTTGTTTATATAGATTGGTTAATTTTGAAATTAATATGTACAATTAAATGTACCTCAATGAAACATCGGCCAAGAAAGCTAGACGATGGAGAAGTAACTTTAAAGTTACACAAGCTTATCTCATCATATTCAGAATCTTCACATGTTGATGCTGAAACCTTTTATTGTGTAGTCATCTGTGTGAGAGCAATTAATCCTGCAAGATTATAAAATTGTGTGAGAATAAAACCAAAGATATATTAAACATTACACTCTTTTCAATAGGATCCACATACTTAGTGCCTGTCATAATCAAATTTCGACCCCGGAGCAAGACAGCCGTCTCTTCGCCACCTACAACTGCCAATGGTGAAACAGATACCAACTCGGGTGAAGTCCATGCTCTCCGTGAATTGAAGACACGAATCTTCCCTGCAAATTTAGGGACACAAGTAAACAATCAGAAGAGAGAAATATTTCTAAACTTCGGTATAGAAAATAAAAATTATATTTTTAAAAAAAAGTCCTTCAAATGCTCATTTTTATCTACCATGAATCAAGAAATAAGAACCAAATAGGAATAAGTTCCTGGAACTTATCATTTACTTTGACATACGGCAGTTCTACAAATTATTACAAAAATTTAAAAGTAAACAGAAAACCTTACCATCTACATGCAAAGCCAATTGCTTGCCAGTGCAGACTAGAAACCTCCCATTACTCCAGAAGTCAGTATTGAAATCTTTAGTTAAAGATTTGCAATAGCGAACTAGTTTTTTCTCAAACTGCAGAGACAGCAACAATGCAATAATTCAAACAAAATATTCTGAAAATATAAGCCAATGTCTTTAGCATCAGTTCACTCACTTGCTGCCACGATGATGACGACATTGATAAGTAAACTGATAGAACCACACAGCCAGGCCTAATGTAGCTCTCCATTTCAGATGGGCAGTTCAGAAGCCAGTTGTAAATCTGAAATTGAGAACAATAAACATTAGCAGCCTGCTAGTAAGATGGTATTATTCCATAGCCAAAGAAAATTTTCTACCTGTGTCCTCAATGTTCCTGGCAAATGACTGGGGTCCTTGTCAAAAAGTTTGAAAATTATTCGTCCAGTGCGATCCTGTGGTGTGAAATCATCAACTACAGTACAAAATCTAACCAAATAGAACTGAAATGACAAGAAGGGCCAAAACCAACGATGCATATTGATTAAGGTACACTTACCTGGGGATCAGAGTTCAAGCTAGAGGGTGAATGATCAGACCCAGAAGAAGATGTGTATCCCGCCTGATAAGGAAAATTCTGGACCGAAGCAACATCAGTTCCCATATTTGAATTGGCAAACAGCTGCAGTGATGTATTACAACCAAATTGATCAATAGCTCTGGAATTTACAACACCCTCTCCACTGTTTGATGTACTTCCAGACTTGAGTGCCTGTCTCAATGACTGTACTGGAAACAGCTTCTGCACAACAGGTGGCGAAGATGAAGGTGTTCTGTCATTTGACGGGTTACTGCTGTCAGAAGAGAAGTATTTTCTACTAGCAGGCAGTTTTGGTGGGCAATTATCCTCAGGCGAGGAGCTAAATAGCTGTAGGGGTAAATTTGGATTCATCTCTTCAACATGACCATCTGAATCCTCAACAGGAGATTGTTGACTTGAACTACTTCTCTCTGTCCCAACACAGGGAAATTCCAAAGAAGGTGCATTTTGCAAATTGAGACAGGTAGCTTGATTGGAGCACGATGAATTAGTTTTCTCAGAATCACTTCCTAAACTGCTTCTTTCAGCCTGGACTTCCAAATTATTAGGAGTACTGGTTGCTGGAGTTGTTGAAAGAGCTGCAAGCAAGTCCATGGTTGATGGATGAGCGCTTCCATTCAGTTGGCTACGATTTTCAGATGGAACTTGACTGGATTTACTGCGGTTCAAACTTTCCAAAATGGGCAACTTTGAAGCCAAATTTGCAGGCAAAGGTAACGAATTTATTTTTGCCAGAATTTGTAGAAGCTGATCTTTGTCAGGTGTAGTGAGAGCATGAGAAAACTTATCCTCAGTATTCCCTGAAACACAAATAAATTGAACCCATTAGAGAACAAAAGATATGTGTGCATCAGACAAGCATACTTTGGAACTCAAAATGTTCATAGAAAGAAGGAAGTTTTACTTTACAGTCAGCTACAAGCAAAATGCATTCCTTTTGTACTATAGTTCATACACCAACCGAGAGCAATAAAGTTAGTGTAGCCTAACAAATGAATTAGTTCACTTGATGAAAAGTTCTATCCTCCACCCTTCATTTTAAGAGTGGTTATAAACTTAAACTGTGGGATGGTGGTAAAACATGAACCAAAAGGTAAAAA
Organism: Asclepias syriaca; assembly: GCA_027405835.1. Classification (NCBI taxonomy): domain Eukaryota; kingdom Viridiplantae; phylum Streptophyta; class Magnoliopsida; order Gentianales; family Apocynaceae; genus Asclepias; species Asclepias syriaca. The sequence goes on along the minus strand of CM049934.1, from coordinate 2,636,207 downwards.
ATATATACATATAACTAAGAGCAATAGAGAGAGATTGAAATCTCCTTTTACACGATAGATTCATTTAACATATTCAGGAACTGACCTTGGGTGCGAGTGAGAACAGCCAGCAAATTAACAATATCCAATTCCGCATTCCCAGTATTTTGGTTTCCAGGGAGTAACAACCGTGAAGTAGTATCCTCTGGCAGTGTTTTCCTTCTCCTCCTATTATGCCCAGCAAGTCTACGCCTACAACTTCTCTTCCCCTCATCAAATTCTGTAAGAGGGTGGAACCTGACAGAAGACATCCAATACTGATTCAATTGCTCTACCCAGTACCCAAAGAAAGCAAAAATGGATAAAAACAATACCAAAAAAAAAATCACACAAAAGTAAAACCACATACATCCCAACATAGAGCTCATGTAATAACAGAATAATGTGTAGGTAAAGAACCTGCTACATTGCTGACAAAATCGTTGCATTTGTTTAGCCACCAAAGCATTAGTTGCTTTACTGTGAAGGCCACACACCTTATGTCGTCGGTGATAATCTTTGGCATGAGATAGATCTTCTTTACAATCATCAACCTGGCACATAGGATAGGTAGCAGTTCCAGGAGATCCAGATCGGACCCTTTTACTCGGCCTTGAAACAGGTCCCTCTAAGGACACAAAGCTAGTGTCTTTGCCTACGCCACCAAGCTTAAGGCGGAGATCGTCAGCATCTTCATCCACAGGGATTGACTTGCTGAAATTTGGGGTATTATTGGAGTGGTCCCTTGTAGGTGGTGGTTGGAGCTCTGCAGTGCCCAGACGGAGTACATCAGATTCCAGTGGTTTAGCAATAAACCTGGTAGCGTCCCATTCCCATTGCTTTGGGTTCCACGAGTCCAAAGGCTTGTGAAACTGGGGATTAGGTGCAAAAGGAAGGCTACGCTTTCTGGCCATGGGATGGGATTCGCGGAAATGGCCAGCGAATGGTTGGTGTTGGGGGAGGAAAATTGGAGAAGCTATTTGTGCACTAACATCCTCCATTTCTCCCAAAATTTTCCTTTACTTCCAAGTACAAGACTGACCAATCGGAAGACCTATATCCCAAAAAATTCATGGATAACAAACAAACAAAGAAAAAAAAAACAGAATCAGAAGGAAGTATGCTCCAAAACAGACTTTGGAAAAAAAAAGAAAAAAAAGAGAGTAGAATAAGATTCTGATAGAATTGAAAAGGCACAAAAAGAAAAACAGAAATTGATCAGCAAGATGAAAAGCAATTGGCTGTGATGATGAAAATTAAGGACATGAATAGATTGATGGCCTGGCAAGACATCAATTTTTCCAATAAAAAAGAAACAAAAAATCTTTTGGACTTCGATATATGTGTATAATATATATATATATACACGAAAGTAAAATTGAAGAATTGGGGGATGAAAGACCGAACAACAAAAATCTAGAAGAAGAAAAAATAAAACAAAAAAGGCAGAGCAATAGAACTGAACTGACCTTTTAGGGTTTACCGGAAGCCATACGAATCTGCAGCAACGTCAACTCCCAACTCCAATCAAGTCAAAAGGGTTGTTGAAAAATAAATAAAAAGGTTCAAGAGATCTTGATAAGAGCCCAAAGAAAAAAGAAGAATCAAGCGGGAAGAAGAACAGATCTGATGCTAAAAAAAAATTAAAAAAAAAAAAAACAGAAACAGAATTAGCAGGTCGTTAAGAGCGTTGGCGTCGGCGGCTGTGGTGGTAGTGATGGTGGTCGTGCCGTTCGCCTTCCTTCTCTCCTCTCTCCTCTCTCTCTCTCTCTCTCTCCTCTGCAGCTTTGTTTCCAATTGAGCAAAAAAAAAACTATTCTTTTACTTTTCTCTCACCTTTCTTTCTTCCTTCCTTCCTTCCTTCCTTCTTTCTTCTTTCTTCTTCCATTCATTCACTCATTCATTCATTTCCAAAATTTCTTACTTTGAACAAAAACAAATATACTATTTTAACCTAATAATAATAATAATTACATTAATCAGTTTTCCTTCAAAGCCTTTTCTTTTCTTTATGTTTTCTTTTTCTTGGTGTACGTATGGTGTACACGACAACACATGAGTGAGAAAGAAAGAAAGAAAAAAAGAGAGAGAGAGAAAAAGCTAGAGAGAGAAAGTAGGGTAGGAATTTAAGAATTAGGAATTCAATAGTTTCCCCCAATAGGAACAGTCATAGTAGTACTGAAGGAATGAGAAGATAGCTGATTATTACCCAAATATATATACATACACACACATATATATATATATATATATATATATATATATATATATATCAACGATTTTTTACTACTTTTTTTATAATAAGTAATAATTAAAAAAATATAATTCATTTCATAACACTTTTATATTTATTTATGATTCTAAAAATAAATAATTAATTATTTATATTTTTAAGAATATATATATATATATATATATTAATGGGACAAGTAAGTATGGTTATTTTATTAATATTCGAAATTTTTTCCTAAAATAAAAATAAATTATAATATTTGATATATTTTTAATGTATAAAATGTAAGAAAGGTAATAATAATGTTGACCAACGGATAAATAAAAATGATAAAATTTTATCCCATTGGCGCGGTCAAGAGATAATTTAAAAAAAAAAATATATATATATATAATATATATATATAATCAGATATTTAAATTATGGTAAAAATATATTATTTAATATTTTCTTACCTTTTTTTTAAATTAACATCAATTACTTGTATTTATTTTTTTCACATGTTACACATAAAAATAAAAATAAAAAGATTTTACTTATAATATTATGTATTATAAAAATTAAAGTTTATTATTATTTTATGTCTGAATGACAGTCGTACATAGTACTAGTAATTTATATTTATATTATATATATTTAATTTAATAAAGAAAATGGGGGAAAAAGGGAAAATAAATACGGAAAGTCCAGCAATAGATGGGCCCCACTTAATGACAAACGAATTATCCACGACCTTTCTTTCTTTACTCCCTCTCGAATATTAGCTAATAACAGTTGCGTTCGTTTACTATTATGACGTAAGCCTTACTTTTCGTTTTTTTTTTTTTCCTTATCTTTTTGGTTCACACATTTGACTTAATTTTTTTATATAATAATTAATATAAAAAAAACACTTAATACTTTACTAAATAATTATTAAGAAAATCTAGAGGAAAAAAAAATATAATATTATTTCAAATTATTTGATTTTTTGAAAATTTTAAGATTATAAATAAAATCACTACTAAAATTAGTAATTTAAGTTTAAATTAACAAATTTAAAAACAAAATTTCTATAAAAAGAAACTTTTTAAAAACAAAATTTCTATAAAAAGAAACTTTTTAAAAACAAAATAGGCCCAATTAGGTAGTAGAAGCTATAAAATGGGAAAGGGAGGAAGAACGAGGAAGGAGCTGGTAAGGCGTACGAACCCGGAAACCACCACCACCTTCCCAAATCCGGTCCTTTTTTTCCGTGCAGTTAATTTACATTTTTGCCCTTTCCTCTATTCTGTAAATAGCCGTCCTCTCATCTCACGTCACCTTCACATGGCTACGTGACTTTGGGGCCATCCCTCCAAAGATATGTATGACTCGGTGCCAAACCTTTTCAAATGTCATTTATGCCCTTCCTATATCTTCGCTTTTTTCCACTATAAACAAATTCATTTATAGTTGTCCATTAGCAACACAATTTCTTCCACCACATCTCAAATTTACTATTGTAAAGTCAATATATATATATATAATTTTGTTAGTTTTTCTATTTTATTTTTTCTCTTTATTTCAAAAGAAAAATTTGTTAAATTCATATTAGATATAAATTTTCTATTTCCTTTTTTAAGTATTCTATAATTTTTTTTATATACAATGTACAGTGGATTAGACAGCTAGCGTCAGATTTCTACACTTATTTTTTTTAAACAAGATTCGAATTTGATATGTCACGAATAAAAATTAAGTTACTTTTACTTGGATCAACAAGTATTATTAGTGGTGTACAATTATAATTATTGAGTTTGCAAACGAATTTAAGGATCATGTAATTCGGTAATTTAAGATAGTTAGTAAAAAAATTCTTAAATGATTCTTTCATGCGGATGATTGAGGGTTCGAATCTCAAATTGGAGTGGATAGCTCTATCTTAAAAAGTTTTGGATTAAGTCTTCACCCTCAAGTAAGAGTTGAACTATGTGACTAGTCCGCAAGCCGAATCTGAATTAGTCTCATCGAAAATGAGGACACCAGGCACCCCAAATGGATAGCTTCAGCTTAAAAAGCTTTCGGTTAAGCCCTCACTCTCGAGTAAGAGTTGAACTTTGTAAGCACTCTGTAGGTTGAATTCGAATTAGTCTCACCGAAAGTGAGGACACTGGGCGCTCTAAATGGGTAAAAAAATCTCGAGTAAGAGTTGAACTTTGTGAATACTCCGCAGGCTGAATCTAGATTAGTCTCACTGAAAATGAGGACATCGGGCACTCTAAATAGATAGCTCCAACTTAAAAAGTTTTGGGTTAAGCCTTCACCTTCGAGTAAGAGTTGAACTTGCTTTGTGAGCACTCTGAAGGCCGAATCCAGATTAGTCTCACCGAAAATGAGGACACCGGGCACCCCAAGCCATCACCCTCGAGTAAGAGTTGAACTTTGTGAATACTCCGCAGACCGAATCTAGATTAGTCTCACTGAAAATGAGGACACCGGGAACTCTAAATAGATAGCTCCAACTTAAAAAGCGTTGGTTAAGCCTTCACCATCGAGTAAGAGTTGAACTCTGTGAGCACTCCGCAGGCCGAATCTAGATTAGTCTCACTAAAAATGATGACATCGGGCACTCTAAATGGATAGCTCCAGCTTAAAAAACTTTGAGTTAAGCTTTCACCCTCGAGTAAGAGTTGAACTCTGTAAGCACTCTGCAGGCCGAATCCAGATTAGTCTCACCGAAAATGAGGACACCAGGCACCCCATGCCCTCACCCTTGAGTAAGAGTTGAACTTTGTAAATACTCCACAGGCCGAATCTAGATTAGTCTCGTCGAAAATGAGGACACCGGGCACCCCAAATGGATAGCTTCAGCTTAAAAAGCTTTTGGTTAAGTCTTCACTCTCGAGTAAGAGTTGAACTCTGTGAGCACTATGCAGACCAAATTTGAATTAGTCTCACCGAAAGTGAGGACACGGGCGCCCTAAATGGGTAAGAAACTCTCTAGTAAGAATTGAAATGTGTGAGCACTCCGCAAGCCGAATCCAAATTAGTCTCATCGAAAATGAGGACATCGGGCACCCCAAATGGATAGCTCCACCTTAAGAAGCTTTGGGTCACTCTGTCAGGCGGAATCCGAATTAGTCTCACCGAAAGTGAGGACACGGGCGCCCTAAATGGGTAAGAAACTCTCTAGTAAGAATTGAAATCTGTGAGCACTCCACAAGCCGAATCTAAATTTGTCTCATCGAAAATGAGGACACCGGACACCTCAAATGGATAGCTCCAACTTAAAAAGCTTTGGGTTAAGCCTTCACTCTCAAGTAAGAGTTGAACTATGTGAGCAGTTTGCAAGCCGAATGCGAATTAGTCTCATCGAAAATGAGGACACCGGGTACCCCAAATGGATATTTCCAACTTAAAAAGCTTTGGGTTAAGCCTTCACCCTTGAGTAAGAGTTGAACTCTGTGAACACTCTGCAGGCCGAATTCGAATTAGTCTCACTGAAAGTGAGGATATCGAACGCCTCAAATGAGTAGAAAATTTTCGAATAAGAGTCTGTGAATATTTTATAAGAAAAATCTAGATTAGTTTCATCAAAAGTAAGAACACGGGACGCTCAAAATGTGTAGGAGAAAAAAAATGAAGGGCTATGTAAGTGTTTTGTTTGGTATGGGCATGGTTGGGTTTGTCAAGTCAAGTTGGGAGGAAAGGGCAAAATAGGGCTAAAGGAGGAGGAATAATCCCCTGTAGTGTACGTGCAAAATTAAATGGTAAAGAACAAAAGATGGTGGGTCCGTTCTCATCGTTACACCCGTCAACACATGAAACACCGGTTTTCTGTGTCACCAATCTCAAACGTACTGCTTTTTTTTTTTCCCTTATCCTCTTCTCCTACTTATTTTAACATGAAATTAAATCAAAAACCTTTTTCTTTAAAATTTTTTTTCTATTTAGGTATGAATTTTATGTATTAAATATTCATCAAATTATTACACCACACATTTTTTAAATAGTTGTATAGATGGTCAAAAGAATAATTGGTGAGTTTGGTCCAAAATAAATTTATGTTTAACATCCCAAATATTTTTTTTAAATGAACAATAAAGTCTTATTAGATGGATTTCGTAAAAAATATTAAAACTTTAATGGTTTTTAAATTTAATTAATTAAAAATAAAGATAAAAAAGTCATTACAAAAGGACAAAATAAAAAATAATATTTAAATAAAAAAATAAAAATATCTTCACATTTAAAATTTAAAAAATAAAAAATTTATCAAAATTTTCGTCAATTTTCATCTTTTTTTAATACAAATCAGATTTGTATCGTTTTCTTACATTTTTAAAGAAAAAATATTAAAAAAAAAAGAAAAGAAAAGAAGAAGTGCATGAACAAATTTTTTTATTAATAATAATATTTTTCTCATAACAAAAATATTTTAATAGAAAACCTTTTTTTTTACAAATATTCTCTTTTTCTTTTTTTTTCTTTTTTTAGAGATGTTAAAAAAATGATAAAAATCTTATTTGTACCCGGAGAAGAAAGGAATTTTGATATTCTCATTATTCTGCTAGATTTTTTATTTTTAAAATTTAAAATTTAAAAATATTTTTATCCCTATATTTAAATTTTTTTACATGTAATGACTCTTTTATCATTGTTTTTAATTAACTAAATATAAAACCATTAAATTTTTAGGATTTTTGACAGAATCCGTCGAAAAAGACTTTATTGTTCACTTAAAAAAATATTTAGGACCTTAAATGTTAAAAAAATATTTTGGGACTAAACTTATCAAACATAAATTTGTTTGGGACCAAACTTACCAATTATTCATAGTCAAAATTTAAACTCTTTCAATATTATTTATATTATTTTTTTAATAGATAATTATTTGAAAGTGAATGTGTATATATATATATATATATATATATATATAGTATTATATATATATTTTTAAAATAATATCATAAAAAAAACAATTAACCGAAAAAAATATTATTTGTGGGGATGACACCAATCTCTCACGTTTTGTTAAATTCAGCAATGGCCTCATCCAATTTCTTCATTAAATTTGTAGATTAATGGAGTTTTTTTTCTTTTAAGACGCAATTTGTAACTATTTAAATTTAATTATATATTAAACTATTGAAAGATTTATGTCTCAAATTAGTGATATTTAACATTATAATAGTCATTGAAGAAAAGTCTAGAAGTCCCCAGAACAAATTCATAGCTGTTTAACAGATGGAGATCAAACCAACGACAATTAAAGTTAAATTCAGTCCGAGATCAGTCCAAAATAGTTGTTCAACTAATCGAGATCAAGCCAACTAACGGCCCTCGAAGTTGAATCCAGTCTGAAATTAGCCCAAAACGTGTATCGGATAAATTAGAATCCATTAGATCGATATCAAATCCATAAAGGCCATCAAGCCCACGACAGATCGAATCAGCGGATGAATAGAAATAGAGCCCATAAAAAAAATCAAATGTAATTTTATTACATGTAACTTATTTTCTTTGTAATTTTTTAGGTATAGGAAATATGACAATCTCTCTAATATTAAATATATTTAAATAGTGTAATGACATAAATACTTTTAAATTTTTATTTTTTTAACTTAACGAATGATTTAACTGAATTTTTAACCGAAAGATCAATGTCATAATTCTTTTATAGTTCGAGAACTAATTCTATAAAAACATTGGGACACAATATCATTAAACACCTATAATTTGGAGACTGTTTATACAAATTTACCTTAAAGTTTACAAAATTAAACCGTTCAATATTTAAAATTATTACTTCAATTAATCTAAACTCAACCTAAATTATACATCATAACTTCTCTTATAATATCAAACTCATGACTTCATATTAATCGCTTCTTTCACGAAAAAAAACCTTAATTTTCATTATGTAATAATTCAGGAAAGTAAACTTTTAAGTACAAATTGGATGCTAATTAATTCCAATCACTAACTTGTACTTGCAATAAGTCACAAACATACGTAGTTTTTATGACCCTTTGATGATTTTATCAGTAATTGTAAGACGTGAAGAAAATACATTACACAGAATTTGTTATACGCATACAAGAAATGACTAAAAACTCTTCCTATTCAACTAGTTTACTATTTCGGATAAGTCATATGAATACACGTCAATTATATTTGTTATATACATTTGTCCCTGAATCATATGTTCATGATCTCGGTCCAATAATATATTTCCAGATGATATATATATTATAATTTTTCTTCTTACGTTCTTATCACTGTTCTAGAAGCTCTAAGTTCAGGTAAATCATATGAACACACGTCAATTATATTTGTTGTATACATTTTATCCTGAGTCATATGTTCATGATCTCGATCCAATAATATATTTCCAGATGATATATATATATATATATATATATATATATATAATATATATTATAATCTCAACTTGTACTTGCAATAAGTCACAAACATACGTGGTTTTTATGACCCTTTGATAATTTTGTCATATTTGTAAGACGCGAAGAAAATACATCACACAGAAATTGTTATATGCATACAAGAAATGACTAAAAACTCTTCCTATTCAACTAGTTTACTATTTCAGATAAGTCGTATGAATACATGTCAATTATATTTGTTGTATACATTTGTCCCCGAATCATATGTTCATGATCTCGGTCCAATAATATATTTCCAGATGATATATATATTATAAATTTTCTTCTTACGTTCTCATCACTGTTCTAGAAGCTCTAATTTCAGGTAAGTCATATGAACACACGTCAATTATATTTGTTGTATACATTTTATTCTCGAGTCATATATTCATGATCTCGATCCAATAATATATTTCCAGATGATATATATATATATATATATATATATATATATATATATTAATCTCAACTTGTACTTGCAATAGGTCACAAACATACGTGGTTTTTATGACTTTTTAATGATTTTGTCAGTAATTGTAAGACGTGAAGAAAATAGATCACACATAAATTGTTATATGCATACAAGAAATGACTAAAAACTCTTCCTATTCAACTAGTTTACTATTTTGGATAAGTCATATGAATACACGTCAATTATATTTGTTGTATACATTTGTCTCCGAATCATATGTTCATGATCTCGGTCTAATAATATATTTCCAGATGATATATATATTATAATCTTTCTTCTTACATTCTCATCACTGTTCTAGAAGCTCTAATTTCAGGTAAGTCACATGAACACACGTCAATTATATTTGTTGTATACATTTTATTCATGAGTCATATGTTCATGATCTCGATCCAATAATATATTTCCAAATGATATATATATATATATATATATATATATTATAATCTCAACTTGTACTTGCAAGAAGTCACAAACATACGTGGTTTTTATGACCCTTTGATGATTTTGTCAGTATTTGTAAGACGCGAAGAAAATACATCACATAGAAATTGTTATATGCATACAAGAAATGACTAAAAACTCTTCCTATTCAACTAGTTTACTATTTCGGATAAGTCATATGAATACACGTCAATTATATTTGTTGTATACATTTGTCCCTGAATCATATGTTCATGATCTCGGTCCAATAATATATTTCCAAATGATATATATATTATAATTTTTTTTCTTACGTTCTCATCACTGTTCTAGAAGCTATAATTTCAGGTAAGTCATATGAACATACGTCAATTATATTTGTTGTATACATTTTATCCTGAGTCATATGTTCATGATCTCGATCCAATAATATATTTCCAGATGATAATATATAATATATATATATATATATATATTATATATATATATATATATTAATTTTTTTTTGATTCGTCAATAAATGGTCTGGTGCCACGTGTGGGTGATCCGATGTCATTTGATGATCTCCCTCTGTCAAATACCCGTTTCTTGATTGTCTACGTGTCGTAAAAGATTCGCCGTCTTGCAATGTTGGGCCTGCAAAACAGTGAAGTTTAACCGGAGGGTGGAAGGTCTCCGGTAAAACCCTCCGATGCTTAAGTCAGTGACGTGACTGTATGAGAAGTCAGTGGTGTGACTGTGAGATGGGTGATTTAGAGAGAGATTAGTATGATAATCTGGCCTTACCCTTATTACTTGTATGGGGGCGGTATTTATAGGGATTTAACCGCCCTTGTCAAGTAGCTTGGGTGATTCGTTAGTGAAATCTGATGGTTACCGGATTTTGTGGGAAGATATGAGATCCCCCCTTTTTAGTAGGTTGTTAGGGGAATATTTGACCGTGATTGAGTCAAATGTTGACCATAAGAAATGTGGTTGATCAACGAGTCTGATCAAAGTACTGAAGTGTAGTGACTTCGGCACGAGGCAAGGCGGAGTGACCATGGAGCTCGGAGTCCCGTTTGGTGTATGGCGAAGTGGGGTCGCCACGTCATGCTGGTTGGACTGACATGTGTGTCTGGTGGGTCCCGTTTGCTTAGTGTGCTTGCCTAGTCAGCGTGAGGGTATTTTCATACCTCTTAGTGGCCCCTCGTCGAAGTGGAAGAATGATCCTTCTTTCCCTTCGACGATACTAGAAATCCCTTGTTCTCCGGGGAGCTTGTTCTGTCATTAGCAGTTTCTGAACAAGTGTGAGCCGGGGGCGTGTAACCTGAGGAGGCGTAACCCGGGAGGGTGTAGCCCGAGGGGGTGCAGCCCGCAGTGAAAATGACCCGATAGGGTGTGGGCAACCCGAGTGGGTGCGTCTTGGCAAAAAAGTCTGACCTAGAGAAGTGGTGTAACACCTGAAGAGGCGTGACCCTGCGGAAGGGTGTAACACCCGGCAGTGAGGTGTAACCTGACTAAGTGGTCGGACCCGGCGGGGTGGTGTAACACCTGAAGAGGTGTAACCTGGCGAAGTGGCGTAACACCCGGCAAAGAGGTGTGGCCTACCGAAGTGCTTTCACTTGGATCGAGATTGGACTCGTTGGCGAGGTGGTCGGAGTGTCTGGTGACGATTGACTTCCTCGGTGCGGGGTTAGATTCCCATGATGGCGGTTCGGTTACCGAGAGGTCGGCTAGCCGTTTCGCGTGTCCAGAGGAGGCACCTTTTGCGTTTCCCCACGCGCGTGCAATGATGGCGCCGCACGTGAGCTGTCAGAGAAGTGACTCCTGGTGTGACCTCGACCCGGTTGGAATCGGGTCAGGCGAGGCGTGTAGGGGAAACTGAACGGTTTTTGAATTTTTCCCCCCTCTTATAAATAGTTCACTTTCCTTCCTTGCGAGCCTTTTACCATTTCTTCTTCTTCTTTGTGATATTCTGTCATTCAAAAACTCTATGTATTTCCATTCTTCCGTTCTCTTTCACCCTTTCTTTGTTCTTCTCCCCAGAAACTTTCTCGGTTTCCTCAGTTTGTTCCCGGCGAAAACACACTTTCTGCAACTTCCCCAAGTTCCTCCCACAGTTCCGCAGGTAAGAGAAGGCATTGTCCTTCGGTTTTTTGTTTATGTTCTTTTTTTTTCTTTTGATTCTTTGTTTGGGGATGTCTCTGAGGGTTTTAGTGTGTTTGAGGAAAGGGCTTTTTCTGGGGAAAAGGGGTGGTTATGGCCTTTTTTGGAGTGATTTTAGGCTGGGTTTTCGGGTAGGAGTTTTCTGGAATGATGAACTGGATGAAGGCGAAGTGCGGGGACTTTTAGACTGTGAAATGGTGAATCGGAGTGAATGGACTTTAGTTTCTGATAGGACTTCTGTTTTGTGTTTGTAGATATGTCTGACTCAGAAAGTTCCGAGGTCCCAGTAGTTGCGGTGGAGTCTAGTTCTTCAAGCTCCACTTCGCAGTCCAGCTCTGAGGGTTCTAGCCCCGCTAACAGTGAGAATGCCGAAGTGTCTGATGCCGGCCCGAGTATCCTTGAGGCGGTCCCTTTAGCCCATAGGATGTCTAGGCACACGGGGGGCGGAGTAACTGTTGTGGGCTTCCCGTCCGAAGACCTTCGTGACTCCGATGTCCTCGAGGGCGAGGATGAGGACTCTGCCCACTCCGAAGATCTCCCGAAAACCAAAAACAGGTTGGAGGGGGACTTCGCCCTTAGGAAGAATACCCTTAGCGTAGATCTCCCCCTTTTATCCAGTGAGGTCGACCGGAGTAGGTTTAGGTTAATCTATCTCCGGGAGTGCGGGCGTATGTCCAATTCTTACATCCACATTCCTTACGAGCACTTCGTTTCTGGCCTTAGTTTGCCTTTAGACCCCGCATTTTGCGATTTCTTGAATCTGGTCAGATGTCAACCCGCTCACGTCCATCCAAACGGAGTTAGGTACTTCGTCGCCTTTACAGTTTTGTGTAGGAGAGTAGGTGTAGAGGTCTCCGAAAACTTGCTGAGGAAAGTTTTCACCGTCCTCCGCATGAACAACCTGACATTGTCACTTCGACCGCGTCCTAGTGTAGTTACCCTCTTTGAACTCCCTCCCAATAAGTTAGGTCAGTGGAGGGAGAAGTGGGTTTGTGTGGAGTCTAGAACGGGCTTCGCATTTTACCCGAATGTAAGGCACTTAGTCCTTGGCTTTCCCTTAAAAGGAACACCAAGTTCTCCGATTCGGATCGGAGGTTTTTAGATTTTGTCCGGAGTGAGCTGGGGGATGATCCCAAGACTCAGTCCAAAGTTTTCCTGACCAGCGAACTTATCGCTGACGAGAGTCGCCACGCCTGTGGGATAGGCGGGCCGGCAGCGGACAGTCGGCGGAGAGAGCTAGGGCTTGAGGACCTGACGGAGTACTCGATGTGGAGGTTGCACCCGGGAAGGGGTTTTTCTTCTGAGTGCTCGGTGTGTCAAGATCCCCGTAGTAGGGGCTGTCATGTTGCAAAGGGTAGAGTAGTTGTCGGAGTAGTTTTACTTTACAATTTTTTTATTTCCTTTTTTGTTAACCCCGACTTTGTCGTGTTGTGGCAGAAATGAGGATTAACTTTTCTGCACTCCGCAAGGGACCAGCCCAAGGCTCAGAGAATGTGAATCCTCCGAGGTCTGTTGATCGGTCCATCGTCACTCCACCGGCGGCAGGAGGCTCCAACTCTGCTCGCTCTCCGGCTGTGCGCTCTCCTCCTCCCTCCCGGTCCAAGGGGAAGGAGCCTGTCTGCGCCCCCCCCACCGAAGCGTGGTCTCGAAGGTGGTGAAGAGGGGAGATCCAGGGCTTTGCGGCAGAGGTTGGCGGAGTCTTCGGACTTGAGGGCTGTGGCTCCGGCTACCGCGGAGCGGTTGGCTTCACAAGGAGCAGCAGAATCTGGCCCCTCCATTCCTCCGTCATGGTCTTAGCTCCAGGAGGAGTTCCCGGTGCCGGAGTCAAGAGAGGGGCATGAGCACTTGGCCCGGGAGATTATCAGCGCTTCGCCTCCCTTGACGAACTTGCCTCTGCAGAATCGTCGGGCTAGGAGGTTCTATGGGGGGGGGGGGGGGGCGGTTATGCACCGGGCTATGGACCACGGGCTGCTCCGAAGTCTGGAGGAAGCTTCCCCCAGTCCGGAGAATGCATTCGGGCAAATCGGGGCCGGGTTGTCTCAGGTACCTTGCTAAGCCGATGTGTTTATACTTGCGTATTTTTTGTTGTTCTTGACTCATCCCCTTGTTGTTTGTCTCTCAGTTTTCCACCTACGTTGCTTACCTCTTCAGACAGGCCTCCGATGGTTCAGGTTTGAAGGCCGATATGGCGGACTTGGAGAAGAAGCACGTGGAGTTGGAGAACTAGCTCTCTGCCAAGGACGCAGCATTGGCTTCCGCGGAAGGCGAACTCCGTGCAGCCGAAGAGGCCATGGTGATGGCGGTCGCGGAGAAGGACAAAGAGTCCTCACGCCTGCTGTCCCTTCAGCAGATTCATGATGAGCTGAAGGCCAAACTCCGCGACCTCGACCAAAAGCTGAAGGAGGAAAGCTCGAAGCGGCGAGCTGCGGAGTCGAGGGTGGAGTTCTTGGAGTCAGAGGCCCACACTTCGCAAGTGGTGGAGGAGTTCCGCAACTCAGAGGGATGTCAACGGGAAGTGTTTGAGCTGGCAAATGGATATTACAATAGAGGATGCGCTCATGCACTTCGCTGTCTTCATCACCTCGCCCCAGATAAGGCGTTGTTGTGTAGGATTTTCGAGGGCACCTATACTGATCCCGAATTCAGAAACGGATGCGACTTCGTCCCGTTCAATGCCGACGAACTGGAGGAGATCGCTGAAGAGGATGGAAAGGAGGGAAGGCATTGGAGTCCGCCTGCAGCAGTGCATCCAAATCTGGATGAGTTGTGTCTCCAGCTCCGGAATGCTAGCGAGGTTGTTGGGGCTGACGTCTCCCCGATCTCGGTTGTTGCTCCGGTTGTCGCTACTGCGGAGCCAACGGTGGTCCTTGATGAGGAAGAGCCCGAAGTGGGGGACCGGGCCATAATGGTCGTAGATGTATATCCCGAGGTGGTTCCCCCTTCAGCCGATGTTGCTCCCCCTTGGGCCGAGGTTGATCCTCCTTCGGTCGAGGTTGATCCCGCATCGGCCGAAGTTGCCCCGGATGTGTAAATATTTTGTTGTTTTTTTCTTTTTTTGTAATATATTTGTAAGTTAATGAACTCCGATGCTTTCCTTGAATCTTTACTTCAAAATTTTATTCATTGCACTTCATATAATAAGTTAAAAAACTTGAACTTTGCAATAAGTAACGAGGACTTCGTAGGAGTTTTAATTGTAACCATAATCCAAAACTTTAACAACTTCGGAGGACCTTTAACCCATAATCATGAATGACTGAAATGACTTCGAAGAATCTCTATGAGTAGGTTTATGACTTCGAAGTAATGTTACCCTTGAACTTTTAATAAGTGTGGCTACTCCGGCAGATTATAATCAGAATCCAAAACCTTGAATATTCTGAGTGACTTCGAAGGCTCTTATTCGTCGCATATGCCGAGATCTTTTCATGAGTAACTGTTGTGACTTTGAGGACTTTATTGAAAGCGAGAAATAGTTTGGGGACCTCGTCGGGCGCTCAGCTTGCAGCTGGTGGCGGCGGGGTGCTTATTGAACGTAGCCTTGGCTCCGGCCGAACTGTTTCAGACGAAGTATTTCTTCATATGGTTGGCATGCCAGGGCCTGGGGAGTATTGTTCCTTCTTGGTCCATGAGGCGGAATGTCCCCCGGTGGACTTCGTCTTTGATCAAGTACGGTCCTTCCCAGTTCGGAGTGAGTTTGTTTGCTGTAATATGTCTTGTTGTTCCCTCAATCTTTTGGAGTACCCAGTCTCCGACTCCGAGCGGCCTATTGACCAAATTTTTGTCATGTGTGTGTTTGGTTGCCAACTTGAACTTGTCTGCTCTTAGTCGGGCGGTTATTCGCTTTTCTTCTAGCAAGTCCAGGTCTAGTCGGCGTTGGCGTTTATTGCTGTCTTCGTCATATGTAGAAATCCTATATGATGGAAGTGCGAGTTCGGCTGGTAAGACTGCTTCTGAACCGTAAACCAGGGCGTAGGTTGTTTCTCTTGTGGGCCCCCTAGCTGAAGTCCGCACTGCCCATAATGCGGCTGGGAGTTCGTTGACCCATTTGTTGGACTTTCCTTCCAGATTTTTTCTCAGTGCGGTGAGAATTAATTTGTTGGCGGCTTCAGCTTGTCCGTTTCCTTGCAGGTGTGCAACGGATGACTTCTAGTGTTTGATCCCTAGGCGGTTGCACTCCGCAGTGAACTTAGTGGCGAACTGAGTGCCGTGGTCGAAGATGATGGCTCGCAACACTCCGTATCGGCAAAGTACGAAGTCGTGGAGGAAATTGAGGACGTTTTCCTCCGTGGGAGCAGCCAGTGGTTTGGCTTTTATCCATTTGGAGAAGTAGTCGACAGCCACGATCAAGTATTCATGATGTCCGCGCGCTTTGGGGAACTTGCCCATGAGGTCGATCCCCCACATATCAAAGGGCCAAGCGGCTAGCACAGGGGTCTGCGGAACCGATGGAAGACGGGGTACGATGCTGAACTTTTGGCACGTATCACAGTGCTTTACGTAGTCCGCTGCATCCCTCCGTAATGTGGTCCAATAATATCCCTGATTTATCACCTTTTCCGCCAAGGGCCTCGATCCGGGGTGTCCACCGCAGATACCCTCATGTAACTCCTCCAGGATTGTCTGAGTGAGGTCGGACGATACACAGCGGAGAAGTGGCTTGGAGAAGGAACGTCGGTACAGGATATTATTGAGCACAGTGTATCGGGCCGCACGCTGGCGAATCTGTCTGGCTTTGCCCTTGTCTGCTGGTAGGATGTCTGAAGTTATAAAGTTCTTCAGCTCGTCTATCCATGTAGTGGAATCGGGCGCCGAAGTTTGAATCGGTGAGATATGCTCTGGGGTCGAGATTTGAATTATATGGACGTCGATGTCGTTGGGGGCCTCGCTAGATGCTATCTTCGCGAGTTTATCCGCCACTTCGTTGTTGTTGCGGTCAATCTTGTTGAGGACGAATTACCGAAACTGGGCGGCCAGCTGAGGTACTTTTTCCGCATAGGCTTTGAGGTTATCGGAGTTGACAGCAAATTCGTTATTGACCTGTCCGACTACGACTTGGGAGTCGCTAAATACTTTTAGTGAATTGATTCCCGAGTCGAAGGCCCATTGCATCCCTATGATTAAAGCTTCGTACTCCGCCTGGTTGTTGGATAAGGGATAGTTGAGTCGGATGCTTCAGACTTCATTGTGTTTGCCGGAGGGGGATGTAATGGTGGCCCCTACTCCTATTCCGTTGGCGTTTACTGCTCCGTCCACCATCATTGTCCACACTTCGTCAACAGGGAGTGTGAGGGGCGCTTCGTCGTCGGTGGTGGCCTCGGAAAATGATAACTCTGCCAAGAAGTCTGAGAGGGCTTGCGCCTTGATCGCTGCGCGGGGCGCGAATGTGAGGTCCAGGCCGCATACTTCGATGGACCACCGGAGCATCCTTCCTGATTGGTCTAGCTTGTGAAAGATTTGCTTCAGGGGATGGTTGGTGTATACTACCACGGAGTGGGACTCGAAGTACGCCCGGAGTTTTCGTGTAGTGATGACCAAGGCGTATGCCAGTTTCTCAATGTATGTGTAGCGGACTTCGGCATCCCTCAGCACTCGGCTGACGAAGTATACAGGAAGCTGCTGGCCGTTGGTCTCCCGGATCAAGGCTGACGTGATGGCTTGTTGTGCGGCCGATATATACATGTACAGGACTTCACCCGGAGTGTGGGCACTCAACAATGGTGGGTCTGCCAAGTAGTTCATCAAATTTTCCCAAGCCTTTGTGCATTCTTCATCCCATCGAAAAGTTTTTCCAGCGGTTTTCAAAGCTTTGAAGAATGGCAGACATCTTTCAGCGGACTTCGACACGAACCTCCCCAGGGCGGCAATGCAGCCGTTAAGGCGTTGTATATCCTTGACACACCGGGGTTCGGCCAGGTTTCGTATTGCCTCTATTTTTCGGGGATTAGCTTCGATCCCTCGTTCGGATGTCATGAAGCCGAGGAATTTCCCTAATTTTACTCCAAATGTGCATTTCGCTGGGTTGAGCTTGAGCCCGTACTTGGAAAGGGTGGTGAACGTCTCGCTCAAGTCATCTAGGTGAGAATGGCATCGTTTGGTCTTGACGACCATGTCATCCACGCAGGTCTCGACATTTCGGCCTATGTGATCTCGCAGGATCTTGTTCATCATCCTTTGGTAAGTGGCTCCCGCATTCTTCAGTCCGAACGGCATCATGTTGTAATAGTAGATGGCCTCAGCCGCCCGGAAAGATGTGTGGATTCAGTCCTCTGGTTTCATCCGGATCTGATGATAGCCGGAAAATGCGTCCATGAAGCTGAGGAACTCGTATCCCGAGGTGGAGTCCACAAGGGCATCTATGCGAGATAGTGGATAGCAGTCTTTCGGGCAAACTTTGTTCAAGTCTGTGTAATCCACACACATCCTCCACTTCTCGCTGGCTTTCTTAACCATCACCACGTTAGCGAGCCACGTAGGGTACTCTACTTCGCGAATAAAATTCGAGTCCAGGAGTTTTCGGACTTCGGATTGTATTCCCTTCTCTTTGTCATCTCCGAATTGTCTTGGCTTCTGCCTCACGGGTCAGAACGTGGGGTCTATGTTGAGCCTGTGTTCGGCGATGTCGGGAGAGATCCCTGGCATGTCTTGTGTGCTCCAGGCGAAGTTGTCGAGGTGGGTGGAGAGGAAGTGTGTTATTTCCGCCTTCATCGACTGTGGCATCTCACTTCCAATCTGGACCTTTTGGTCGAGATAGTCAGGGTGTATGGCGACTTCGTCGAACTCATTTTACTTGGGAGCGTCCGTATCCGGCACGGGTGTCGACTGGTCGGGGGCAGCGGCTTTCGCATGCTCTCTAGTTATTAGAACTGACCTGACTATTGCCGGTGGCAGCTTGAGTTCAGAGGTCTGTCGGGACTTCACCAAGTAGGCGAGTAGGCTCCTGGGGCTGCTCTTGACGTACCCCACTCCGCTGCGGGTGGCGAATCGGACTTGCTGGTATGATGTGGAGATGACAAGTTCGAAGGCGGCGTGCGCCGGAGTTCCAAGAATAGCGTTGTAAGGGGAGTCGATGTCTACTACGTAGAACTTGATCTCCTCTTCGCGGGTGCAGATGTCAGAGCCAAGTGTGACTTTAACTTTTGACAGTTCCTTTGACGTTGATTTTATGAGCAGTGAAACCCTCGAGCACTGTATTGCTGAGTTTCAAGTGGCTGTCATTCATCCCCATTTCTTTAAAACACTTGTGATAGAGGATGTTTTTGGTGGCTCCGGTGTCGATCAGTACTCTCCTGACTCGGCATCTGTCGATCCCTTGTCTCGCCATGCCTACTTCGTTGACGATGGGGAAAACGCGAGCCTCTTCGTTCAGCTCGAGGTCTTGGTCGGAGAAGGTGATCGGCTCATGTGGGAAAGCGTCGAAGTTCAACTCCTGGGAAGGCTTGCTCAAATTGTAAATTTTCCTTTTTATCTTTCTGATGGACTCGTACCGAGGAGTTATGACTTTGATCACTCGGTCGGGCCTTCCCCTAGACGGTTTTTCCGGCTCACGGTCCTTCTGTTGCCCTTCTCATGCTAGTTTTTCGATCAGTTTTTTGAATTGGTAACAATCTTCAGTGGAGTGTCCATAGTCCTGGTGGAAGGCGCAGAACTTCGTCTTGTCCCAGGTAGATCTGCCGGAGGTTTGTGATGACGAGGGCTCCCTTCCCCCGAGCTTTTCCCTGACGGCGGCGATGAGGTGCTCCTTGGACTTCGCTGGGGCGGTAGCTTCGGTTTTCCGCGTCCTGTTTTTGCCTCGACGGCCTTGGGGGGATGATTCTCTATGTCTTTCTTTCCTCCGATAGCGCGAATCTGTAGAGTTTCTTTCGGCGAGAGCAACCTTTTGGGCAACATTGAACACTTCGCCGATAGTGTCAGGCTTGCGGAGTTGTAGCTCCGTGTACAGTGATTTAGACCGGAAGTCGCTCTCGAAGCAGATGGCAGTGTCTTGGGAGATGTCGTCGATCTGGTCGTGCACTTTTTTGAAGCGTTCTAGGTATTCGAGCAGAGTCTCATCATCCCCTTGTTTGATGTTGGCGAGGTCGCTGCTGGTCTTGGGGATTATTCCCGTTGTGTTAAATTTGTCCACAAAGGCCTTTTCGAGCATCTTCCAGGATTCTATTGAGCCTGGCTTCAAGGCGGAATACCAACTCATGGCTCTCTCACCTAGGGTGCTGGGGAAGGCTTTGCACATTATTGTCTCATCAGTTGTTACGAGGTCCATGGACGATCTGTATCTGGTAATGTGCTCCTCGGGCTTGCTTTGACCGGTATATTGGGAAAACGTGGGGAGCTTTAGTTGTGGGTCCGCCATAGTGAGGTGGATCCACTCCGCGAAGGGTCCAGCATAGGGTGCTTTGCTTTTCTTCGGTTCGTCCTTGCGGGTCGGCTCCGGGCTTCGTTCCTGTCGGTCCCGCTTCGGCCTGTGGCCGTTACGGCGTTTCCTTTCTTTACTCGGCTGGTCGGACGGCTGACTCTACCCTACTTCGCTCACAGTGCGAAGTGGCTTGGCAGTCGGGCCTCTAGTCCGCCGACTAGCGTCATTCCGAGACCGTTTGTGTCGGCTTTCAGCGGGATCTCGGTCGTCGTCGGAGGAGTGAGGAGGCGAGAGGCCTCGACGCTGATACGCAGCGCGGAGTTGTCTCCATTGCTTTGAAAGGTCACGCTCCGCTCGGATTCGATCAAGCTCCTTTCGTAAGTCCACGACTTCCTCGGCCAGTCCGTTATCGTCCATAGCTCTTTTGCCGTTGAGGTGCTCGCGTAGGTCCGGTGACTTGCGAGGTGAGCCGCGGGGACCTAAGCGCTCCACGACTGATCGTGGTTGTGGTCGGTCGGGGACGTAGGATTGAGCCGCGCAAAAAGTCTCATGACGAGACGTGGGGACAGTGGTGTTAGGGCGGCTCCTCCGTTCACTTGAATGTTGTGACATCTCGAATCTCATAAAGAGGAATGTAAAATGATTTACGTTCCCGATAACAGAACCAAACTGATTCGTCAATAAATGGTCTGGTGCCACGTGTGGGTGATCCGATGTCGTTTGATGATCTCCCTCTGTCAAATACCCGTTTCTTGATTGTCTACGTGTCGTAGAAGATTCGCCGTCTTGCAATGTTGGGCCTGCAAAACAGTGAAGTTTAACCGGATGGTGGAAGGTCTCCGGTAAAACCCTCCGATGCTTAAGTCAGTGACGTGACTGTATGAGAAGTCAGTGGTGTGACTGTGAGATGGGTGATTTAGAGAGAGATTAGTATGATAATCTGGCATTACCCTTGTTACCTGTACGGGGGCGGTATTTAGAGGGATTTAACCGCCCTTGTCAAGTAGCTTGGGTGATTCGTTAGTGAAATCTGATGGTTACCGGATTTTGTGGGAAGATATGAGATCCCCCCTTTTTAGTAGGTTGTTAGGGGAATATTTGACCGTGATTGAGTCAAATGTTGACCATCAGAAATGTGATTGATCAACGAGTCTGATCAAAGTACTGAAGTGTAGTGACTTCGGCACGAGGCAAGACGGAGTGACCACGGAGCTCGGAGTCCCGTTTGGTGTATGGCGAAGTGGGGTCGCCACGTCATGCCGGCTGGACTGACATGTGTGTCTAGTGGGTCCTGTTTGCTTAGTGTACTAGCCTAGTCAGCGTGAGGATATTTTCATACCTCTCAATATATATATATATATATATATATATATATATATATTATAATCTCAACTTGTACTTGCAATAAGTCACAAACATACGTGGTTTTTAAGACCCTTTGATAATTTTGTCAGTATTTGTAAGACGCGAAGAAAATACATCACACATAAATTGTTATATGCATACAAGAAATGACTAAAAACTCTTCATATTCAACTAGTTTACTATTTCAAATAAGTCGTATGAATACATGTCAATTATATTTGTTGTATACATTTGTCCCCGAATCATATGTTCATGATCTCGGTCCAATAATATATTTTCAGATGATATATATATATTATTTCTTCTTCTTACGTTCTCATCACTGTTCTAGAAGCTCTAATTTCAGGTAAGTCATATGAACACACGTCAATTATATTTGTTGTATACATTTTATTCTCGAGTCATATATTCATGATATCGATCCAATAATTTATTTCCAATGATATATATATAATATATTATATATATATATATATATATATATATATTATAATCTCAAATTGTACTTGCAATAGGTCACAAACATACGTGGTTTTTATGACTCTTTGATGATTTTGTCAGTAATTGTAAGACGTGAAGAAAATAGATCACACATAAATTGTTATATGCATACAAGAAATGACTAAAAACTCTTCCTATTCAACTAGTTTACTATTTCAGATAAGTCATATGAATACACGTCAATTATATTTGTTGTATACATTTGTCCCCGAATCATATGCTCATGATCTCGGTCCAATAATATATTTCCAAATGATATATATATTATAATCTTTATTCTTACGTTCTCATCACTGTTCTAGAAGCTCTAATTTCAGGTAAGTCATATGAACACACGTAAATTATATTTGTTATATACATTTTATTCTTGAGTCATATGTTCATGATCTCGATCCAATAATATATTTCCAGATGATATATATATATATATATTATAATCTTTCTTCTTACGTTATCATCACTGTTCTAGAAGCTCTAAAGTGATACTTCACCAAATGCTCTAATCCTCTAGACTTTTGACACTTTGGATACCAAAGTGTGACAATTTTATCTAGTTTTAATTATCATTTGTCAAAATTAATTTTCATAATTTCACACACCTGTGTATATATATATATATATATATATATAGTTCATTCTCACCTCTCTGTAAGGGTAAAAGAGTAAAAACACATAAAAAGAAAGCAGACAAAGCAGTAGAAAAATGGAGTGTGGGGAATTTAAACAAACACCCTTTGCGTTCAAACTGAAATGGCCTAATAGCGGAGTCAGCAAAAAGAAACCGCGTGAAACTGACGGTGTTCGGCGCCTCCGTTTAAACATTTTGCCGCAGAATTTCGCTACAATTACGGCTCGTTAGTGAACGCACTAATTTTAGGATAAGCGACATTTTCACACTTTGTAAGTCAGAACATAAAACGACGTCGTACATAAATTAATTAGTCAAATCCATCACTTTTACCAACAAATTATTATTCTTATTATTTATCATAATTTTTTTTTTACCGATGACTGCCGGTCAGTGACGTGTAATTGTTATTCGTATTCTGCGTACAGTTAGCCGATCTAATTCTGAACTTGTCGTAATTTACAACGTTTTTGGGTAAATCAATAATATATATATATATATATATATATATATATAATATTAAAAATAAATTTTCTTTTCAAATTATTAAATTTATATTGATTTTTAATTTCAAAATTTATTTTCTAAAAACATGTAAGTAAGGTGAAGAACATATTTATTATTGAAATAATTGACTTTTCTACAAAAATAAATAAATAAATGATTTTTTTTAAAAACAATTTAGACACTTTATCGTTACTATATATATATATATATATATATATATATATATATACACGAATCTCATTAAATTACAAATAAAACCCTTATTAATTTTTAATTTATTTAGACAATAAATATGTAAAATTATTTTAGACAACAAATCCGACTAATAAGAGTCTGAACTTCCAATATATATATATATATATATATATATATATATGTATGTATATTTTGGTGTCTTATTAAATTCAATCATTTGATGCCTCTGGCGCTTTGTCTTCCATTACTTAGAATAAGTATGATTTATTAAATATGGTCAAAAATATTATTCTGGGTATCTAGTCGCTATTTTGACTTTTTCTTATTTAATTATAATAATAAAAAAATAAAAACAAAAAATATTTTATTCAATAGAATAATAACGTATTCGTAGACTAAAATATAAATGTGTGAATTTCACTTTTATGTTGTTTGAATAAAAATATTATATTTATAGTCATTTGGACAGTGACTATAAATAGTAAAGTGTTTTCTTGTAATAAAATTTATTTATTTTTATTAAAAAATATCTTTGCGTAATATTTTAATATTAGAAAAAAAATGATATCTTCTAGTAAAAAAGGAAGAAAAGAAGAAAAAAAAATCCAAAATTTGTTAGGTAAAAGAAATAAATCATTTTTTCACAAAATTAGTCAAAATTTTAAAATATTATCTTTTTAAACAACACCCGACTTTTCTCATCTCAAATTTTTTTTTTGTATCTCAAGTTTATTTATTTATTGTTTATAATTTTTTTAATAATATTTTTAGTTATTGTATTTGTATAATATATTGAACTCGTGACATTTTAAAATTAGAAATAAAATTAATTGAATTACATGTTTTTACATATCTTAAATTTTTAATATTAAATTTTTTTGAAATATTATTTTCCATTTATGACGTAATATATATATATTATATATATATATTATGACTTATAATTTCACAATATCTGCATACAAATTTTTTTATCGATTATTAAATAAAAATTTAAAATATTTTTTTTAATAATATATTTTAAAAATGTAAAACAGATAAAAGCTCTAGAATATATATATATATATATATATATATTGGTAGAAAGATGAATTATTATGATGGCAGGGCGAAACATGAAAAATGTAAATGAGTAAGCATATATTTTTCGTGGGCCGAAATGAAGTTGTTAAGTGGATTATCAATCAAAATAGCATATATATATATATATATATATATATATATACTTGCATTAGGCCCAAAATAGATAAAGAACAGGCTCAAAGCAGTCAGCAATGGCGCGACACCATCTAATTGCATACCTCCTTGGCGGTAAATGAAGAATGATTTTCTCAGCAATGGCGGCAGTTTATTGGTTGTTTCCTCTGAAATCCTCGTATCCACCTATGGAATTTAAATTATAGTTATTAGGCCAAAATGCACATTCTTCTGCAATACGAGCGTGGTATGATTATTAGTATGATTCTCTGGTCTCGATTTTATGTTAGCCGGAAGAACATGGTGAATTAGGGTTTCAATCGTTATTTCAAGGAATGACTGTGCAATCTGGAGCTCATTTCTCTTTTTCACATGTTTATTTTTTATTTTTTGTTTCTATATGCTTTTAATTTATTGCATTGTCAATTTCCGGACATTTTCCCATTGTTTTGTTGATATCTGATGGAAATGATCAAAGAGGCATCCTCAAGAACAAGGGAGAATATATATAGAAAAATGTTCAGAAAAAATGCTCCGAGATGAATAATGAAGATCGATAATACACAGGAGTTTTAGTTTGTAATGAATAACAGTGGAAGTATTTTTTACTCAAATTAGAATGAGAAATTGGATAAGCTATGAAATTGTTAGCGGATTGTGCAGGTTTATGATGGAAATTTAAGCCTCTTTGACATTGACAAATATTGAACCCTACATTAGACATTGGGAAGCTCATTCTTGATTATCAGGATGGTTGTAACTTGTGATATTGCTGCTGGAACTCTTGATGCTGATTTGTGATGAGAATGCTTTATTGGTATTGTTATTGCTTCTGATTCCTTTTTTGGGGAACTTAAGCATTCGGAGAATAAGGTGAGTTTTAAAATGGTAGAAATACCCCGAAGACAAACAGGTAAGATAGGTGCCCCGGATTCAAATCATAGTGGTGCACACTCCATAGGTAAAGTATATGTCCTAAAATGTATATAATGTTGTAAAAATTGGAAACACATAGGTACAATAAGCGTAAAACTGCACAATATGCATATGATTGGAGACCCTTGATACAATTAAGGTAGTAATCCAATCAATTATTTAGTTAAACTCATGCTTCAGTACACGTTTGTTGCATAAAAAATCTTGGACTAGATTCTAAGGTTGATTGGTTTTTTTTAGGTTCTTACTTGGTTATGGTCAATGTTTATGAAGATGAAAATGACTTTGTTGGAAGGATGTGGTTTGTGGGCTTTAGTTTTTTCAAATTTTTTTGCTTGTTAAGCTGCTCATCTTTCTCTCTTCAGCGAAATCCTTGCCTCTTTATATTTGCAGCCATTATTGAATAGATAGAGAAACTTATTGCATATGGTTGGCCTTTTCTGAAAGTATGATGTAACTTCACACTTCAATTGGTCCCAGGATTTCTTACAGACTGGAAGTTTTGTTCCTGGGTATTTCCCAGCAGCTTTCTATGTTCCTTGAAGTCTTTATATTAATTTGATATGGTTGCACACTTGCAAGAATTGTTTCAGGATTCTTTCTTTTCTTTCTTTTGGCTAGTTAGGCACAATTCTGTGATGCATGATTAACTCTGTTCCAACAATAGTTTGCTATACTCATTTAGGCTGTTGTCTCTAATTATCAGTTTTCTGCAATTTTGATCATTTTTCTATTTTCTTTGTCTCAGTGATTGTCTTAATAATTTCAATCATATTTTTTATTATGCAAGAGTCTTATTCTGTTTGCTAATAATTTAGAGCAAACATAAAGAGTTAGCTAGTCATAACAGTCCCTTGAAATAATAGAGAACAAAAATGGGATTTTTTTTTTGTACCTATGAAAAACTAATAAAACATGACCAATTTTCCTTTAGGATCTTAAAAGTATTGTTGATCTTTCATTTTTACTTGAATCTGTGGGAAAGACAATGAGTTTTTTAAATTAAAGCTGCAAACTAATAAAATATACCACTTAGTATTAAGTTTAGAAACTGATAATTAAGTAGGGCGAAATGCTTCCAAATCTGCACACAAGAGCAAATTGCGTAGGGCGAAATGTACTTGGACCCCTCCTTTAATAGGAGAATTGAAGATGAACTTTGATGCAGCGAAGGATGATATGACAACAGCAATTATTTCTACTATTTCTGTTGTGTTTTTGATTAATCTCTTAAAATATTCTATATCAGATGTACCACTTATCAAAAAAAAAATTAAAAAAAAAGGAAAAAAAGAAAGAAAAGAAACTGATAATTACATTCATGACATTCAAAGGCTAGGAGCAACCTGTGAATGGTGCCCAGAGCCTACTTCATTAGAGATGAGTCCCAACTTAGTTTAGTTTCACAATAGCAACAACAACATGAACAAACGAAGCTAAGTATAGAAGCTTCTAGAAATTATACATATAAATGTTGATTAGGTTTGTATTTTAGTCTTCATAAACGCGACACTCATCAGTTTCAGGATTTTCTTGACAGAAAGATTCAAGAGGGTCCTGTTCCAGCTGCAGCTTTTGGCGAAGATGAGCTTTGGCTTGGCTAACTTCCTCAACCTCATCCCAAGCAACCTTACATTCGTCGGTGGTATCATCTTCCCCACACACTTTCTTAGCTTCCATGACCTTCTTCTCAATCATCTCAGTAAGTTGCTGCTCCCTCATCTGTGTGCCCTTGTACTTCCCCATCAGTGCCCTTGGAGTACAGATCCGACTCTCCCTTGATGCCCTTCGTCCTTGTCTCTGCAGATTCAGAAGGGTAGAACCCTGGTGAGATGAAGAATAGCAAGTAGAAGAAGATCTTAATCGGAGAGCGCTGAAACTGGAATTGAAGGATGATAAATTTGCCATGAATGATGAATCCGGCCTGCTTGATCCGTCCTAGAGCAGAGCAGAGCAGAGAAGATAAGAACGATTTCTCTCGGATCTGAACTTTGGCGATATGCGACCCCCTCGCGGTATTACAAAAACTCACAAGAAAGGTATGATAATTAAAGCTGGCAATTATTTTGTTGTTTGACAAGAAAGTTGGACGGTTGGCATATAGCATGATAGCATCAGTTGTGCATTCATACATACATACATACATACATACATGCGTCATCCATAGATGGATAAATCCCTTAATTAATATATTTTAAGATATTTTACATACAAAAATTATATTTTAGGTGTATTTGTGTATATATATATATATATATATATATATATATATATATAAAATGTGTGATTTTTATTTGTATATTATATTTTATTGATTGAATAATTGTTGAGTTTAGTGGAAACTTAGTCTCAAAATATATTTTTTAATTTTAATTTTAAGAGAATTATAAGATTTTTTAAATTTAAGAAAGTTAATTATATTTATAATTTAATTAATTAAAAATTGATAAAAATTTTATTATATGTGAGAAAATAAAAATATTTAAATAAAGTTAATTTTTATGGAAATATAAAATTTATTATGTATAATAATATTTTTATTTTATTTTAGAATGGCATTTGTTTTAAGTAAGCAAAAGGCTAACTACCGTTTTTTTATTTAAAATTATATTATCATATATTTAGATAAATTTTATTAATTATCTAAATATATGTTTCCCGCCCTTTTGGGGGCAACTTAGAGAATAAAAGAATTAAAATAAAAATATCAAATATATTTAAAATTGAATTAGAAAAAGTAGAAAAAAAAGTACAAAAGTAAGTTTTATTTTTATTTATTCTTTTTTTTTGTTAGAAATTATTTAAATAACATAGGGTTCTTATATCAAAGTCTTTAGAAATTATAATAAAAATATTTGGTAATTTGTGCTTCTAGAAGGCACCATATGTTGTTAGTAGTAATTACTGTATGATTTTATCCAAAAAAGAAAAAGAAAAGAAAACTGTATGATTTGATTTGATATGTGCCACGTAGATTATATCCACTGGAAATCAGCCAATAGGGTAGTCTGTTGGATTACCGGATATAAAGCCGAAATACTTTCTTCCACTGTGGTCGTGGATGTGGGACCTACTTCGTTGTTTCCCTTTATTCTTTAGTGAAAGAAAACAAAAAAGAAAATAAATAATAATAAAATAAAGAAAAAAAAATGTGAATTTGGTTCAAATTTATATTAAGTTCTAATATATATATATATATATATATATATATATATATATTTTACTCTCAAATTTATTTTACTTAATAACATTAAAATTATTTATTTTTTACAAATTTAAGTCAAAATTTTAAAAAGTTTTACCAGAAAATGGTAATATTTTTAGTTTTTTGAAAATATTTTATGAACGTGTAAAGAGATTGTAATTAATATTTATTTTATTAGTTAGAATCACACATTTTAAAATTTTTTGACAGAATTTGTAAAATAAACTTTTAAATTTTTTTTAAATGAAAAGTTTAAAATTTTAAAAGTGAAAAAAAATAAAATTTAGAAGTTTATTTGTTAACGGTAAATTTGCCATCCCTCAACAATGTTTCAATACAATATTATATATATATATATATAACCATGTTTTTGTCTGTTACTCTAACGGCTATAAACTAAAGCGAAGTTTGAATTGGTTCGGGAGCCTTACCTAAGCAGCCTCCACCAAGGCAGCAGAGCATTTTCAAAATTTCAAACGCTCCAACTCCTCCTCCTCTTCCTCTTCCCCTTCCTCCTCCTCCTCCTTCCTTCCGACGACTGCGAACACCAATTCAAACGGCCATGGAGACTGATAACAGTGCCGCCATTGCCACGAGCGAGGTCTTACTAGACCCAGAGACCGAATTTTTGGCTTCAAAAAGGGAGACAGGTCACGAATGGGAGCTGTTCAAGGAAAATGTCAGGCCATTGAAACGCGGTCGTAACATCGCTCTCCTCAATCACTCCCTAAAGTCCCATACTCAATCACACATCAGGAAATCTCTTCTTGAAAATCGAAGGTACTCGGTTCTCTCTTCTCTTTTGATCTCACTTTTCCTCTGCTCTTCAATCGTATATACGTATATGTATATCTAGACCTAGAATTTTAAATTTCTTCTTCTGCTTTCCTTAATTTGTTAAAATTTACAGGAAATTGATTGATGCCATCGATGGATACCAAGGGGATGATCCTCTGCATCCATGGATTCAGTGAGTTCCTTCGGATATTTCTTTCTTTATTTCTGTCATAATATTTATAGATTCCATCCAAAAAGAGTTTCGTGAGAACATTCGCGACTCAATTCTTTCACAAGATAAAACGATTCATGAGGATCTTCATCTTTTATGAACTAGTGTTTGAATTCATCAATTTATTTCATGATTTTCAATGCCCTATTTCTTACAAGAACTTTATCTTCTTTTAGGTGCATTAAGTGGGTTCAGGAGGCTTTCCCTCCTGGTGGAGACTGTTCGGGGCTTGTAGTGATCTATGAACAATGTGTGCGTACCTTTTGGCATGATGATCGCTACAAAGATGATCTTCGATACCTCAAAGTCTGGTTAGAATATGTATGTGGGTTCCCCTCATAATTGGCTTTTTTTTCTTCCAAGGACTCATTTCTTTCTTGATTATTTCTTTTTAATGCAAATAGAGGCCTTCTTTAACAGTTTGAAAATGCATCCATCCACAGACTGAATGTTGTATTGATGCTGACGTCATATATAGTTTTTTGGAGGCCAACAAAATCGGATTGACACATTCTGCATTCTATATCTCTTATGCTCTGCATTTGGAATCCAAGAATAAAATCAGGACTGCAAATGAAGTCTTCAATCGTGGGATATCCTTGTAAGTTTTTCAAAGTCAATTTGAGTTTGCTTTATGGGAAATTCTGTTGCAACAATTATTTAACTTGCTATATATCACATACTGAACAAAGTTTTCAAGGAAAGATGTTCTTCCTTTTAGGATAAAAATGTTTAAGTTATATGAATGATAATGTATTTTCCAATCACTTACTGAAATATACTTCTTGCAGAAATGATAAATCGAGCTTACTTAATTATTTTGATAGAGGTTAAATGCATTTACGCCTTCTTTAAACTTTAATGTTTAGCATATATCTATAACATCCTCAATGCAATTAACAGAGATATTTCTCATGTAAAGTAGCCTTTTCATCTTATTTTATCTTTTACCTTTAATCTTTTTTCCCTCGTTGTGTTGTTCATGGAGGCTTGCTAGTTCATCTTTTAACTAACTCCAGTTATTTAAACTATTACTTGCTTAAGATTAGAGTAGCATGTAAACAATTCATACTTTTTCTCTTATTTTACTTTTTCAATTGAGTTAAATTGTCATTTGCTTTAAAAGTGTAAGATACAAGACAAAGTAAAAGTTGAACGAAGAGATCCAACTCTGATACCATCTGCTCAAAAAGCTTAAACTAATAGGGAAAGGACAAATTTAATCACTCTGTAAGCTGGAAATTACAAACTGTAACTACGGTTCTAAGAAAATTATCGCTATTCTTCCTTTTGCCTTCTGAAGATATGGTCATCTATCCATTCATTTTTCTGCCTTTAATCTGGAGCATTCAGAGAAATAATAATTACAGTAGTGTCATAATTTCTTACAAATTCATTGATGATGAAATGTGACTTTGATTCTCTATTATTATTTGATGATACTGTTGATTTTCTCTGTTCTATTCTCATGCAAAACTACCTTTTTCATGATTTTTATATACTAGGAATGCACAACCGATTGAAAAGTTGAAGGCAGCCTACATGAAATTTTTTAATCGCTCAATGAGAAGATCAAAGTCCATTGAAGTATGCAAGTTAATTTAGTTAGTTACTCTTTATCTTTTCTCCATTCATTTGCTATGGATACTGAACAGACTTACAATTTTCAGGAGGATTCAGTAGATAACAGAAATTCTGTTAGAGCATTTGGAACCCTGTTGGCCAATGGAGAACATAGTAATTGCTTGATTACATTTCCTCCTTTTAATTAATAAATTCATTAGGGCTAAAAACTACTTGCTGTTTTCCCACTTTCAGGAAATCAAACCACCGAGAGTTTTCTGCTTGGGAAGAAAAAGCTGAAGGCAGATAGGTAAGGTGGTTAATAAGTTTTATTGCCGTCTTGTTATATGAATTACATATGTTATCTTGATATATTTGTTGTCCGAGTGATTTGAACACCTGACCTTTTGTTTTATACTTGGGATTTGATATTTTTCTCCATCAAAGCACTGGCACTGAAGCACATTATAACTTAAAAATCGCTCTTTCTCAGAAGAAGTTTATGAAGATACCATACATATAAGATTGTATCATATGTGAAATAGTTGTAATGCTGCTAATGGGATGAGCTTATCTAACACAGTAAATTTTTTAACTGTAATGCCATCATAAAAAACCAACATTTTACCCTGACAGGGTTCAGGGAAGCTCTATATCCATTTACAAAGATAAGGATGCAGACATAGGTTTGAGACATCAACCAGATGCACCAAAATTGGATTCAAGAACATGGCAGAGTCTTGGTGTTCGAGCAGAGAGGAACAAAGAGAACAATGCAGTTCCTTCTAAATGGACATCAAATAAGGTTTAAGTGTGATGATATCTATACTATATATTTCTTATTGAAAGTGTGGAGAATAGCTTTTAACTCTGAAACAATTGCTTCCAGATTCCCCAGAGATTTGGTCAGAGAACCGGAACAACCACTGCTACTACTCCATCCATTGAGATCTTTGTGGACGATGAATGTACAGAGTAAGTGTGCATATCTATGTTACTGGTTTAATCCATGGTTTCAGTTGTGACTTGAGAAAATTGTTTTATCCTGCAGTATTCTCTCCCTAGATTTGGTTAATAGAGTTATTATCATCTTCTTTATCACAAGAAGTGAATTCAAGATTCTACATTAAGGTTCATCTGCATTATGACTGACTATAATGGATATTCAATCCATTTATTCTTGGTTTCCAGCTTCATAAGATATACTTGATCGTTCTTTTGCCCCAAAAATGTGGTTCTGTTATTACCTAAACTCTTAATCTTTTACTCTCTGATCTGTTAGAGAACATAATGTGGATAATGAGACAGAGAAATCTTCATCAACTCTACAACTTAAAGATAGGGATGGCAAAGACCTGAAGAAGTAAGCAGTAAACTGAGTTCTTGATCTTTCTTAACATATGATGGAATTTTGATCCATTTCACTTTTTTGGTTACTTTCCACAGAGAAACGGAACTGTTGAGAGAGAATCCCTTGCGTAATTTTCCAGCAAGCTCCTTGCCCAGATAATCAATCATCTTCACCCGAAGATGTCTTAACCCCATGCCTCGTCTGTGTTGTACTAATTCCTGGATCAGTTTTTACCTTCAAAACTCGATCCATGTGTTTCTTTGAGATTTGTTTGTCAAGAACAACAATGTTATTGTATTATTATTATTTTCATTTTCTTCTATGTATTTTTTGTTTCTTGTAATTCAAGTAAATTGTTTGGGTGGGAATCAATAGTATGTATGATTTCTGTAGTAAAAATGGTAGTGTGTGTATATTTCTTTTTTGTATATTTCTTTTCAAATGAAATTTAAGTTTTGGGATTTAGTTTATGATTATGAACAATAATAGCTTAATAATAATAGTAATAAGTAGGAAAAGAAAAAGTATCTTTTACAAATGAGTAAATAACACAGGCACCGGAGAGCTGTGCCGCCGCAGGTTTTTCAGTTTGGAGTTGTTCTTCGAGTTTTCCCATTTCTCTCCCTCACGGTATTTAGGGGTTCTCCATCTTTAACTTGACCCTTTTTTCCTCTGCTACAATTTCTCTCGGCATCTACGACGACAGACAGCCAAACCTGAGATAAAATCTGGAGCTTTCGAATTCAGAACCAACAAACCCTACCTAATAATCAATCTCATCTCAAAATTCTATGGCGGAACATTTGGCATCAATCTTTGGCACGGAAAAGGATAGGGTTAATTGTCCGTTCTACTTTAAGATCGGCGCTTGTCGTCACGGTGACCGGTGCTCTCGCCTCCACAACCGCCCAACTATTTCTCCGACTCTCCTTCTATCGAACATGTACCATCGTCCGGACATAATCACTCCCGGCGTCGATCCGCAGGGTCAGCCTACCGATCCCAGCAAGATTCAGGAGCATTTTGAAGATTTCTACGAGGATATCTTCGAGGAGCTGAGTAAATTTGGGGAGATTGAGAGCCTCAACGTCTGCGACAACCTTGCCGACCACATGATTGGCAACGTTTACGTTCAGTTTAAGGAGGAGGATCAGGCTGCAGCCGCGCTCCAGGCCATGCAGGGGCGGTTCTACTCCGGCCGTCCTATCATCGCCGATTTCTCTCCCGTTACTGATTTTCGTGAGGCTACCTGTCGCCAATTTGAGGAGAATAACTGCAATCGAGGGGGTTATTGTAACTTTATGCATGTCAAGATGATTGGGAGGGATCTGAGGAAGAAGCTCTTTGGAAGGTCGCGTAGGTTCAGGAGAAGCAGAAGCCGGAGCAGGAGTGCTAGTCCACTCCGTCGGAGGGAAAGGGATTATGACAGGCACCGTGGGGATCACCGTGGCAGTGGGAGGAGAAGTGGAGAGCGGTATTCTAGGCACGATAGTGATGGTGGAAGGAGGAGACACGGGAGTCCCAGGCGGAGCAGGAGTCCAGTGAGGGAAGGCAGTGAGGAACGCAGAGCTAGAATTGCGCAGTGGAATAGGGAGAGAAGGAGAAGGCAAACTGACCACTCAACTGATTACTAGGTTTTCTTCTTGTTTGCTTGGTTTTCCCTTCAATCTGAGGTGGTTGTGTTGGTAATCATTTATAGGGTTGGGATGCTATTTTTACTTATAATTCTTATTTGATGTAGTATTGATTATGTGATCCTTCAAACGATTACTAGTGATTAATGATGGTTGATTTTAATGGAAGTTAGCTTAGTTCTATATTATGTTTCATTTCCCCCTAGATGCATGCCATTAGGAAAATTGTTTTTCTTTTTGGTGAATCTTTTCTCTGTTTGGTTGTGCATCTCTTGGGCATATGCCAATATGTGATGCAATAGACATGGTGCATTGTAAATGTTTCAACACGTTTGCAAAAGAAATTGGATGAAGATATTGTGTTTCACTATCTTTATACAAGTATACGTTCTCTAACATGTATTCACGAGATTAATTGAGAGATATAACATGCTAATTGTATTGCAGCCCATGAGAACCCCAGTTTTTCAGACAAATAAAAATAAACTAGCTATTTATATAAAGAGGTGTTATTCTCTTTCTCTTTTTGCTTAATGATAGCAAAGGATATATTACAAAGGACTTACCTGGCTTATTTAGAATTTAAAATTATGTAAATTTCAATTCTTGCGCCACTATTTGTGACTCTAAAAGATAAAAAGATATGCATTTTTTATCTTTTGGTTTTACTTTCAATTTCTTCAAGACCTAAATTTGGGGGAAAGAAGATTCTGATGAAAACATTTGTTGGCTTAAAGCAAACTTGATGGTGTTACCATGAACTAAGTTGTTGGAATGGGCTATATAGGAGGGACAATTATATCCTTATACATCTGATTTTCTTAATTCATAGAACACTTGTCTGGAAATTTTGTTGAGATGCTCATGCTTAGAGATTTTGTTCTGGGTAATTTGGAATTTACTTTGGATAGGTATCTTGGAAGTATTCTTAAATTTACCATGCATGTTTTTTTTACTTTCCTATGAACTAGGTTTGATGATGTTAAGTGATCAATCCGACCACTCACTTTAAGCTTTGGAATTTAATATGGGATTAGAATAGAAGGCCTGATGCTTGTGTGTATTTTTTGGTTATTGTGCATGTGA
Organism: Asclepias syriaca; assembly: GCA_027405835.1. Lineage (NCBI taxonomy): Eukaryota > Viridiplantae > Streptophyta > Magnoliopsida > Gentianales > Apocynaceae > Asclepias > Asclepias syriaca. The sequence continues at coordinate 2,600,976 of CM049934.1, read as the reverse complement.
TGGACTTGTTGAGAATTTGTTCAGCTCACACGTGGGTGTGTGTTAAACATATAAATTCAGACCTTATAATGGTGGAAATTTAACAAATGGAAATGTCAGATTAATGAGCCTAGTTAAAAGTAACTACTTGTTAAATAAATGATTTGGCAATTAATTAATGAGATACTATTGCTTCTGATTATTTATTTCTCTTTAAATTGTAATTAGATATAAGATCTTGTGCTGAGAAGCAAACATTTAAAGTATTCCATGCATATATAGACATTAAATTTTTTTTTACTTCCACGTTGTTAGTTATCTTACTGGAAATCGTACTTGCTGGAAGAAGTATAATATCTTACTCAACTTGTATGCTTGCATAGAAAGGTGATCTGCTGTGTTATTTGTGCTGCAATAATTAGACTGAGTAATGTAATGAGTCTTTCCTTTATATGTTTTGTCCTGAATCTTGGTTTGTCTATTGGACTTTCAGTTTTTGCACTTGCTTTTCAAATAAATTGTCAAGTCCTAGAAACAATTTTGCATGACTAATTCCTACTAATGAAATATTATTGTACACTTTATCCCATGCTACTTTGGCTGTGAAACTTTGCTGGTTTTCTTTATTCTCTTCTACATTTCAATATTTCATATCAGATTGTTGATCATGCACTCTTTTATGTTCAGCTAGATTGCTGAGATGACACATCAGAGTGAAAACCAGAAATTCGTGAACTGGTTGCAAATTGTGTATGTCAATCACATATTATGTGAAGCTGTTATATTCATGAAGGTATACAATTTGTAGTTTATTGGTGCTCATGCTTTAGTTTGAGGTCTCTCTCACACTCTCTTCCTCCTCCTCGCTCCCACATGCTTTCTTTCTTAAGCTCAGGTTAAGGAGGAGTGAATTTGAGGAGAAGTCCTTTTCTGGAACTGAAGAAAATGGGTGAGCTTCAGAGTCATTCAAGTGGACTCTAACATGATTTAGGCCTTGAGGGTTTCGAAAAAATGATTTACTTCTTTCTTGACACTGGCCAGGTAGAGGTTTATGGTAGAGTGCTAATAGTCTATGAAACTTTCCTTTCATTATCTTTTCTTCCTTCCGTATTACCATTCTCCTGCCCCTAAAAGACATTCCCCTTTTTTATTGCTTTTCTTCTCTTTCCTGATGAGGTCTACCCCTATTCTCCTCTGGATTTTTATGAAGCCATGTACATCAGCTGATAGCAGCAGACCTGGGTAGCTAATTTCTTTGCTCATCTTTTAGGAGAGAATGAGGTTATAGTCCTGATTCTTCTAGAAAACCTTTTAGAAAAATCATTAAAAGTTTGTTCAGAGTATGATATACACAAAATATTCTTACCCTAGTCTGTCAGACTACAATTCTGTTTCCCTTCAATTTTGCTTATGGGGATAACTGTGGTCTAGACTGAAGGGAATCAAGCTAGGTTTTGAGTTCAAATATTGTAAATTTTGTATATAGTGAAATAAGAGTTAGTACTTGATTTTGGATTAAATTGATCCCAGCCAACATCTACTACTATTATTCTTCACATTTCTGCCCATTCGGATCTACCAAAAGCTCACAAAATGTTGTCAATTTTTAAAGTTAATTAAATTGTTAATGTATAAAAAGGTGTATTATTACATTTGATCCTTATTACCTTATTATATACATAAGTTTTGGATAAATTTTCTATTAAATGAAAAATAATATAACTTTAAAAAAAAAACTGATGATTTCAAAAATTTTATTCTTTTTTATTCTTTTTCACCCTATCTTTTGCTCTGGGGGGCGGGAAATGCCACGTTCGTAGGCGTACCATGTTACTATAGACCATCATCTACACAATAATGTTTACTAGGAAAAATCATCGACACAATAATGACAAGCTGGACTATGTTCGAAATTCTATTGGTTAGGTGACGAGGTCCTTCTAAAAGGCAGTTATCACCTGCAACGCATTTTCTCATAGCCCGTTGCAACTGGTAAAGAGGTAATTTGGTAAATCGTACTCGTTAAGATACGCGTCGGCTTCTTCCCAATTTCCTCCCCGTCAAGTTTCCATCGCTAATGGCGCTTCCTGTATAAATTACACACAGGGCGTACACCGTCTATTGATCTTTTTTTCCCTTTTTTAGTACAGGTTTTGGATTCTCGTTTCTAGCTGTCTCTGACGGAATCTCCCATGACTGATTTGGAAAAGATTGAGGAGAACGATTTGTTCGATTTTAATGATATTTTCACTGATTTTGTTCCCGGTGATATCTGTTTCTTAGACGGTGGCCGTGAATTATCTTCCGATGGAAGAACTCCGAATTCTCTTCCTTCGGGTAATGTTGCTGGTTCCTTGTCTATTGGAGATATCGAAGATTTATTGTTACATGACGATTTTGAAACCCTCGCTCCCGAAGAGAACGATGCTTTTTTGTCCGGATTACTTGTCGATTTGCCTTCGCCTCCAACCCTAGACGCTACTTCTGACTCCTCCGCTGCCTCTGTTTCCCATTCTTCTTTTGTGGAATGTAATAACTCCAAGGGTAGCTCTAACTCCAATTCGGTTAAAAAGGATCAGAATCTTCATCAACCGCAAGATGAAGATCATGTTCACATCAACGACGATGCTGTTGACGATAATGATCCCGATTCTAAGAAACTCAAAAGGTTACTTTTGTATCTCTCGCACTTTACTTTCACTCCTCCTGAATATGTGTGTTTAGTTACGCAATACGAATCTATTTGGGTTTTCCTCCTTATTAGTTTCACTTGATCATAGGGATTTTATATATCGAGTCAAAAACTGAGAAGTGGGCTTGTTGTGTTTTAACTTGCTATGTTGTGTTCTGATGTTTATCTACCCTTGTTTTCTCAAAAGTCGATTTTATTTTCTTTTTTCTTTTTTCTTTTTGTTTTTTTGTGCTCTTTTGGGATTCCCACCAAATTTTAAACATGAACTAATTCGTCATTGTTTCCTTGAAAAAGTTCTAAAATGTTCTGTTACTTTGTAATTCAGGCAGTTAAGGAACAGAGACGCAGCTGTTCGCTCACGGGAGAGAAAGAAGATGTATGTCAAGGATCTTGAGATGAAGAGCAAGTTTTACGAAGCAGAATGCAGGAGGCTGGAATGGGTGCTCCAGTGCCTGCGTGCTGAGAATCACGCTTTACATTTTTCGTTGCACACTAATCGCCAGGCTTATGGTACTTCCACCAAGCAGGAGTCTGCTGTGCTCTTGTTGGGTGAGTGCCGTAATCTCAGTATTTACATATTAATCTTTGTATTTCATTCATACTCGTGGAGAGATAAACAAAAATAGAGAGCATTTTCTTTTGGTAACTCTTTATCTTTTTGCTTACAGTGAACATGAGTATAATTCCTGTGTCATTCTCCACTCTTTTTTCCATCATAGTTTGGTTGATTTTTCTTTATTATTTTTAAATCCTTGTAATGACAGCTTCCATTTCCTTTGAGCTTTACTACGTGCTTATAATTCGTGCTTCTGCTTGGCTTCTCTGGACTTAAAGAAGTGCTTCAAGTTCTTCATTTTTAATGTCTTGGATTCAATCAGTGCATTTACTTCCATGTTAAACTGTAATATGCATTTGTTATGGGTTTAAGAGGGGTGAGTATTTGACACTTGAAATTTGCAGAATCCCTGCTGTTGGGTTCCCTGCTTTGGTTGATGGGAATCATAAGCCTGTTCATGCTGCCCAGACTGTTGCTGGAAGCAGCACTGCTGGAAAGCGCAGAAGGAAAAGGTCAGAGAAGTCTGGCTCTCAGAAAGATAGTAAATGATGTGTTTGGGATGCCAGTTCTCGAATCTTTTATGAAGAGCAAGAGGTGGAGAGGTTCAAGAACCAGGATGAAGGTGTTCCTTGCGAGATCATGTAAAATGCTTAATGTCATCCACCTCGTCCTCCTCCTATGAGGGCTCAAGTAAAAACCATGTTTTGAGGCCGGCTAGTGCTAAGTTTGATTTCCTAGGGTGTGTGATCACCATGTTACTTTTTAACAGTTTGTAATGTCTGTCTCCTTGTAGTAAGTTTTATATCTCGGATGGTGCTACTTTTGCTACATATCCTTAAATAAGAACTTATTATTTCAGTAATGATGTATCATCACTTATAAAAGATTAATGACCTCTCCTTTCCCTAAGCCCCTAGTTTAATAGAAAATGGATTGAAGAAAGCAGAGAAGTAGGTGGACGTGATTTCGAGTACTGAAGAAAAAATAATAATAATAAAAGGAAAAGCAGAACCGGAAGTGCGCAGTGTTAGGTAGAGGGAGGATGTAACGGTTGTAAGATAAGGATGATATTTATCTGTGGGAAGTGAGAACCATGTTTGGTTTAGCCGTGGGCTCTCATGAATTTACTAAAATACCCATCTGGGGAGGTATATGCCTAGTGTCAAGAGATATTACTGGAATATTCTTTTAAGAGCAACCAATTTTGTTGGTTTAAATTCATATTGGACTAATAAATTCTTTGAATTCTATTAACACTCATGATTATAATTTATTCCGTTCTAAAAAAACTTATCACTTGTTTTTATTTTTTGTGGATCAAAATATTTTCTAATTGCTGAATATGAAATAAGTCATTTTCTTCTCTCTTCAAATTATCTTATTTGTTTTATTGTTTATATATTTTTTAATAAATTATTATATTAATTATTTTGTATTTCTAAAAAAATATGTATTGTATTTAATTATTTATTTATTTACTTTAAACTTTTAGTTTAACATGTTTCGAATAAAATGACTTCTGTATTATAAAATTATATAAAAACAATAAAATAAACGATATGAAAAAATAAACGAGAGAGGTAGAAAATAGAGAGAATATTATTATATGAAATTTCTTGTTGATCTTGATTGTTGGTTGTTGGTTGTGTTTACAAAAGGGTGTAAAGCCCTCTATTTATAGGGGTGAATAGGGGATAAGGATAAGGACAAATGGTGACACTTGTCACTGGTATTAATTGATAGGTGACATGTGTCACCTTAGAGATAAAGATCAGGTGATATTTATCAGCTTTCATTAAGTACGTAATTATCCCGGGATAAAAGGATAATAACAATTATACGATGAGCATTCACAGTTTAATGAATCTTCGGGATTCATAACACTCCTCATTTGATGTCCATTACATAAAGAATATGTCTCGTTAAAACCTTACTAGATAAAAACTCAGTGGGAAAAAACTCTAGTGAAGGAAAAAGAGTACACTATTATTTATGTGTAGATTTCTCCCCCTGATGAGACGATATTTCTAAATCTTTAACTTCAAATTCTCGTTTCAAACAATTTATAACTTCTCGAAGCTCTTCTGTAGTTCCGATGAGATTGATATCGTCAACATATATAGCAAGAATCACAAAACCAAAATCTGTTTTCTTAATAAAAACACATGGACAAATTTGGTTATTCTTATATCCTGAATTCAATAAGAATTCACTAAGGCGATTGTACCACATGCGTTCAGACTATTCTTATATCCTGAATTCAATAAGAATTCACTAAGGCGATTGTACCACATGCGTCCAAACTGTTTAAGCCCATATAATAACTTCTGTAATTTGATAGAATAATTTTCACGAGGGCCTTTAGAAGCCTTTGGTAATTTGAATCATTCATGAATTTTCATATAAATCTCATTTTCAAGGCTTCCATAAAGATAGGCTGTAAAAACATCCATTAGACGCATGTCCACCTTTTCATGAACTGCCAAACTTATAAGATATCGGAGTGTAATAGCATCAATAACGAGTGAATAAGTTTGATCATAATCAATTCTTGACTTTTGCGAAAAACCTTGTGCGACGAGTCGTGCTTTATATCTTATGACTTCATTATTCTCATTCCGTTTTCGCACAAACACCCATTTATAGCCAACAAGTTTTACATCCTTTGGCGTTTGGACTACAGGTCCAAAAACTTCTCGCTTCGCTAGCGAATTTAACTCCGATTGAATCACATCTTTTCATTGAGGCCAATCAATTCTATGCCGACATTCTTCAACTGATAAAGGATCTAAATCCTCATTATCCTTGAAAATATCAAGGGCTACGTTGTATGCAAAAGCATTATCAATAACAACATTTCTTCGATCTCAACTTTGATTCGAACTTGTGTAATTAATAGAGATTTTAGAATTCTCTTCATCATTTGTAGTTGGAATCTTTTCATTAGTTGTCCCTTGGTTTTCTTTCTCTATTTCATCAATGTGATCTTCTGGATCATTTATTCCTCTTTTCTTTCGAGGATTTTTATTTTTGGAACCAAGGGGTCGGCCACGCTTCTAGCGTATTTTTGATTCAATAGCTATAGGATTAACTTTCTGTCCTTCAGGAACTTCTATCCGTATAGGAGCATCTATAACTGGAAGATGCGATTTAGTGACTCTGCTGGAGTCAGCAAAAGAATTGGGCAGTTGATTTACAATTTGTTGCACATGTATAATCTTTTAAACTTCAAGTTCACTCATATTTGTGCGTGGATCTAAATGATTCAAAGATGTTTTCCACGCAAGTTCAATCTTATGCCATTTATTCTCTCCCACTAATTTGGGAAACAAATTTTCATCAAAATGGCAATCAGCAAATCTTGTTGTAAACACATTCCCCGTCAAAGGTTCAAGATACCTTATAATTGACGGGGAGTCATACCCAACATATATCCTCAATCTTCTCTGCGGACCCATTTTTGTCCGTTGAGGTGGTTTAATTGGGACATATACAACACACCCAAAAATTCTCAAATAAGAAATATTTGGCTTTGAACCAAAAGCCAACTGTATGGGAAAAAATTTATAATAACTCGATGACCTTAAATGCACAAGTGCTGCAACATGCAAAATTGCATGTCCCCAGGGAGATTTGTTTTCATCAATAATGGTCTAGCAATTAATTGCAGCCTTTTAATAAATGATTCAGCTAGACCATTCTGTGTGTGAACATGAGCTACAAGATGTTCAACAATTATTCTAATCGACATGCAATAAGAATCAAATGCATGCGAAGAAAATTCACCAGCATTGTCTAGACGGATTTGCTTAATAGGATAATCAGGAAATTGTGCTCTTAAGCGAATTATTTGGGCAAGTAATCTCGTAAATGCCAGGTTGCGAGTTGATAATAAACAAACATGCGACCATCGGGTCGATGCATCAATCAAGACCATGAAATATCGAAATTGCCCACATGGTGGACTAATCGGTCCACATATATCTCCATGAATCCGTTCTAGAAATATAGGACTTTCAACTCTTACTTTCAATGGTGTTGGTCTTATAATCAATTTTCCTTTGGAACATGCAGCACGTGAAAGTTTATCAGAAGTCAAAATTCTCTGATTTTTCAAAGGATGACCGTGCGTTGTTTCGATAATTTTTCGCATCATAATTGATCCCGGATGACCCAAACGATCATGCCAAACTTTAAAAGTAACGAGATTAATAAACTTCTGGTTTACTAAATGATGCGCCTCAATAGCATTTATTTTTGCATAATATGGCCAGAGGATAGAGATGATAGTTTTTCCAACAAGAACTTATTACTAGAGGTCATTTTTGTGATACCCAAATATTCATGACCATTATCCTCCATAGTCTCAACATGATATCCATTACGTCGGATATCTTTAAAACTCAATAAATTTCTTTGAGACTTTGAGGAATATAATGTTTTATCAATAACAATCATAGTTCCTCCCGGTAATATTATATTAGCTATTTTGGAACCTTCAATAAATTTTGCACTACCATTTATTGTGGAAACACTTGTTTCTCCCACATTCAGATGAGAAAAATATTTCTCATATTTTAGTATGATGTGCGTAGTTTCACTGTCAATAAGACAGACACTTTCGATATCGTTATTCATACAAGAAAATTGAACAACAGCCATCTATTTTGTTAACAAAATATTTACAGAAATAAAAATTAAACATATTATATCACAACAAAAAGAAAATAAACATATAATATTAATATTCTAATTATTTTGGACACTTTCATTTCCAATCAAGTGGTCAATTATTCCTTCTGGATGTTCGAAAAGATCAGTAACATTCAAGTGAGCCACATCAACATCAATATTTTCAAGATTGTCATCATTTATTTTATGAGACAAATTTTGAGAAGTAAGTCAACAAGATGTTTTGTCGTGCTACAGGCACGAGACCAGTGACCTTTCATGCCACAACGATAATATTTGTCTTCATAATTTTTCATAACAACATTTCCTTTCTCATTATGTTTTGTCCACTTCAGGTGATCATAAATATTTTTGACACCTAAATTATTATCACGATTATAAGGGCCAAATTTATCACGACGTTTATGATCATATTTTCGACCTTGACCACGGTAACGACCACGACCACGATCTCTTCTGGGATCATGATTTCTAATAGCATTCACTTCAGGGAATGGAGTAGAACCAGTAAGTCGTGTCTCGTGATTTTTCATCAGTAGTTCATTATTCTTTTCTACAACAAGAAGACAAGAAATCAATTCAGAGTATTTCTTAAAACCTTTCTCACGATATTGTTGCTGCAGGACAATATTCCTGGCATGAAAAGTGGAGTATGTTTTCTCCAACATATCATCATCTGTTATATCAACTCCACACAGTTTCAACTACGAAACTATTTTAAACATTGAGGAGTTATACTCACTCAAGGATTTGAAATCTTGCAACTTCAGGTGCAACTAGTCATACCGTGCTTTAGGGAGAACGACCATCTTCTGGTGGTCGAATTTTTCTTTCAAATTTCCACACAAAACAAGAGGATCTTTCACGATAAGATATTCATTTTTCAAATTCTCATGAACATGATGACGGAAAAATATTATAGCTTTGGCACGATCTTGTGTTGATGACATATTATTTTATACAACGGTGTCTGCTAGACCCATTGTAGCAAGATGCATTCCGGTATCTAGTGTCCATAACAAATAATTCTTTCCGATGACATCAAGAGCCACAAATTCGAGATTAATAAGATTTGACATAATAATAACAGAAAACGTATCGACAAAAAACGTACCTGATTGATCTTCAAATAAACTTCAAAAATACTTTACCCGGTGGTAGAGACTAGTGTTGTTGGTAGAGACTCGTGATGATAACGTATTATGAAATTATATAAAAATAATAAAATAAACGAGATGAAAAGTAAACGAAAGAGGTAGAAAATAGAGAGAATATTATTATATGAAATTTTTTTTGTGATCTTGGTTGTGTTTACAAAAGGGTATAAAGCACTCTATTTATAGTGGTGAATAGGGATAATGATAAGCACAAATGGTGATACTTGTCATCCGGTATTAATTGCTAAGTGACATGTGTCACTTATGACCTTTCATTAAGTACATAATTATCCGGGATAAAAGGATAATAACAATTATACGATAAACATCCACAATTTAATGAATCTTCTAGATTCATAAGATTCTGATATTGTTAAATAAAATCAGACATTTTGTGTTATATTTAAATTAAATGTTGGTATTTTATTTAAGTGAAAAATATATAGAATTAAGAGTTTTTCAATTTCTTGTCATTCCGAAAGTTTTCTTTTTATTAAATATTGATTATAATAAATTAGATTTAACTAAGAGAACATCATAACACTGAATTGGAAAAGAATAATATATATTTGTAATAAATAATATTTCAATTTTTTAATATAAATTTAACATCTTTAAAAAAGGAAAAAAGAAGAAAAAAAAAGAAGAAAGAAAAGGAATTTAGTACTTAATTTCTTTCCATATATTAATTTTAATTTAAGATAATAAAAAATTATTTATTTTTATGCTATTTAAGGTAAAAAAAAATTTAAATATACAATAAAAAATTAAATAGATTAAAAGAAAAATAATAATTTGAAGACTAAATTCACTTATTTTTTTATAAAAATGAAGAAATACTAAATTTTGAATTATAAAATTTAGTTATTTAAAAAACATTGTAAAAATGTTATTAAAAATAAGGGATGAATTATTATTTCTATTTTTTTCATTGGGTAGAAATAAAGTGCAAAATGGTCATAACAAATTGGGTGTTAGGAACGTAAAAGCCGGTAAGGAGGAGGGTTAAACGGGAGACTGGGTTTGGTTGGTAGTATCGCCAGTTTTGGGACTGAGAGTGGCGAACCGACTCTCTCTCATATATATATATATCTGGCGGAAGATCCCACATTCACATCGAATTACTCTTTTCCTTTCTTTCTTCTTTCTTTTCTTTCTTCGCAGAGGAACTTCTTCGGAGCGGCTTAGCCAAAAAAATCTACTGAAGATGGATTCGGATTTCGGAATACCAAGAGAACTTTCTGATCTGCAGAAGCTTCGTGCTCAATACGTCCCTGAGCTTCCTCCATGCCTTCAGGTAGTTTTTCCATTTTTGTTGTTGGCGTCGTGAGGTTGTTGTTGTTGTTGTTGTTTTCTACCCCATTCGACTGTGTTCATTCGGTTCTGGTGCGTGGTTTGAATAACTGCACCTAATCTGAAGAATTGTGCGATCGATTTTTCCGAGTAAAGAGCGTCGGAGAATTTATTTTTTTTCAAATGCTGCATTGATTTATCGCTAACAAAGACTGTTGCTTGCTGGCTTTGTTTCAGGTTTTATGTGGTAAAGGAAATCGGATCTGATGTGTTGTATCACATGTGTGGTCTTGTTTTCTGTATGTTGATGTGCTGAGTCTTTCGTAGTATATGGAGTATTTGTTTCATTAATTTTTCTTTATATATAATCGTTTTTTGGGGTAAAGGCCTTATTTTTCCCCCTAAAAATATTTTTAAATTTTTGCTGATGGATTCCGATAGTATTTTCTGGAGTCTCAGACTGTTTTCAGAAGCACGTTTCTGAACAAGATCATAGATAATTAATTCTTCTGGATAATAAATTCACTCAGACATTAAAGTGCTGTTACTATTGGAACAATGTCATACTCCTTAAAATGCTGCATCTTGACTAGATGTATTTTTGGCAATGTTTTAATTGAGACTTCATAGAAGTTACTTCGGTGGTTTCTTGCAAGAAATGGAAATAACTGTTGAACCACATGCTACCATCACACAACCCTCAAGGAAAAGAAGATGGAGAGAGGAGAGGGTGTGGGGGGTTATTGTGAGATCATATTCACCCTTTATCACGTGCTAATAAATATTTAAAATTTCTATATCTCTTGTGTTTTTCAAAATAATTTGTTCTCTTAATGGTATTGATTCCTGCCAAACACTTATGCAATGGCAGATGGAAAGCACCCATGACTGCTTCTTTGGCTTTATCTGATAAGCCTTACTATTATGCAAGCATTTGGAGTTTACTTAGTTGTAATTTTCTTATATGCATATTTCCTTTGTTCTTTATTACCTACATGGCTTACAAGATCTTGGTATTTTACAGGGAACTGCTGTAAGAGTAGAGTTAGGAGATGCTACTACTGCTGCAGATCCAACTGGTGCCCACACCATAAGTCGGTCATTTCCTCACACTTATGGTCAGCCATTGGCACATTTTCTTAGGGCCACTGCCAAGGTCCCGGAGGCTCAGATAATTACTGAGCATCTAGCTATTAGGTATCTATCTAATAATATCTAATAATTTGTTTTGTGGATTTTATTTATCCGTAATATTACCAAAGATTTACATATTTGAGAGCTCAATTCTTTTTTACCTTAATGGGTTGGGGTATTTTTCTCTTCCATTTTTGCAATCTTACTTCATTTGGACTATATTTTGAATGAGAAAAGTAATGAAATTTTTTGTCACCAATGAAACAATTTAAGGCATCGAGGTGCCCAAACCTCCTGTCTCACTGTATTATTCTCAACTGAACCCCTCAGATGAATATTGTACCGTTGTAAACATATATTTTAGATTACTTTTAGTTGGAATTTTGTTGCATTGTCAGTTCTTATCTAATATCTTTTCCTATTTGTCCAATAGGGTGGGCTTGGTTTTCTGCGGTAGACAATCTCCTGGTGGCCATAATGTCATTTGGGGGCTTCATGATGCTATCAAGGGCCACAATCCTAATAGCACCTTTTTGGGATTTCTTGGTAAGTTTCATTGCTTCTTTGAAAGTCCTGCAATTTTTTCTTCTTCATATATATATATATATATATATATATATATATATATTTCATGAAATGCATGGTTGATTCTTATATGCTTAAACTGTTATAGATGCCATACATTATTGCAATGGTCAATCATGTATTACTACCTCATTTACCTTGTCAACCTTTCATTATATCAAAACGTTATTTTGACTTTCACCAGTTTGTTTGTAAAGATGAGTTATTATGAGGCTTGAAGCTTTCTGCAAAAATGACCATTTTTGTGCCTCAGGTGGTTCTGAGGGTTTATTTGCACAGAAGACTTTAGAAATAACAGATGATGTCCTGGCAACTTATAAAAACCAAGGTACAATTAGTCCATACTTACCTACTTTGTCTTTGTGTTCTTTCTTCCCCCACCCTCCTCACACACACAAACAATCGCCCTTTAGTTTTAGAGCTATACTAGTTTTTTTTTTTTCATTTTTGGATGTGAAAATAACTGAATATTCTCTCTCAAGGTGGGTATGATTTACTTGGACGGACTAAGGATCAAATAAGAACTACTGAGCAGGTTAATGCTGCAATGGCTGCATGCAAGGCTTTAAAATTAGATGGCCTTGTTGTTGTTGGAGGTATGAATGATCCTTTCTCTGTCTCCTTTGTATGATTATCTCTAGATGCATGATGAATATCTGATGATGTATGTGTTGCTTCCTGTAGGGGTTGCATCAAACACAGATGCTGCTTATCTTGCAGAAACTTTTGCGGAAGCCAAGTGTCCACAAAGGTGCATTCCGTTGTTTGTTTTATTAAGTTTTATTCTAGAGTAATTGATATATTATGTAATTGATGAGCTGCTGTATATTGTTATTCTGTGTCTCTGTTGTGTGTTTCAAAATGTAATAGGACTCAAAACAGTTTGTTTATTATGTTTATCTTTACTGAGAAAACGAGGAGATAATGCCTATTGGAATTTCTGCAGGGTGGGTGTTCCTGTGACCCTAAATGGAGATCTAAGGAATCAGTTCGTTGAAACAAATGTTGGTTTTGACACAATATGCAAGGTATGAAGGCTTATAACATGGAGAATGTTTTTATCTAGCCTTCACATCCCGTACCTTTTCTTTCCCACACTCCCCTTTTTCTTGTTTTAAATTTTTGGGTGGTGTGTTGGACATATCAAGGTTATTCTTACTGTTGGATTTTAAAGTGAGCTTGGATTTCACTCCTGGCTTTTTGTACATTCTGGTGTTGCTCAGTGTTTCTTATCTTTCAAGCAAACTACTGATTCTAAAATACAAATACTTCCAGAATATGTCAAATAGAGTAGACTGGGGGAATCAGTGCCCTTCCTTTCTCTTAGTAAGAGTGCAACTTATCGTGGGCTTGAAGTTGACGTAATTCTTTTGTGATACTTCTTTGTAGGTCAATTCCCAGCTCATTAGCAATGTTTGTACGGATGCACTGTCAGCTGAGAAGGTGCTTCGCTTACCTTTTTTCTGCCCTTTTCCTCTATAATGTTCATCAATCTCTAAATTTATCTATTTTAGTAATAATTTTATTGTTGAACTAAGATTTTAACGACAAAAACTCAGTTCTATGTCAATTTTTGTTGTGTTTCTGAAACAACTGTTCTAGATCTCAGTTGTCTTCTTGCATGTAAGATTTGTACATTATTTTAACACCCTCTGCCCACTGCTTGTTTCAGTATTACTATTTCATCCGACTCATGGGTCGAAAGGCATCACATGTTGCTCTAGAATGCACACTCCAGTCACATCCAAATATGGTTGGTATTCTTATCCTACTTATTTAGTCATACTGACTTAGATTACATACACTGCCTTTTGGGTTTTCTTCTCTCTGAAAGAGCATTGTGATTCCTTAGGTAGTTCTCGGTGAGGAAGTGGCTGCATCTAAACTTACTCTTTTTGACATCACTAAACATATTTGCGATGCAGTCCAGGCTAGAGGCGGAATAGGTATGAATCTTCTGCTATGCTGTTCAAATCTGTCTTGATTTGTTAACTTTTTATATGCTGACAAAGATTTAATCTCAGATAAGTACCATGGTGTCATTCTCTTGCCAGAGGGCCTTATAGAAAGTATTCCTGAAGTATATGCTTTATTGAAGGTACAAAATACGTGTAAAAGCGATATGCTATTGGTTTCTCTCAATGTTTCTGTACTCAGTGTTAAATAAAAAAGGGAAATTTCATCTTTATTCTCTCAGAGGAATTTATGTGTTTATGGGCTATTTTCCTTGTAGCCTGACATGGTTGTATAAATTAATAATCTATAGAACTCTATTACTTCCAGGAAATTCATGGTTTGCTTAGACAAGGTGTTTCTGATGAAACATTTCCTCTCAACTATCACCTTGGGCATCGGCACTTTTTGAATTTTTGCCACCTTTCATAAGAAAGCAGGTGCTTCCTTCATTCCTGTTCTAAACATTGTCACGTTTTCTTATTTTAATTTTCTGATAGTTCAAAACCAGTGCTTAATTGAGTTGTCGTGGTGCAGCTTATCCTCCACCCAGAATCTGATGATTCTGCACAGTTGTCCCAGATTGAGACAGAAAAACTCCTCGCTCATCTTGTGGAAGAAGAAATGAACAAACGGCTGGTGAGCTATAATCTTTCTAGTGCCTTCCTTATTTGGTAATACTGTTTTGCCACTTATCTATAATTGTAACACTATGAATGCATATCTCTTTAATGTTCTGATATGAACAGTAGTAAATGCCATGTGGGCTTACAGGTAAATATTTTACTCAACTTTTGGGCAATTTGGACTTTTGAGTAAATGGATGTATTAACAAGTAGATTGTTGGAAAGGTGCAGCTGTTATGAATTTTCTCCCTCATTACGTCCTTTTGGGAGTGCCATTAGTTGGCCATCAAACTTCTTGTGGTTCTGAGAAAACTGGATTTTGGTTTTTGTGTTATGACCCTTCTGTAGGCAGACAATTTAACTGCTGTTTCATTTCTTATGTGACTATCCATACAGAAAGAAGGAACTTACAAGGGCAAGAAATTTAACGGCATCTGCCACTTTTTTGGCTATCAAGCTCGAGGATCATTGCCATCAAAGTTTGATTGTGATTATGCCTATGTAAGTTTTATTATTCTGAAGTGTTATGTATTGAATTTTAAAGTTCTCTTATATTAAGAGAATCATCTTTTGCAGGTTCTTGGTCATATCTGTTACCATATTCTTGCCGCTGGGTTGAATGGGTATATGGCCTCTGCAACTAACCTCAAAAGTCCTGTCAACAAGTGGCGCTGTGGTGCTGCCCCAATTACAGTAAGACTCTGATTTCTTTATTTTACTATCTAGCTGGCTTTCAACTTCTTTGCCTTTAGTTTTGAAGGATGAATTGTTTTGCAATTAAATTTTCCCTTTTCCTGGTTTCTGGCCAACTGTTGATGTGCTTGTTTTTGTTTTGATTGAAACTGAAAGTCATTTTTTTATCACAGGCTATGATGACCGTTAAGCGCTATGGTCGTGGTCCTGGTGCCTCATATATTGGAAAACCTGCTCTGCATCCTGCTACTGTGGATTTGAAAAGCAAATCATACGAGTATGTGAATCCTGTTCCTATTCTGTTGGTTCTTTCACATTGAAATGGAATCTCATTCAAACCATTTCAGCATCTTTGTTTCCCTCCCCTTTTATAGGGTCATTTTATACCTTAGTTATGCTGTACTTATCATATAATTTTTTACAAGAGATTACTATCAAATGTTTAGATATATAAGCATATACAAATTTTTTTCCCCAAAAGGTTTACCAAATCTAGATTACTAGGTTGATTCTGTTTCCGCACCAGCTTAATCATCTTTTTCTCTGTTTTGAAGGTTGTTAAGGCAAAATGCACAAAAGTTTTTGCTTGAAGATGTCTACAGAAATCCAGGACCCCTTCAGTTTGATGGTCCCGGTGCTGATTCTAAGGCTGTAACCTTGTGCGTTGAAGATCAGGACTACATGGGTCGCATTAAGCAATTGCAAGAATATCTTGACAAGGTGGGTTACGCTGACACCTACCACTAAATATGTTGACACATTCGTATTTATATTTTTCACATCCTTCATATTTTGTTGACCAATCTAAATTTCTCTCGTTTCCTATTTCAAGGTGCGCACAATCGTGAAGCCTGGCTGCTCACAAGATGTTCTGAGGGCTGCTCTTAGTGCCATGTCATCTGTGACTGACATTCTTTCTCTGTTGTCAACCCCATCAAACAGCGGGAACACTCCCTTCTAGAATTACATATCGCCATTTCTTCTTATGTTAGGAAATTTTGCGAGGTGACAATGTTGTGTGATTCAGCTGCAAATGTAGGATTCTTTCCTTCGACTTGTTTTGGAAGGGAGGAGCGTGAGGAATTAGTTCTTGAAAAATAATCTTGGTCTCTATTTTTGTCCTTTCGTTGCATGCACAATAATGTTTATGAATTAATTATATCAGTGTCTGGATAAATTCAAATCCTTTCTTTTTGCTAATCTGAAGAGGAATGTATTTTGGATTTTGATAAGTTCTGTTATACCCTTATTTTCTAGTTTCTTCCACATATGGTTTTTTCTCGTAAATGCTTTGTTTTTGTTAGATTATGGTCATTACATTTCAATTAATTCGGATCAATGGTATATAATATTTTACAAAAGGACTTGCAAAGTTGGGGGCGAAAAATTCTGATTCAATTTATTCTGTTAGTTTTCAGAAAGCTCCACAGGGAAAACAGGTTTCTTCACATGAAAGCGCAGACTAACTGATGAGTGCTGCCTTAGCTCTCCAAAACGTCGACAACAACGTTAGCTACACCAACGTTCGTGCGGTGGCAAATCGTTTTGCCGCCGATCTTCAACTATGTTACCCGCACAGTTCAACATCATACTCTATCGCTCGAATAACCCATGCTCGGATCATCACTTCCGGATTCAGACCTCGCGGCCACATTCTTAACCGTCTCATTGATGTATATTGCAAGTCTTCCCATCTCTCGTATGCAAAGCAACTGTTCGATGAAATTCCTAAACCAGATGTTGTTGCCAGAACCACCTTAATTGCCGGTTATTCTTCTTCCGGTGATTCTAAACTAGCAAGGCAAGTTTTCGATCAAACGCCGTTTAATATCCGCGATACTGTTTTCTACAATGCCATGATTACTTGCTATTCCCACAATAATCACGGTCATGCCGCGGTTCAACTGTTTAATCGCATGAAGCGGGAATGTTTTCTTCCTGATAATTTCACCTACACTACTGTCCTTGCTGCGGCGGGACTCATAGCTGATCGCGAAAATCATTGCCAACAGTTTCATTGTGCTGTGGTGAAATCGGGTACGGGAACTGTTAATTCCGTGATGAATTCACTTTTGTCACTCTACGTTAAGTGCGCGTGCTCGCCGATGGTATTTTCTTCTTTGTTAATGGAATCTGCGAACAAGTTGTTTGACGAAATTCCTGACAAGGATCAGTTAGCCTGGACCACCATTATCACAGGGTATGTGAGGAATGGTGACCTAGATGGCGCTCGACGAGTTTTTAATCAGATGGACGAGAAGTTGGTGGTGGCATGGAATGCGATGATTTCAGGTTATGTTCACAAAGGATTAATTTCTGAAGCATTAGAAATGTTCAGACAGATGTTTTTGTTAGGAATTAAGTATGATGATTTTACATATACCAGTGTTCTTAGTGGATGTGCAGAGGCTGGATATTTTCTCCATGGAAAGCAGTTACATGCTTATATGCTGCGGACAGAAGCCAAAACTGAAGGGGACTTCTTAGTGTCAGTCAGTAATGCATTAATTACTTTGTACTGGAAATGCGATAAGATTGATCAAGCTCGGAAGATTTTTGACCGAATTCCTGTCAAGGATCATGTTTCGTGGAATGCAATCTTATCGGCATATGTAAGTGCCCGGCGTATCAGTGAAGCAAAATATTTTTTCGAAAAGATTCCCGTGAAGAATTCTCTGTCATGGACTGTTATGATATCTGGTTTTGCACAGAATGCTTTCGGGGAAGAAGGTTTAAGGCTGTTTAATGAAATGAGGTTTAATGGTATTGAGCAATGTGATTATGCGTTTGCTGGAGCAATTACTGCTTGTGCTGTGCTAGCAGCACTAGAGCAAGGTCGACAACTTCATGGGCAGATAATTCGACTTGGTTTTGATTCAAGCCTTTCTGCAGGAAATGCACTAATAACTATGTATGCTAGATGTGGAGTTGTTGAGGCAGCTCATACTTTATTCTATTCTATGCCTTGTGTTGATTCAGTATCTTGGAATGCTATGATTGCAGCCTTAGGCCAGCACGGACATGCTGCTCAAGCCATTAAACTTTATGAAGAAATGCTGGAAGAACAAATATGGCCTGATCGGATAACCTTCCTGACAATTCTTTCTGCTTGTACTCATGCAGGTTTAGTTGAGGAAGGACGTCTCATTTTCAGCTCCATGTCTAAAGATTTCGGAATAAACCCAGGTGAAGATCACTATGCTCGTTTAATTGATTTGTTGTGTCGAGCAGGAAAATTTTCAGAAGCAGAGGATGTGATACAAAACATGCCTTTTGAGCCTGGAGCACCTATATGGGAGACTCTACTTGCTGGTTGCAGAAATCATCGAAATCTTGACTTGGGTGTACAAGCAGCCAAAAAACTCTTTGATTTAATCCCACAAAATGATGGAACATATATACTTCTATCCAATATGTTTTCCACAGCCGGTCTTTGGGAGGATGCTGCCAAGGTCAGAAAATTGATGAGAGATCGAGGAGTTAAGAAAGAACCTGCTTGTAGTTGGATCGAAGTTGACAACAAAGTCCATGTATTTTTGGTAGATGATACTGCTCATCCTGAAGTGCAAGAAGTTTATAGGTACCTGGAAAAGTTAGTATTGAGGATGAGAAAAATGGGATATGTTCCTGATACTAAATATGTGTTGCATGATATTGAGTCTGAACAAAAGGAATATGCTTTGTCTACACATAGTGAGAAACTTGCTGTTGTGTTTGGAATACTGAAACTGCCTCGTGGAGCTACTATTAGGGTGTTCAAGAATTTAAGGATTTGTGGGGATTGTCATAATGCATTCAAGTTCATGTCAATGGCGGAGGAGAGATTGATTATTGTGAGAGATGTAAAGAGATTTCATCATTTCAAGAACGGTGAATGTTCTTGTGGTAATTATTGGTGAGCTGAAAGTTATTAGGGATGGTAGTAATGGATCCCACAGGAGCATAACTGGTTAGTTGTTGGTAATTTTAATCATTTTTTTAAAGAATATATTTAATATTCTAATTTATATTATTCATTTATTATTTTAATACTTAGTATTAAAATATTAAATAATTTTTATATTATTTTTGATTGGTTAAATAGATTTTTTCTTTCCATGACTAAAGTTTTTTGAGATTAAAAACTCTAAGAATGTTTTCCCATTAGAAAATTCCATAATTTCATTCATGGTTTATTGCCTTGAAGCAAAAAAGAAAGATATAGAAGAGGGCGAATATGTTGTTGGGGAGACGGGGTAGTGAGTTAGTTAAAGTTAAACCCAGGGCCACGAGTAGCAGCGAGACACTGGCATATCC
The DNA here is from genome assembly GCA_027405835.1 of Asclepias syriaca. Taxonomy (NCBI): domain Eukaryota; kingdom Viridiplantae; phylum Streptophyta; class Magnoliopsida; order Gentianales; family Apocynaceae; genus Asclepias; species Asclepias syriaca. The sequence continues at coordinate 2,581,320 of CM049934.1, read as the reverse complement.
ACCAGAGCTCGACGCAATTCTTCTACAGAGCTGCAAAATCATGGTCATCCTATCCTGTCTTACTACTTGTATTTCACTTTCTGTATGTGATCGGCAGGTAAATGTTCTAACCATATTTTTCACTTTATGCTTTAGTGATGAAAAGAACTCCATCTTCTTTTTTTTTTAATCTTTCTTTCGGTGATCAATAAACGGCTAGGGATACCTTGATTACTTCAAACTGTTTCGTTATTGATTGAACTTTGTTCTGATATGATGGATTTTAAGAAAGGATTAAAATTTAACTTTGTCATGTGTGAGAAATGTTTTTAGAGTATTTTTGTGACTCCATGATTAACCCAACATCTCGAAAAAACATTGAAGAGAAATGAAGATAAAATTTGACAGAATAAATTGTTTGTACAATAAATTTGTCTAAAAAATCTTATTTTTTAATGTTTATACTATCATCATCTGTATTAAACCTTTTTTAGATTATATAATTATTTTTGTCATTTTACTATGTACTCGAAAATATTTTCAAAAAATTGCCCATGTCACATGATCAAAATGTCCAAATTATTCAAAAGAAATTGGTAGAAAGATCAAGTCAGATACTTAATATATAGTTGTAGGATCTATAATAATGAGAAAAATTCTGTCACTCTGTTAATCTTTTTATCATTTATTCAAATTGTGATCAACTAATAATGGATTGTCATTGTCTATTCGGTATAGATGGAGATGAAAGGAGAAGAAAGGGTTTACAAAGGTCATGTACTTGGGCTCCCATATCATGGGCAGGGGCACATGAACCCAATGGTACAGTTTGCCAAAAGACTGAGCTTCAATGGAATCAAAATCACAGTAGCCACCACAACATCAAATGTCAAGTCCATCCAGGGATGTTCTTCTTCCATCACGTTCAAGTCATGTATACAACCCTGAAGGTGGAGTTGCAGGACCTGGCGGATTTTAGAGTTTCCTTGACAGGTTTGAAGTCAGTGGATCAAAGAACTTGTCTGAACTCATCCAAAGACAGAGAACAACTTAATACCCTGTTATCTATCTTGTTTATGATGCTAATATAACATGGGCTGTTGATGTAGCAACAAAGATGGGTGTTTCTACTACTGCTGCCTTTTTCACTCAATCATGTGCTGCCATTGCAAGCTACTATCCAATGCATTGCAATTTATCACCAGAAGAATCTGTTTCTTTGTCTGATTTTCCAATGACTGGAATTCCCAAACTAAGGATCCCGAATTTGCCATCTCTTGGTTCTCAGACGGGACGTTATCCGCCTGTAGTTCTGCACATCTTAAGACAGTTTGACAACATTCGCAAGGCAGACTGGGTTCTGTTTAATTCCTTTTATGAGTTGGAAGAGGAGGTAAGATACAGCAACTGATTATCTTTCTCTTGCATGCATAATGTTTGCTTGATGATTTAGTTTTCAAAATAAATGCTTAGTTTCTTGATGGAAAATTCTCTATTTGGTACTATAATTATTTTACCTTTTAAGACTTAGATTTTAAATCTTAATTCTTTATTTAAGAACTATTTATTTTATATTTTTTCTCCAATCCTCTAAGTGTTAGATGGTGCCCAGGTATCAAACAGTAATTAATAAAGAGTTAAAATATCAAGTTTTAAAAAATTTAAGATTTAAATTCTAGTTTGGAAACATAGGACGAAAATGGAAATTTCCCTTTCTTGAATATGAGAGTCATATTATCAGAATAAGCAAGGGAAAATTGTAGTAACATTGCATGCTTCAGGTTCTAGTATCCAGGAGACATGCTCTAACGGTTGGAATCATATCATCAGAAACTCTGATAAATGGCTGCTAATGTTGTTTTGCTGGATATATATGTTAGAATTCAAACTCGAGTTTGAAGAAGAAGCCGACGCCACCATCGTTGAAGAAGAAGTCGGCGCCACCATCGTTGAAGAAGAAGTCGGCGCCACCATCGTTGAAGAAGAAGGCGCCACTATTCCTTCCTATATCTATATATATATACATATATATATATGTATGTAAAGGGAGAGCGTAAGGAAGTGCAAAAAGAAAAGAGGAAAAGAACCGAGGAAAAAGCAATAGAGAAGAGAGAGAAATTAAGTGGTGAGAGGAAAAGAAAAAGGGAGAAAAAGGAAAGATATATATATATATATATATAGTTATACTTAGTTGTAAAAAAAAAAAAAGGGAGAAAGAAATAGAGCCGTAGCTCTTGAGTGAGAAAGGGAAAAGTGCCGCAGCACTCAAAATAAAATAGAGTTTAATTCTGTGTTTTTTGAATTGTAATTTATTACTACTTTCGATTCACTACGTTTCCAACAAGTGGTATCAGAGCTAAGGTTCTGTCCGATAAAAATGAATACAATGCAACTGCAAATTCCGAAATTGACGGCAACAAATTATGGGAACTGGAGTATCCAAATGAAGGTGTTACTCGGTTTCTACAATAACTGGGATATTGTTGAAAGTGGATACAACGAACCCGAAGACGCTACCGCAGAAGCAGCTCTTCCTAATGCCGAGAAGACAATATTAAAGGAGTCTCGGAAAAAAGATAAAAAGGCGTTGTTCACTATTTTTCAAGGTATTGACGAATCAACCTTTGAAAAAATTTCTGAAGCCAAAACTGCAAAAGAGGCGTGGGAGATTTTGCAGAAATCTTTCCAAGGAGTCGAAAAAGTTAAAAAGGTGTGGCTCCAGGTACTACGCGGCGAGTTCGAAAATTTAAAAATGAAAAATTCAGAAAATATTGGAGAATTTGTTACGCGTTTGAAAACGGTGACAAATGAAATGAAAAGGAACGGCGAAAGTCTCGATGATGTTCGGGTGATGGAAAAACTTTTACGCTCGTTAATACGAAAATTTGATTATGTTGTTACATCTATCGAGGAGTCAAAAGATTTGTCTGAAATTTCAATTGATGAGCTCGTAGGCTCTCTTCAAGCTCACGAGTCCCGGATGAACCAGTATGATGATACAAGTCATTTGGAAAAGGCGTTGCAAAGTAAGGTTTCCATAGGTGAAAGTTCAAGCAGTAAGTAGTTATGTTCATGGAAGAGGTGGTTTTAGAGGAGGCTACCGAGGTGGACGAGGACGTGGAAGACAACCGTTCAACAGAGGTCAGAATTTCAACAGAGTCAACAACGGTCAAAATTTCAGAGGCCGAGGAAGAGGTGGATTCCAACAACGAGGTGGATTCAAACAACGAGGTGATAAGTCTCAGTTTCAATGTTATAACTGTAATAGATATGGTCATTTCAGTTATGAGTGTAGATCCCCAAAGGTGGAAGAAAGCAGTCATTTTGCAGCAGCAAAAGAAGATAAAGATGTGGGTTCTGCTATGTTTCTCACATACAAAGGAGACGAAGAAGACAAGAAAAATATTTGGTATCTTGATTCAGGTGCCAGCAATCATATGTGCGGTCACAAGGAATTTTTTACAGAGATAGATGAGAATGTCAATGGGGAAGTTACTTTTGGTGACTCATCAAAAATTCCGGTGAAAGGCAAAGGTACAATTTCGATTGTATTAAAAAATGGTGAAAAGAAATATATCAATGATGTGTATTTTATACCTGCTTTGAAAAATAACATCATTAGTCTTGGCCAACTCGTGGAGAAAGGATATAATATACAGATGCAGGATAATTCTCTCATTATCAGAAATCAAGTTCGAGAATTAATCGCAAATGTGGAGATGTCACGGAATCGTCTGTTCACTCTTGACATGCAGACGAAGGTGCAAAAATGCTTAAAGTCAGTCATTAAAAATGATTCGTGGTTATGGCATTTGAGATTTGGTCATCTTGGTTTTTCTGGCTTGAAATTATTGTCAAAGACAAATATGGTGAATGGTTTGCCAATAATCAATGAACCAAATAAATTGTGTGAAGCATGTGTCAAAGGGAAGCAACATCGACAAAGTTTTCCTGTTGGAAAATCATGGAGAGCCAGGAGGCCATTAGAGATTGTTCACACTGATATAGCTGGTCCATTTGATGTTGCATCACTTGGCGGAAACAGGTATTACCTAACATTTATTGATGATTTTAGCAGGAAAAGTTGGGTATACATTCTGAAAGAAAAGGCGGAGGCTCTTGATAAATTCAAAGAGTTCAAAGTAAGGCGAGAGAAACAGAGTGGTCATTATGTGAAGATACTCAGATCAGACAGAGGAGGCGAGTATACTTCAAATCTATTCAAAAGCTTCTGCATAGCACATGGAATCAATCATCAGTTGACAACGGCGTATACTCCTCAACAAAATGGCGTTGCAGAAAGGAAAAATCGCACTATTCTTGACATGGCAAGGAGTATGGTGAAAGCAAAGCACATGCCAAGAACTTTTTGGGCAGAAGCCGTGCTGTGTGCTGTTTATTTACTGAATCGGTGTCCAACAAAAAGTGTCAGAAACAAAACTCCAAATGAAGCATGGAGTGGTAGCAAACCATCAGTTGGACATCTCAGAATTTTCGGGTGCATTGCATATGCACATGTTCCTGATCAGAAAAGAAAGAAGCTGGATGATAAAGGTGAGAAATGCATCTTTACCGGATATGACAAAAGGAGCAAGGCGTACAGACTCTATAATCCTCTCACAAAGAAGTTAATCATTTCGCGTGATGTTGAGTTCGATGAATCAGAGTACTGGAGATGGAGCGGGAAGAAAGAAAAGTTGCAGGTCTGTTCTTTAATGATGATGATGACGGTGATGACTCCAACATTGAAAATGAAGAAGATGATGATCCAACTCCTCCACAAAGTCCAACTCAAAGAACTCCTGCCTCAACACCATCGAGTTCGAGTTCAGGAAGCAGTAGTAGCAACAATTCAGGGGGAGAGCCAAGGAAAATGAGAAGTCTGAATGACATTTATGATGCAACAAATCCGGTACAAACCTCATTTGATTATTCTTTATTTTGTTTAATGGCTGAATGTGATCCAGTGACATTTGAGGAAGCTTCTGAAGAAAGCAAATGGAATAAGGCCATGGATGAAGAAATTGATGCAATTAAAAAGAATGATACTTGGAAGCTCACAGAACTTCCAGAAGGACACAAGGCAATTGGTGTCAAATGGGTCTACAAGACAAAGACCAATCAAGACGGGAAAGTGGAAAAATACAAGGCAAGCTTCTGAAGAAAGCAAATAGAATAAGGCCATGGATGAAGAAATTGATGCAATTAAAAAGAATGATACTTGGAAGCTCACAGAACTTCCAGAAGGACACAAGGCAATTGGTGTCAAATGGGTCTACAAGACAAAGACCAATCAAGACGGGAAAGTGGAAAAATACAAGGCAAGGCTAGTTGCTAAAGGCTACAAGCAAAGATACGGGATCGACTATGATGAGGTTTTTGCTCCAGTTGCAAGAGTTGATACCATAAGACTTCTACAGCAATGCGGCTCAAAAAACAGTGGAAGATTTATCAGATGGACGTGAAGTCAGCATTTCTAAATGGTTATCTCGAAGAAGAAGTTTACATCGAGCAACCTCCTGGATATGTTAAAAAAGGCCAGGAAGATAAAGTCTATCGTCTAAAGAAAGCACTGTACGGATTGAAGCAAGCCCCTCGAGCTTGGAACACAAGAGTTGATGAATATTTTCAAAAGAATGTTTTTGTGAAAAGTCCATACGAGCATGCTCTCTACACAAAAACAAATTCAGAGGGAGACATTATGATCGTGTGCTTGTACGTGGATGACATGATCTTTACTGGCAACAATCCTGGTATGTTCAATGAATTTAAGAAAGCTATGACTAACGAATTTGAGATGACAGATATTGGTCAAATGTCATACTTTCTTGGAGTTGAAGTCAAACAAAGCAAAGATGGGATTTTTATGTCACAGAAAAAATATGCTGAGCAAATTCTTAAAAAATTCAGAATGGAAGAATGCAAGCCGGTGAGTACACCAATAGAAGTAAGCTTAAAGCTCAGAATTGATTCAACAAGAGAGTCGGTAAATCCGACATTGTTCAAAAGTTTGGTAGGAAGTCTGAGGTACCTAACTTTCACTCGTCCAGATATTATGTATGCAGTTGGACTGGTTAGTAGGTACATGGAGAATCCAAAGCAAGATCACTTCATGGCAGCTAAAAGAATTTTGAGATACATTAAAGGTACACTTGATCATGGATTATTTTATACACATTCTCAAGATTCAAATTAGTTGGCTACTCAGACAGTGATTATGGTGGTGACTTGGATGATGGAAAAAGCACGTCAGGATATGCTTTCATATCGGTTCAGCAATATTTTCGTGGTCATCGAAAAAGCAACAAACAGTTGCTCTCTCAACATGTGAGGCAGAATACATCGCAGCAGCAGCGTGCGCGTGTCAAGCAATGTGGCTAGGCTACATATTGGGCGATTTAAACCTTGCCAAAGAAGAAAAATCCGATATACTATATGTTGATAATAATTCTGCTATTTCACTCGCGAAGAATCCGGTATCACACAGTAGAAGCAAGCACATCAATATAAAATATCATTTTATTCGAAAACAGGTAAACGATAAAATCGTGGAGCTGGTGCATTGCAGGACCGAAGAAAATTTAGCGGATATTTTTACAAAGCCATTGAAGCCGGAAGTGTTTCAAAAAATGAAAGAAAAGCTTGGAATGGAAAGTCGAGTTTGAGGGGGAGTGTTAGAATTCAAACTCGAGTTTGAAGAAGAAGCCGACGCCACCATCGTTGAAGAAGAAGTCGGCGCCACCATCGTTGAAGAAGAAGTCGGTGCCACCATCGTTGAAGAAGAAGTCGGCGCCACCATCGTTGAAGAAGAAGGCGCCACTATTCCTTCCTATATCTATATATATATACATATATATATATATATATATGTATGTAAAGGGAGAGAGTAAGGAAGTGCAAAAAGAAAAGAGTGAGAGAACTGAGGAAAAAGCAATAGAGAAGAGAGAGAAATTAAGTGGTGAGAGGAAAAGAAAAAGGGAGAAAAAGGAAAGATATATATATATATATAGTTATACTTAGTTGTAAAAAAAAAAGGGGAGAAAGAAATAGAGTCGTAGCTCTTGAGTGGGAAAGGAAAAAGTGCCGCAGCACTCAAAATAAAATAGAGTTTAATTCTGTGTTTTTTGAATTGTAATTTATTACTACTTTCGGTTCACTACGTTTCCAACAATATAGATTGTGGAATGGCTGTCCAAACTCTGTGTATGAACTATCGGACCAACAGTGCCATCTGTTTATCTCGACAAGTGATTAGAAACAGACAATGGTTATGGCTTTCATGTATATAAGCCAAATACATCCACCTGCTTGAACTGGCTTGGCACCCCGAAGACCGGTTCAGTCGTGTATGTATCATATGGAAGTGCTGCAAGTTTGAGTATAGAACAGATGGCACAAATTGCTGAAGCCTAAGAGGATCAGCAGCAGCAGTAGCATCAGGTTCTTGTGGGTAGTGAAGCCAATGAAGAGAGCAAGCTCCAAGTAAATTCAGGGAGAAGATGAAGGTAGTGGAATTGTAGTATCATGGTGCCCCCAGTTGGAGGTGTTGGCTCCTGCAGTAGGATGCTTTGTGTCACACTGTGGTTGGAATTCAACAATAGAGGCTATCAGTTTGGTTTGGTGCCAGTGGTGGCAATGCCACAGTTTCTAGACCAAACTATTAATGAACATTTTCTTGAGCAAGTTTGGGAAGTGGGAGTCATCCCGAGGGAAGATGAAAATGGCTTAATAGTTAGTGATGAAATAAACAGATGCATTGCGGAGGTGATGCAGGGGAATAGAGGACGAGAGATCAGAAAGAAAGCTGCTCGGTTTATGGCTTTGGCTATGGAAGCTATAAGTGAAGGAGGAAGTTCACACAAGTGCATTCTTGACTTTTTTTCTGAGCTTGGCTGTGCTTAATGATGATCGACATTTGAGCCACAGGTGAAAATTTGATGATATTTGCTTATCTCTTTTTGATGCTTCCTCCCTGTAGCAGTTTGTACATCTTTTGCAAAAAAAAAAATAGTTTCCTTCCGGCACATAAATTACAATAAATGGCTGTTGCCTGTCTGACAATACATGAGATGAATACAGGTAGGAAGAATTCCCACTTAATTCTTCTTTCCTTTACCTTTTTGTTCCAAAAGGGCTTTCCTTTATCACCTTGAGACAATCCAGGTGACAAGGTTCTTCAATGTCGGCCTCTAGAGGAGATATATATATTATATATATAAATATTATGTCCTTTGAAAGGTAGCTATATTTTAGCTGACCAGCCACATGAAGAATGTTGACCAGAAAGTAAGTGATACAGAAGCCAGAGCATAAGACCATAACATGATCACAGAACATTCACTTTCTCCAGCACCAAATAGCTGAGTTATTGTACCTATATTCATTGCTGATGGAAGTGCAAATTGAAGCAAAAGAATAAACCGATACAATGGATTGTTCAGCACGAATCCAAGTTTAAATGCCAATTTCACTACTAGAATGCCTACCAGTGGCAAGAGAATGTATCGGACTACGACAATACCAATAACTACGGACCTGCGAATTCCCGATCCTTTTAGGCCTGATTCAATCCCACCAAAAAGATAATAAGATTTTGTCCCAACTCTCTATTCAAACAGAATTGACATAAATAGCAAATGTACCTTTTAGAAGATTTCCTCCCATGATCAATGTGAGCGCTGGGATTGCTCCATCCCTGGGTTAACCAAAAACAAAACTTGATAATCCAAGAAGAAACAGTAGATATGATTACTCTAGAGAAATAAGCTTATTAACGCAATCATTAGCACAGTTATGATGGTCTTGTTTGTCTTTAAAGTGTCTCCTGGTATAAGTATTACTTATTACTTCATTGAAACAACAGAAAGGTACGAATATGATGTTACCCTGCTTTAGTTAGTTAGCATCTAATTTGTTGATTGGGAAAGATTCTATATTACAGATTGGCAGATTGAAGTTTATCATTAAAGAAATAACCTTCATACCCAAGCAAAAGAGCAGAATCTTGGATCACACGAAGCGGAGCTGTATCACCTATCATTGATTTTCGAACCAGAGGTATCAATCCCACAGCAAAACCAGCAATCTGAAAAAGAAATGTGCATTGGTTAGATAAATGTCTAAAGTCTGAAGAATTTTCTGGTTTATGAAGATCTTTCGATTGATACAAACACCCATTTTACATAAATTACAATCATCAACAGCTTGGCAAGTAAAAACTTTAGGTAGTTCTTCAAATGATAACAACCTTCATTGTTAATGCATTAATTAAGGATTTCGAAATGGCTCTTAAACATACATTTTTAACCTCATGCATCAGTGTTTAATTGTTTCAGTGTAGTTTCACTTCTTTGCAAGAGAGGTAGTTTGAGCCCCTTCCCCATCAAATAAAAAAAAGCTACAAAAAGTTTAAAAAAGATTTAAAAAAAAAAAAAAAAACATTCAAGGAAAAGAGTCATACAGCTCCAATAGTTGAAGGGGCAAACAACTTCTTCAGATTGAGCTTTCCTGCAAGTCTGCCAAGATATTGCCTTATCTTTTCTGGAGTTGATGTCTGCAATAGAACCCTAAAGGTGGGTCAAGTAGTATTTTCCATATGAACGAGGGGGAATTATTTGGGTAGAAAGGAAAGGTGCAAAACAGGAATCAAAAAACATTCAAACGTTAACAGATTTCACTGAACTCAATTAAGGGTTAACCTAATGGCTTGAAGAAATGGGGGAAAAAATAATTATAAGGCTAAAAAATAGGTTAAGTTTCAATTGAACTCAACTACAACAAGCCATTTTAGAATTACTTGGACATAGTGGAATGAGATCTTATGTTATTTCCAGATTTTCAAAATAGAAGTAAGAATTGTTCACATGGAAAGATAAAACAAACATACTAGTACATAGGTAATTCAAAATACTTGCATGACAAGCTCTACTTATAGTCATAGGAAGAACTTTTGACTAAGATGATACTAAGCAATTGGATGTCAATAGATTCAGCACTATATGCTATTAGTAAGGTTGTGCTTCAAGATAAATGAATGAAATCAATCCTTTGATAAGCTTATTCTTTATTTCAATTCTCAGTAGAGATATTTTAGAAATGTAATTTTTTCCTACTTGCTAAAGAAGGAACCTAATCTTGTCTATCCTAGTTTATTTTTCCTGCTGAGAAAGAACAATGTCTTTGCTTTCCTACCCACTTACTCACACCAATAGAATGCTGCTGTGTGCATTAAGGAGTTTTTTCAACTCCTAAAGTCAGAAGTTTAATGTCCAATCCACAATGTCCACATTGGAGACTTTGGGATCCTGCAGATATGTGTACCTGTAACATTAACTGCTTTCCCAGGAAAGAGACCCAATCTACTATTTAACGGTAGATGTCATTATTTTTCAGTAAAAGTGAAGACTATGTTAACCTCTACAGTATTGAAGTCTTAAAGAAAATCAGAAAGTAACCTGAGGTTTGTGGTCAAATCTAATTGAAGGCAGAATCAGTTCCTCTGGGTGATCCTCTGATGTTGGTAATCCATTTGAGAGTAGTGGTTCTGAGTCACCCTGAGAATGTCGTCCAGAGCTTTCTCTTGAAGACTTGGAGGAGGATCCAATTACTTCAACTTCCTTTGAGCTATTTCTTGATGATATCCTCACAATATTATACACATATGACCAGAGATAGATTGCTCCTACCTGAAGCATAACAACAACAGAACAATAACCAGATTTTCCTGAGGTGAAATCATGGTGTACCTAATCTGAACTTAGGATAATTGTAATCATTTAAAATTCTTTAGTAGGTTCAGGTATCTCTTTACAGAAATATAGGTTTTCATTATATAACTGATTCCAGCACATCCCGTGCCTGTGATCTTCTAGAACACTAGTATAATAAGAGAGTTGTTTTCAACTGGATTAAAAGACGTTGCTGTGAGACTGAAAGGACTACTTAAAGCATACCGCCATTGAAAGTGAAGCATATGCCATTCCATATGTATGGCAAACATCAGGAGCGCCAAAAGGACTTCCTTTCTCCTTGCAAACTGCCGGGACTATAATAAGAAGCATGTTTCCTAGATTTCCTGTTAAAAATACACCAGAAATGTTTCAAGTTTTAAAACATGGCACTGACCCAAGACCACTAGTAACTCAAAAGACATATCATGCCATCCTGTGTTGCATGCAAATGCAAGCTGAGAAACATTTACCTGCAGCACAACAACCTATAACAAGTCCCCGTAGGTGTGCTGGAGGTCTAGTAATCTGAACTACCAGCCACCCGAGAACAGAACCAACAATAAATGTAATGAGGATATTGATGGGCATGTACCACCTACATATTTAAGTAGTTTCACATTATAAACTTCATTTGAAAAGGGAAAGTAAAAATATATATAGAGAGAGAGAGAGAGAAAAGTTCTAGAGACAAATTGGAGAAGCTATGTATATAACACTCACACTTCCATTAAGCTTTCAAAAGTTATTGTCTTCGCCAAATTGCTTGAAACCAAAGCAGGGTTGAAAACATAAAATACAATCTGTCATAAGATGTCAACAACACAGCAAAATCAATAAATAAAAGTCCATATTCATAATAAATCCTTAGCATACTATATATATATCAATGATAGGTAACAGGTTTCGTACTTAACATGGACAAGGATGAAATTTAGAATTTTTTAGTGGAAAGTTACTTTTATTTCCTCAAGTGAAGACATAGATACACAGAATTTGTGCATATTTTTATATTCTTACATTATTTAAATGCTTCCTTGCATCTTCCCCCAATAAATTGACCTGGTCCAAAGCAAGGTATGAACCAAGAGCAGTCACCAAAAGAACTTTGAGAACAGGGATAGATGCTGCAATGAAAAGATCCAAAAGCCCCATTTCTCTGGTTTCTTTCTACGATGTACAAGAGATTTTGGAATACTATATAGCAGCTATTCACCAGACTTGTTGAATTAAGCAAACTACAAAGAAGCAAGCAAACAAAATTCATGAGTCAGTTTAAGAAAAAACAAATAATGAAATTAGGGCCATACCAGCCAAACCATGACAGACTCTTGATCAAATGGAAAAAATATAGAAAGAAAATGAAGAATATTAATCTCCATAAGATGATAAATTTATAGTTCTTTTTAGTAACTTTGTATCCATATCAACAACTAATTCAGAAAAAATCAATGTAGAAACCCAATATTACTACACAGCTTGAAACTAACTTTTAAAAAAATCAACAAGGTCGTCAATCGTTATCATTTACTTTGACAATCAAATGATGAAAGTACACATACTCACGTCCATAAGTTGATAATTCAGCTAAAAAAGGACATAGACGCATCTCCATGGCAGAAAGGTCCGTCGTTATTATTATTGTTATTATTATTTTCTTTGGTTTGGGTCCCAAAGTGGTGAGAAGGGAATGTATTTCATATTAAAAAGCAAAAAACTACATAAAAGCTAGAGCAGAACCAGGTGGCGTAAAATAAAAGCAGGCGTAATGATCGAAGCATGAAAGTAGAGAAAAGAAAAGAAGAAGCCAATCGTTTTAAAAGAAAAATGTCCAGAAAGCTACTCGTAGAAGAAAAGTTGTACTGAACCATACCAAAAGGTTAACCTAGAATTTTTAAATACATATATATATAATATATATATATATATATAAGTACAAGGCTGTACTTAAAGCACGCGATGAATGAGCAGTCCGGCGCCACGGTGTCGGTGGCGATTGACGGAGAAGGAAAGAGCTGTATACAATTGTTAACAGTACTCGATTTCAAGGAGAGGCTGCGGATACGGCAGTCCGGCGGATCAGGATTTGGATAGAAAGAAGTAATCGACTAGTTCTTCAATCTTCATCCGCCTTCTTCCAGTAAGGTTAACAATGGTAGAAGCCAAAAGGATCGCGCAAATGTACGTGCGTGTCTATATATATATATATATATATATATATATATGTGTGTGACAGCTCTGAACACGCACGACCTATGCATTTGTTGCTCAGTTTGTTTGTATCAGTGTGTATATATAAGTATAAAAATATTTTGTGGTGACATAGAATGAAGGTTACACGATAATCTGACATGTTCGTCCATCGAACATGATGGGACCCACAATTTCGCTACACAAGGCTTTGAAGTCCGTGGTCTCGCTTCTCAAGCAATCTACTGCGTCGATATCCTGATTACCAGCTAGTTAAAATTCTTCCAGAATATTTCTGAAAAAATATCGGTTAATCAACAGTTTATCTTAAGATCACTCGGTTAAAAGTATTTCACAAAATATCCCTATAACAGTGAGATATTTTATAATTCCACTACGTACCTATTTATCAGGGTAATTTATTTCTATAAATACCCTTCTCATGAGGATAAAAGATAAGGCCAGATAACTCAACAAATTCTCGATCAATTTTAAATATTCACTAGTCAGATTTTATAATACTGACTTTATCATCGGAGGGTTCGTCGGAGGTCCCTCACTCTATCTCGAACTTCTCTGTTTTGCAGATATTTACGGAAAAAATCTTCATCAAAGCATCAGCGAAATAGCCACCTAATTAATTTTCGACTAATCAATATATATATATATCTTGGAGAGGGAGGAAAGCTTGGAGAGGAAGCAGCCGTGAAAGGACAAAACTGAGAGAGGAAAGAATATATAGCTTAAATCATCCAATAATAGTCTTTAATTTCACAAATAAAGTGTTTTCGGTTAATAACTGTTCATAAATTTTATATAGGGAATTGAAACTAACGACAAACCTGATTTTTAAAAAACTGATTTTTTTTTTTGGGGGGGGGGGGGGAGGGGGAGTATTATTATTATTAAAATTTAAATTAAAAAATAAAAGAAAGAGACTTTTATATAGTGTTTTCAAAAATATTGGACTTAAAATTTTTATTTTCATTATTAAAATATATATATATATAAAATTTGGTTGGATCCAATTTAATTATAAAACTAATAAAAATAAAATTTTATTAAAAAAATGTAGTTTAGTTGTAATAACTCACTCCCTCCCACACATCTATAACTAAAATAAATGTGTAATGTTATATAAGTAGTAGATTGTGGGGGCCTATCAGCCTATAGTTACAAGCACGACCTAAGAGTCCAAGTCCGTACAGTTGGCACCAGAGCACGTATTGAGTTTGGACTATGGTCAATTCTGAATATCCTTTTAATATAGTGAGGACAATATAAAGTACTAAATTGCGGGGGCTCGCCAAGCCTACAATTACAAGCACAACCCTGCGAGTCTGGGTCGGTACAGTTGGTACCAGAGCACGTATTTAGCCTAGACTACGGGAATTAAGTGTTACTCATAATCAACTCGAAATATCGTTTTGGTATTGTGATGACAATACAAAGTACTAGATTGCGGGGGCTCGCTAGACCTATAGGTTACAGACACGACCTTGCGAGTCTGAATCCGTACAGTTGATACCAGAGCAGGTAGTCATCAGGACTATGAGAACTAAGTGTTACTCATAGTCAACTAAATTGCGGGGTTCGCTAAACCTATAGTTACAAACACGATCTTGTGAGTCCGGATTGGTACAGTTGGTACTAGAGCAGGTAGTCTTCCAGAACTATGAGAACTAAATGCTACTCGTAGTCAACTCGAAATATTTTTTTTTATATAGCGATGATAATATCAAATAGTTGATGGTGAAAATAAAAATGCATGCAAGAAATTTAAAAAATCATTTATTATTGAAAGAGACACATAATTGTTTGGTTTTTATGGGAAAGAGATGTTTATGTATTAAGAGGATGCTTGAAAGAGAAACATTGAATTCTAACAGGTTAAAAAGTCTTAATAAAACTCTTAAAAAAGACACTTGACTAATCAAATGTTTTATTTAAGGTTATGATAAACCTTAAATTATCATTAAATTTGTCAGGCTGTCTTGACAAATATTATTTTAAACAATATATATATATATATATATATATATATATATATATATATTATTATTATTAAAGGGAAAAAAAGGAGTTGGTAGGTATAGTGAATTTGGTAAGAAGAAGGAAGAAGCAAATTTGATTTTGGCAATGAACAAAGTTGAGGTAAAAACAAAATTTTTACATAACAAAAAGGGATTTTGGTTCTTAAAGTTTTAACATTTTTGAAAATCTGTCTTTTTGGATTTGATAACATAATGTTTGTTGTTGAAAGTTTTGGAAGTATGAAGAAATTGGTGATAATAATGGTTTTTAGAGTTTTGTCTTATTTCAACTTTATCTTACCATTTTAATGGTTAATATTTCTTTGAAATATCAAAATTTGGTAATTATAAAAAATGAAAATTATCTTATTTAATTTGGCTCATTTAAAATGAGTTTTCAAAATTATAAGTAAATGTGTTATTAAATAAATTACACTTTTTTTACATATAAATTAAAATTAAATAACGAATTAATTTTGATTGAAATTAAAAATATACACTAATTGAAGAAGAAGGAAAAAAGAAAAAGTTAGGTGAAGATGGAATTTTTACAAAATTGAAACGTTTTAAGGGAAAAGGAAAATGTGTGAATATGGAAGATTTCCTTGATAAGATGACGTACATGTGGTTTTCACGTTTGGGAGTGAAGGTCAATCACAAATCAATACAATACAAATTGTTCATATCAACCTAATTAATTTCATGATATATATATATATATATATATATATCAGCAAATAAATTGTGAAGTATGAGTACCTTATGGGGACCAAAGAATTATGTTATTAGTTATTATTATCAAATATTCCATTTTGCATTTTTTTTTTCCTAAAAAAAATCAAAATAATACATGATTTTGAGAATAATGAAATATACAGGAGTATTGCTTAAAATCTTATTCACCAAAAAAATTATATATATATATTAATATGAAAACTATTTTTAAGCTTTTAACAGTAAAAATCGACCCAAGTTTCAATACGAGCAAATATATTTAATATAAAAACTGTCCAGCCTAGCCCAGCCCAGCCCAGACCAAATATTATATACATCAAATCCCTCTAAGATTTAGAGTATTTTGGCCCAATTATATGGGCTTTAATTTAAATTATGTAAATTAATATAAATAGTTTTTAAATTATAAAAATTTAATTATATTGGTCTTTAAATTATTTTTTTGGTATAATTGGTCTCTGAACTATAAAAAATTATGATATTGGTCTTTCCGTTAAATTATCCGTTAAGTAAAAATGTTAAGGGTATTTTAGTCACTATATTATTTAATTATTTAAATTTTTAATAATTTAGGGACTAATGTTACCAAACATGTATATAGTTTGAGGACTATTTATGTCAATTAGACTATTATTACATATATTTAAATAATGCAATGACATAAATATCCTTAAATTTTTTTTATTTAACAGATGATTTTACGGAAGGACCAATATTACAATTTCTTTTATAGTTTGGAGATCAATTACACCAATGTTATCACATTTTTATAATTTATGTACTATTTATGCTAATTTGGGGACCAATCTAATGTTAAATCGTAATTATGTATGCAATTATTTAAAATTTATATCAGAATTTCCTCCTGCAAAAGATTTATCACTTAAATAAAAATTAGTCTAAATATTTATATTATACAAGTCATAATTCACAGAAATTCTTTTTTTAAAAAAATATTATTATTATTATATTATTAAATAATAACAAAAAATTGTATTAAATTTTTATTTATAAAAAATCGTAACTCAATTTGTTTAAAATAATTATAATAAAAATGTAAAAGATCATTAGACATAAGTATTCAATTTTTCTAACATAAATATTATTTAAAAGATATTTTTAAACAAATACGAAAATTTATCAAAATAAAAAATCTTAAATATTATTAACAATTACTTGAAAATTATAATAAGATCTTTTAAAAAAAATACATAAAAAACTATTTATATATTGTCAGAAATTTATAATTCTATATATATTTATATAAAGATATTTTATAAAAGGAGGTGAATAAAAAGTTTAATTTTTATTTAAAAATTAATTATAAAAAATGAAAAAGGTAAATAATAAGGTATAAGGAAAAAGAAAAAACAGCATTAAATGGAGTGGAAAATATGGATTTGGAGAATTAATAATAATAAAAAAAAAAAAAGTGGAAGGTTTTGAGAATTCGGACCATATTACGTGGGCCCCACAAAGTAAAGTCAAAAAACCGTAGGGAGAAAATAGTAATTTCACTCAAAACGCACAAAAAAAAAATATGATCCAGGTGTAAGAATTGATTGTTGAGGCAAACCCGTTCTTTTAAACTACGAAACCGCAGAAGCAGAGGCTGCCGTGGCTCTGCTCGTTTAATTTCTCTCTCTTTTTTTTCCTCTCCTCCTCCGCCGTGCGACGCCGTTGCCGTCTCCGGTATCCTTCTCTTCGCTTCTCTACTCTTCTCCTCCGTCAACCGAAAAGAAAGGGAGTTGTGAAATACTCGCACTCGTCCTCCGTTTATTAGAAAAACTATAATAGTTATTGTTATTACTTACCAAATATAGAACTGTCCCTAATTTCTTTATAGTTCGAAATTTCTGTGTGCTGATTACATTTATGCGCCTCTGCACTGTTGGCTCCTTGTTTCTCTCCACTCTCAGACCGTTTTTTAACATCCCTTACGGCATTGGCGGCACCGTTGCAAATTTGTTCGGGTACTGAAAAACGCCGAGAGCCTAGACAGGTAATTGTAGTTTTTTCTTTTTTTTCGGTCATGATGTCTTCTCGCATCTGTATTAGCTTGATTGTTCTGAAGTACGTGCAATCCGGAAATTTATTTTTATGTCTTAATTCTACGTTTCTAAATTTTTTTATATTGGGTTTTGTTTGCATTGACAAAAACCCCTAAATGCTCCGTAACATTCTCTTTGTTTTTATTGCTGTGGGCGAATTTAGTTAGGGTTTGTCTTGCTCTGGCTTTCTTGTTGAGCTAATGAACCAAATGGATCAGAAAGTTGGACCCTTTTTTTTCTTTCCTTTGGGGCTAAAATTTTTTATGAAATTTTTTCTTTTTTGCACTCATAGATATGGTGATAGTTGTTTAGATTATGACGCGAATTTCATTTCTTGTTCTGTCTAGTTCTTCGGATGGATAAAAGTGAGATGGAGGATACAGGGAAAGAGTCTCATGAGGCCTTAGATAATTTGATAGAATCTAAAGATAGCCTTCTTGATAAAAAGGTGGAGCCTGATCCTGATGAACAGAGAGACGCTTCCTTGTCTAATACTGACACCCAAAACTCCATCGATAAGATTGAAAATGATGCTAAAACTGTGTTGGAGAAAGGTGAACTAAGTAATACTGAAATTGAATCACAAGAGCAAAACAATGCTAAAACTGAGGTTCTTGAGGTAAGCAACACCGAAGGCATGAAAGATGACAAGACCGATGCTGAAACTGGGCTGGAGGATCAAAACAAACTCAACACTGGGTCAGAGGATCAAAACAAGACCAACACTCAGTCAGAGGATAAAAACAAGAAGAACACTGATGAGTCAGAGGATAAAAACAAGGCCAACACTGAGTTAGAGGATCAAAGCAAGGCCAACACTGAGTTAGAGGATCAAAACAAGACCAACACTGAGTTAGAGGATCAAAACAAGACCAACACTGAGTTAGAGGATCAAAACAAGACCAACACTGAGTTAGAGGATCAAAACAAGACCAACACTGAGTTAGAGGATCAAAACAAGACCAACACCGAGTTAGAGGATCAAAACATGACCAACACTGAGTCAGAGGATCAAAACATGGCCAACACTGAGTCAGAGGATCAAAACACGACCAACACTGAGTCAGAGGATCAAAACATGACCAACACTGAGTTAGAGGATCAAAACATGACCAACACTGAGTCTGATGATCAAAACATGACCAACACTGAGTCGGATGATCAAAACATGACCAACACTGAGTTAGAGGATCAAAACAAGATCAACATTCAGTTAGAGGATCAAAACATGTCCAATACTCAGTCAGAGGATCAAAACATGACCAACACCCAGTCAGAGGATCAAAACATGACCAACACTCAGTCAGAGGATCAAAACAAGATCAACACTCAGTCAGATGATCAAAACATGATCAACACTCACATGACCAACACTCAGTCAGAGGATCAAAATAATACTAGTGTTAAAAGTGAAATTATGGAATTAACAGATCTTCGGGATCTAGAAAAGGAACCAAACCCCTCGGAAAATGGAAAAAACTTTGAAAATTCTCTTCAAAGCAAGACAGAGGACCAGAAAGCTAGTCAAAATGTTGAGGGAGAACAACTACAACTACAGCCAAGTGCAATCTCTCTGGAAAAGAAAGAAGTTGTGGATGAAGGTCAGCAAACTGAGAATGAAGGACTTGTGAAAGGTATAGCAGACCAGGTTCTTAACAAAGACACTGTGGGTGCAATAAAGGAGCTGAAAGAACCTGAGATTAAGTCAAGTCCTCCAGCTACTGCACTAAGTAATGAGAAAGTTAATGTGGGTGAGAAAACAAGCAAAGTAATCAAACATGAACATAAAGATATTTCAGTTGGGAACAAGCATCAATCAACTACACCTGATCTCCCTATGAAATATTCTACGAGGTCTGCAGGTCATAGTGGGGAGGCATCAAGGAATGTTTTCGATGAGGCAATAATTTTTTTTTTAATTTATTAAATAATAAATTACAGTTACAACTATCTAGGGCCTTTGTCATTTGTTTTATAATCTGAATTTTAGATGCCTGAGAGTGAGGATGGAACGCCAGAAGAGCAAGCAGCCTTTATGAAAGAACTGGAAAATTTTTATCGGGAGAAGGCTGTGGAGTTTAAACCACCCAAATTCTATGGGCAGCCATTAAATTGTCTGAAGTATGATTATTCTACCTGTATTTTACCCTTTTTACATTACTGTGTTTTACCCCTTTTACATTATCAGTATTTTGATAAAACTAATCCACTCTTGTTTGGTGGTAGGTTATGGAGAGCTGTGATTAAACTGGGTGGATATGATCGGGTAAGTATACTTTGGTTATTAGATATTATTATCTTTTGCACCAGATATGCTAGACATTCTACTTTTTCCCGCCTGCCCACATTGTCTCAAGTGAGTAGGTGTTGTTTAGTTTTACCTGATTCACCTTGATGCTTATTTTCAAGGTTAATATTTAAAGATGCTGCCCATGTTACTTCCAACATCTGATTCCCATTGTTTATTCCTGTATGTAGCCATCCAAAATTTCACATTGAATAAAAGCTTCTAGCCAATAAATTGAGTTTTTTTTTTTTTATATGTTTGATTACTGCTTTCTTTGGAAGGACATGTTTGTATAATCAAGACTCTGTTTCTGGAAATTTCTCATTGCATGACTTCTTACCTCTAATTTTCCCCTGCGATATGATTGAGCACAACTTTCTTTCTTCTTTATTTATTATTTATTTTTTGGGTTTAGGGTTTATGGTTATTTATCTAAGTTTCATCATTCTATTTGAAAGCTAGGGTAAATTAGTTCTGATAATATTGGATCTTTGATATAATTTAGGTCACTGGATCAAAGATGTGGCGACAAGTTGGAGAGTCATTTCATCCTCCCAAGTAAGTTGATTTGGCTGCTTGTCATAATTCAATGAGCATTCATCTTCCCCTACCCCACCCATTTTGTGAGGTGAAGTTTTCTAGTTTTGTTTTCCCAGCCACTCTTGATCATGCTTCATCAACAGCATATTTCATTTAGAAACGGAATTTCCTGATTCCTGAAATATGTCTTCCTATCAGGACTTGCACAACTGTTTCGTGGACATTCCGCATTTTTTATGAAAAGGTAAAACTCTTTGTTAGAGTTATTCATGTTTGATCGATATATCCCCTAAAAAATTATTATAGTAACTGATCGAGCTTGTTTTTGCAATTTTCTGGGTTGTAAATTATACTTGTCAAGCAAAATAACCTTGTGCAGAATCATGTCATAAGCATATTGTCTTCAATTGCTTGTTGACGTTTTGGTACTTTTACTTATTTGTGGATTCCATATTAGATAACTTTTTCCTTCCCCTCATGGGAATTTGTCCCACACCCCTCCCCACAGGAAACTCAATGTGAATGTATCCAAAAATTCAAAACTAGATCTACCATGCAAGCCTTGTAGGGTGTAAAGTGTACAGCTAAATGCAGAATGGGTGTATTTCTGCTCAAATTGATTGCTGTCTAATCACTAAGGTTCAAACTTAAGTGATTTATGATTCTTCCTTTTTTGTTTATGGCAGTCACTTCTGGAATATGAAAGGTATCAAAGGCAAAATGGCGATCTTCAACTACCTGCTGCAGTCCTTCCTGAGCCTTCAAGTGTTTGACAATGAGGTATTTTGCACTTCATATTATGTGCAATTTCCTTGAATGGTCAACTTTTACTCATTTTCTATCTCAAGTCTGAAGACATGGAATGTTTACTATGATTTAAAATATCCTGGTTTATTGAATCCATATTATTACACTGAATTAGCTTTCTTTGTTATTCTAAGAAGAGATCTATACTATTTTGATCTTTTCCTGTTGTCTAGGAAAGATTTTCAGATTCACAAGAAGTACCATCATCAAAGGATTTCAGATATATCTTTCTCTGTTTATTGATTTCTTTACTTTTTTGATTTTTCTCCTTTAGTCTTTCCCAGTAAGCTTACTTAAAAAAATAACAATTTCATTTCTTAAATTGAGAATTAGGCATATTTGGCAGCTCCTGTTGCCTGAACTATGAGCTGACATTGTGTTCATAATGATATATTGATTCCCATAAGTAGTAATCAACTTTCAAAGGTCTCTATAAAATCTTAAGTGACCAGAACAGTGTTTTATATGATTACCTTGGTAGGAGTCTGATCTCAAATGATCTAGACTTAATTTAAATTTGTTTCTGGAGTTACTATGCAGAAGCAGTGATCCCCTCCTTTTTACCTCTTTCACTTTAGGCATTAATGGACTATCTGGAGTTCTTGTACAGGGAAATGGTTGCCAAGCTCCAGGATCTGGTAGGGCGCGAAGAGATGCTGCAGCACGTGCTATGCAAGGTTGGCATGTCCAACGGCTTTTTGGATATGGCGAGGTTAGTGAGCCTATTATAAAGGTCACTGAAACTCAAATCTTACTTTTGAGTAAGTGGATTAGAAATAAAATTTATTTGTGTTGACATGTTTCTGGACTTTGATAGGACAAAAACCTCAACAATATGCCCAAGCGTGAAAACAAACTCAAAAGCATTGGTAAGGCATCTCAAAGTTGCTCCTCTAAAATCTGGCTTTTTCTGGTTGTAATACTATCTGTGACTTAGCTTGTCATTCAAACATGAAATATGCTGATAGGCGATTCCTGCAGCGTTTGAATGTCTTTGTAATCTCAATTACATCTTTGCCATCGCTCTTGCATTAATAATATCTTCCTGGATTTATACTAGAGGATTATTTCTGATTATTTTGATGTATTTGGATTATTACTTGTCTTATTTGTTCTTTGTGTTAGGTTCACTTAAGCAGAAGAGACCAAATGAAATTGATCTGCCCGTCAAGGCTCAACGAACTGAAACCTCTAAGCTGTGAGTCCTCTCTCTCTCTTCCCCCACTTATGTATGCAAATACACATGCACGTGTATGTAAATATGATATGTGGATGCAAGTGATCATTCACAAGTAATATAAACATGAAAAGAGTATTGTTCCCAAAAGGAATATTATCTAATGGGTAAATAATTTCCCCTTGTATTCAACTTTGACCAAGGAAAATTCGATTGAGTTAATTAGTAAGAAATAAAAAATAAATAAAGAAGAATAATTCATGTGGGAAAAAAATGGGGTTATGAGTTAAGGCACATTTATTCTCTTTATATAAATTATGGTCAATTTTAATTCCCAAGTCCAGTTGCAATGAAATCCTGTTTATGTATAGACGAAAATTCCTAAACTAAAACCCACCACTAGAGAAATCAAGTATGTTCCTAATGGATTGAACTGTATTATTATTTCCAATTCAATTTAGTGTCTTTAATTAAATTAACCAAATTTTCCTTGAAGGTTTCGGCTTAAACAAAAGCATGTAGTCACAATGCTTAGCTATTGACAATAACAATAAAACAAATCATAATTGTTCTAATATAAAACTTTAGAGAGAGTTAGAAGAATGAACCTAGATTTTCCAAACTCTTTTTACTTAATTGGAACTGTCTTAAAATTCCCGTATATAGATGTAAATCTTATTGTAATACAAAATTCTACTGAGAAGATGACTATGAACAATGTATCATGAATCTTTAGCTTCTCCTAACTAGATTAGAATTCCTTGAGTTTATTACTATTTAAACAATTTTGACAACTACTTTCCTTCTTTAACTGGTATTCTTTGAGATTCCTTGGCATTATTTACCACATTTTACCCTTACAAGACAATATGGAAAGTACTTTAAATCAACTATGTCAACATAAATGCATATTCATTCTTTTTCTAGCTGATCTGAACTAGTCTTGACATGTTTGCTTTCTTTAAATTCTGTGAACTATTGAGGAAAGTTGATGACCAAAACAAACTATTTTTTCATAACGTTGTTTTTTATTTCCTCAGGGTGTTCTCTGTTTTTGACATTTGCATTGAGTACTAATGTTTATTGAGATTGAAGCACTATTTCTGTTCTTAACTGCACCTTTGACCTTCATATAAGCCCTGAACATCCCATGATAACCATATATGCAGTTTACTCATGGTGTTTCTATGCTTGCCTTTTGGGTTGGCCATTTTACTTGGTTTGAGTTCAAAGAACACAAGTTACAAGTCTGATTAAGAAAGAAATCAATATGTTGCTCAAAATTGGATGGGTTTCTGACACTAATTCATTCATAAACTTTTTTTAACATTACACAAGTTGATAGTGTAAAGTGAACTGGTGATGATCAGAATATTTTATGTTTAGATTTTATGTGATGTCATCTTTATTTGATCTCGAAATGTGCTGAGGAATTCATTAGAGCATTCCTGATTTCTGAAGCAACACTAAATTACTTTCACACTCTAGGTTGGTAACAAATGTTGTTGATGTTGGTGCTCCTGCGGATTGGGTGAAGATAAATGTTCGTGAAACTGTAAGATTCTTATTGTATTCTTTCAGATGGTCTGCTTTCACTGACTTAGTTACCATGTATCGAACTGATTTATGTTATGTGTTTGCAGAAAGATTCCTTTGAAGTGTATGCTCTTGTGCCTGGGCTACTGCGTGAAGAGGTATGTGCTGATCCTGATACTTCTGTCCAAGTCTTATATTATTTGATGACCTAAATCTTCTTGTTTACTCATTTGACACTATCTTAATTTATTTATTTATTTATTTTTGTAATGGCAAGATGTTTATTAATTCATGTGCTGTTATATGCCTTGAATACACATGCACCTCTCAATTCTTTCTTCCCTGCAAAATAAAGATAGTTTATACTTCAGTAAAATATTGGTATTCATTAGAGTTTTCAGTTTGTTACTTCTAGGCTGTTTAATTTGAAGAATTAATCTTCCAGCCTTTTATATGTTTAATTACTAAATAGTTGTTTGGTGTTATGGGCATATGATGTATTAAAAGATTATCATAGACTTTTGCGTCCTTTTTTATCTTTCTTATCTTTGTGTTTGTCCCCTTTTGGTTAAAAAGTTAAATGCATCTTGCATGTTTTTACTTTTTCATCTGGTTTCATATGTTCTTCACTTTATTGGGGTTAAATGATTTTTCAACTGGACTTACTGAACAATTTTTGCCTTTTACTATATTCATATACATCTAGGTGCGAGTCCAATCTGATCCAGCAGGGCGCTTGGTTATAACTGGTCAGCCTGAGCAGCCTGATAATCCATGGGGTATTACACCTTTTAAAAAGGTTGGATTATGTGTCTCCTTGTTCAATTGCTTTATGTGTGACATGATTTATGCTCTGCCTAGTATAGTTCGGTGCAGGTAAAATCTAGCATGTTGGAACAGTGGCTGTTTACCATTGACATGAAATTCTGGTTTTGAATTTACTTAATATGCCTAAGGGGAGTAAAGAAGAAAGAGCTACGAGTGATGTTCTTACTATTTGATGCAACAGCATTTATCTTCTCTTTATACTCATTTGAAGAAGACCATGTGTTGAAAATGTTTCACTTGTAGTGGATTGGGTTTTTTTTTCTTTCCTTATTTCTTTTTGATTCTTGATATGGCTTTCAGGTGGTTAGCTTACCTGCTAGAATTGATCCACTTCAGACTTCTGCTGTTGTAAGCCTCCATGGACGCCTCTTTGTTCGTGTCCCATTTGAGCAATCAAATACTTGAAAAGAAAGAAAGCAACTTTGACGAATATGATGTAGTTTCAGGTTTTTTTTTTTTTGTTGTTGTGAATTTGCAATAGGATGGATGGGTGGACAGTCAGTTTAGGTTCCTAATCTTCTTTGTGTTTATGTGATGAGTGATGACAGATGGAGCTTTTCAGCTTGTTCAGGCCTTGAATAGCTTAGGTGGCTTCTTCGTGTAGGAGTAAAACTTGTGTTACAAAAGTAATTAGGTGTTTCTCTTTTGTAGTGCTGCTGCTTCTTGCTTTACTGCAGGATATGTTTAGCTATTGGCCATGTTAAATATATTTGTCTCTACCAAATTAAATGCACAGTGTAGAGTTTAGGAAAGTTTATTAGCCGTGTTCAAACTCTCTCTCTCTCTCTCTATACCTTTTCCTTTTATCATTTTCATGTGGTTTCCATGTATTCTCTGTACAGAGTTAAAGTCATTTCACAGGACTCAAATCCCAAAAGGCCTTTTTTCCCCTTCTGTTATGAGGACTGCTTATGGAGCTTCAGAACCTCAGTTCCCATCTATCAACCCATACATAATCTGCAAATAAATACAAAGCGAAGACAAAAGCGTACATAAATGGAACAAAATCCATTTAACTAAGATCTAGTTATGGAAAAATTATCACCAAGTTTGTTTCTTAGCTTATTACCATAGAAATAAAGGAGCAAAGCATAAAAGCTTTTATTGTTTTAAAGATTTACATATATATATATATATATATATAGTGACTGCGGTTTTACGCAGGAGAAATTAAGAAATGTGCAGCATGCTATGCTCAGTTTTTTTGACAGGGACCGAATTATGAACCTCAACAATTAATACAGGCACACCTACGGGGACTGAACCATATATAATAAATGTTACCACTTTCAAGACATCTTGTACCAATTGCATTATGCATTTTGGAAATTGGTAAGTTCGGCTGAGGAGCTGATCATAAATCATATTAGTTATATTGGTTCTGTTTAACATAAAATATATATATATCTGACACTTTCAGTGCAGTATTCATGACCTGATAATAAGTAGGATACCAACTGCAAGGATTATTGGTTCATTTTCTTCTTCATTAGATTACAATATATATATATATAGAGAGAGAGAGAGAGAGAGAGAGAGAGAGACTCTTGGGAATGCAACCAATTAATGTTATCCATGAACCCTAGTCCAAGAATCACATGACTACGAGTTGAGTGGTAGTGATTGTAAAGAAATCAGTAGCTTTAATTCTTTTGTTGCTTCGAGGCCCCTTTCTCCCTGAGCTCATCAGAGAGATGGAGAGAGATTTACATATGAAATTAAAAAAAAAAAGAAAAAAGAAAACCCTAATAGAATAAACAATGCATAACTGAGAACATTGTTAGAATGGTGGTCTAGATGATGATCCACTGCCTCCTCCTCCTCCCCATCCGAAAAAATCTGCTGAAAATGGATAATTTGGTGCACTTCCTCCTGTCGGCGTTGTTGCCGTATTATTATTATTATTATTAAAGAAAGCAGCAGTACCACCACCGCTTCCTCCGACTTCAGCCATATGACTACCGCCGCCTCCTCCTCCTCCACCAGTTACACCCGAAGACTGCGATGCTGTGGGTTGAACCTGCTGCGTACCACCGCCTCCAGATCCAGCTCCAGCTCCACCGCCTTCTTCCTCCTGTTCCAGCGGCAGGTGGTCAAACACGGCATTCGCAAAAGAAGCAGCCATCAGAATCACAGGACCCGAAGCAATCAAAGGACCGCCGACGGTTCCTCCAACCAGCTGACCTTGTCCTCCGGCCAAAAATATAGATAAGCCACCGGCACCAGGAGGAGCCGGCGGAGGAAGAACCGTACCGGAAAGCGTAAGTATCTCAAAGCGGCCATGCAGATTAACATTAACAACGTTGCCGGAAGGAGAAGTAGGAGGCTGACGGAGAGTGACGTTGGTAACGGTTCCTCCGCCGCTGAGAATACAAAGTCCCCTACCCCTACGCCTAGCGTAGACAGAGACGCAATCCACAATGTCTGAGCCTGCAGACACCTCAAGCACGTGACAGCGGAAAGCGTTAGCGCTATCTCGCGTGACTATTATTGGAGGTTTGGGTTTGTTCTTAGATCCAGCAGGTCGGCCACGTGGACGGCGATTAGGTGAGGGGTCTGTACCACCAGAGCCAGTAGTAGTGGTAGTAGTTGTGTCATGATCATGATCACGCGATATTTGTGGATTACCGGTATGAAGCTGGTGAACATACCGAGAACCACCACCATCTGGTTCATAACCACCGCCGCCGCCGGCAGAAGACATGTGCGCATCAGTTCTCTTCCACCACTTGTTGTTTGCCAGTCCCAAATTTATTGAAAAATCGGTTTCGAATTTGTGGTCGTTCGTGATCTAATGAAAATGATGCCCCCAGCGCCCTCCCCCGTCTTATCTACTGGCAGGCCAGTCTGCCACAGTACCGCACCAGTAAACCCACACACTTTTTTACCGCAATCCAGGTGCGCAGTACGTGTCCGTATCAAACAAATCCAGAGAAAAAAAAAAAAAGGAAAAAGCCGAGCAATAATGCGAAGCCGTGCACGACAAAACTGTGTCTCTCACGGGCTTCTGCTTTCTGCCTCTAGTTTCCTCTCAATGACAAAATTAACAACAAATACCCAAATATATATATCAGATCCAACTGATTGTTGACCAACAGATAAGGTCGATATCTGAGATTAGATCTTAACGCTGGTTGCTTAATTACATTCCTAATAAAAAGAAAAGAGGAAAAGAGGGAAAGAGAGATCGGAGAGAATTTTTTGTTAATGGAAAATATGATGAATCTGGGGAATTAGGGCTGGGATTCTAGAAGACGTGAAAATAGTGTGTGTGATGAAAAATGAGAGAAAAATTGGGGAATTAACCTACAAAAATGGAAGGAAGAACTTTTGACAAATTTCTCCCCGCACGAAATCAGGAAATAATTTACTCTTTCCGAATTCTACCTATTTTAGTTTTTCTAGGACTACCACTTTTTAAGTATGTACATCAAATTTTATAGAATCAAATTTTATAGAATAATTGATGAGTTTAATTTTAAATAAATTTAAATTTTTAATTTTTAAATTTTTTAATTTTTAAATTTTGTTTGAGAGAATAATAATTTTTTTTTTTACAGATTCTGCAAAAATGTGAAATTAAAGAAAGAAGTTAATATTCATTTTCTGTCGTTATATCCACATTAATCTCATCTTCCTTTAAATTTATAATATTTTTAATATATTTCTTTTGTACATTATATTTTTATTATAATAATCATTCAATTTACATACTCAATTATTTTTTTAACATTTTCCTTTCTTTATCAATTTCAACCTCTTTCCCTTATTTTTAAATCTCAATTTTATCAACTAAATCAATGTTCTTTTTATTTTTTTTCAAATCATTTTTACTTATACTTTTATATATTTACAATGCATATATTATTATTATTATTAGTTCATAAAATATAAATTAATAAGAATTTATAACACATAAATTAACAATTAAATTTTTTTTAAATTAATTAACTAAAGAAAACTGTTAAATTTTTAAATTATTAATAAAATTCGTCAAAAATAACTTTATTATTTTTTAAAAAAATAAGTTTAAGTACCTTAAAAAAAATTTAAAAATTAAACTTACTAAAATTGACCAAATTCATAAATTATACAAATTGTTTATATATATATATATATATATATGCAACAAACAATTATGAAGGAAATGGCGACAATTGGATAGAACAAAGGGAATGGGAGATGGGGCACACCGCCCATAAATAGAAGATAGGTTTCCTAAGCTTTTTTCTTTTCTTTTTTTTTTGTCTATTATTATTATTATTATTATATTTTAAAATTATTATCTAATTTAAATTTTATTCAAATTATTGACGCAAGTCTAAGATTACTGCAGAGGAGAATCCTTCTAGATAGTAATGAGTAATAGAAAGTGGGTGAGATGACGAGATCCACAAGCTTGGTATCAATTCAATTCACATCGGCACCTTGTTTTGTAAAAAAATTATAAATTAAATAAAATCTACCACTGAAATTTCAAATCACAATACAAATCAAATAAAATTTAAAACGTATCACAATAGTAAAAGATTTCTAAAACAAATAAATAAAACATAACTATTTATGATTTTTTTAAATTTTTCTTGGGTAATATAAGCGGTGGGTGGGATTGGGAATCTGACGAAAGAAAGAGGGCCAAAAAGGGAGTCGTATTGAGGAGATTTCCTCGTCGGCCAAGGCGGCGGCGGTGTTGTGTTTGTAAAGAAAGGTAAAGTGGAAGAGAGCATGCACGTGCAGTGACCTGAACGGACGGTCAAAGAAAGGGGATAGAAAAGTGTCAGACCACGTGGACTTTGTCGGAACATCGGTACTTGCTCTTAGTACTAATAATAATACTGTACTACAACAACTACTACTTAGTACTAATCCTTACTTCTTCTTTTTATCTCCATGGCGGACTGATATTCCGGCACATTTACGGGTAACCCATGCTCCCTGTCCTCTCAATTCAAATCAATCTAACCTTGCCCCCACTATGGAACCTCTCTCCTCATTTCCTAACTATAATTATTCACATTATGTCAATAAAATTCAATTATTATTCCAAAACAAATATAATATATAAAACTCAGATAAGTTAAGTAGGCTTTGCTCTTATGGTAAGTGTCACAAAATGTCTCTTTTCGGTACAACCATCAATTCACGATACTCAACCTTTCTTGCACGCGGCACGTGCACAAGCTCAAGTACACACACAACGGATAAAATCACAAGTAAAGGTAAGTCAATAATAATTACAGGCAACTCGTCCAACCTTTTTATATCATTCAATAGTAAAGAATTACAAAAGATTCGTAACTATGCACAAAATTGTGCGGCCACACAGACCTACAAGATAGAACAACCCTAGTTTATCTATGCTACCCTTAATTTACTCTATCTTTCTGGTTGCCTCACTAACTAGCTGTCTTTTTTCTTTCTTGCCTATCTACCCCTATTTATAGCCATCTATGGATGGGTAGGGTTTAGAGTCAACCCATGGGCCACGACCCATGCCACTAGGGCACCCTTAGGGTTCCCAACATTCTCAGTCTGGTGTCTCGGCCCACGCTACACTGTCTCGGCCCATGCCCACCAATCCTCTATAAAAGGGGGCACACAGCCAAACCCTAAATCATTTGCTGCTCGCATACTTGCGTAGCTACTGTCGGAGCTGCCCCGCACCATCGGGACCAAGGGTCTCACAAACCTCCCCCACTTAAGCTGTCGACGTTCTCGTCGATCTTTGTCGCTTCCAATAGTCTGCAATGTGATCCTTAAATTGCCAAAGGGTCACATCTCTTTCCCACGTGGCATCAATCTCAGCATCCCCCTTCCAATGCACAAAGAAGTCAGTCCTACGATTCTTCTTACTTTAGCCCATAGTCCGATGGTCCAAAATCTTTTCAACAAGCTTATCAAACTGTTTTCGAATCACAGGTGGAGCCCTTCTAGACTTCTGCCTTTCTCTTTCAAATTCATCTTTGTTGTACTTCTTCAAGTAACTCACATGAAAAGTAGGATGAATTTTGAACCTGTCAGGAAGCTTAAGTCGGTATGCAACATTTCCCACCTTTTTTATTACCTCGAATGGTCCATCATACTGAGGTATCAATCCACGATGAACAGCTTTCCGACTGATCTTCTTCCAAATTTGAGGAGTCAATTTCAGCAACACCAAGTCACCTACCTCAAATTGCACATCATGTCGATGTTTATCAGCATACTTCTTCATCCTCTTTTGAGTCATCTCCAAACTATCCCTTGCTTCGGCAATCATCTCATGCTTTGCCTTGGCAAATCTTTGAGCTGCTGGACATGTTCCAACACTTGGCACCACCATTGCCAAATCTTGTGGGGTCGTTGGTTGTTGTCCATTCACTAGCTCAAATGGACTCATCTTCGTTGCAGAAGATCAATGAAGATTGTAACATAACTTAGCTGAGTCAAGAAGATTCACCCAACTCTTTTGACTTGTCGTCACATAATGCCTCAAGTATTTCTCCAACAAGGCATTGATCCTCTCCGTCTGACCATCGGTCTGAGGATGATTGGCAGTCAAAAACTTCAATTCGGATCCCAACAATCCAAACAAAGCCACCCAAAATCTACTAGTAAATCTGGCATCCCTGTCATTAACTATGTCCTTTGGTACACCAAAGTATTTTACAACATGTTTGAAAAATAACTCAGCTGCAACATCAGCTGGTCAAGATGATGGGGCAGGGACAAATATAGCATATTTCGAAAATCTATCAACTATTACAAAAATAGAAGTCAAGTCATTCACCTTAGGTAATCCAGAGATGAAATCCATCGAAATACTCTGCCATGGTCCCTTGGGAATAGGAAGAGGTTGTAACAAACCAGGTTCCCTTCGCCTTTCAACATTGTCTTGTTGACACACCAAACACGTTCGAACGTACGCTTCAATGTCATCCTCCATCCTTGGCCAAAAGAATTTTCGTGCCAACAAAGAACGAGTTCTTTCAATACCAAGATCACCAGCCCACAACGAATCATGTGCTTCCTTAAGCAACATCCTTCTCAACTCTCCACTAGGGAGATAGGCTCACCCACCTTTGGCATACAACATGCCATCATCGAGCCAATACCTCCTCACAGTGTCATCCTGCACTAAAGATATTAGTTTCTGATAAACAGGGTCATTAGGTGCATACTCACGTATTTTTGCTACAAAATTTGATTCCACAATTGAAATCGCTGACAGTG
Organism: Asclepias syriaca; assembly: GCA_027405835.1. NCBI lineage: Eukaryota > Viridiplantae > Streptophyta > Magnoliopsida > Gentianales > Apocynaceae > Asclepias > Asclepias syriaca. The sequence continues at coordinate 2,549,218 of CM049934.1, read as the reverse complement.
TCATGCACTCAGTGGGCCTACTCAATGCATCTGCCACCACGTTTGTCTTGCCCGCCCTATGCACCCACTCGAAGTCAAATTCTGCCAAGAACTCCTACCATCGAGCCTACTTTGCGGACAACTTCTTTTGCGTCTTAAAATGCGTATTCGCCACATTGTCTGTCACTACAGTGAAAGATGATCCCAACAGATAGTGCCTCCAAACCGTAAGGCAATGAATCACAATTGTCATCTCCTTCTTATGGGCAGAATAATGCTGCTCACAATCCTTCATCTTTCGGCTCTCGAATGCTAATGGGTGTTGTTCTTGCATTAACACTCCCTCGATCCCACGATCAGACGCATCCGTGTGCACTTCGAAGGGCACCTCAAAATTAGACAACTGTAGCACAGGGGCAGTCAAAATTGCCCTATTGAGGTTCTGGAATGCCTCCAAACACTCATCACTCCACATCCAATCTACTCCCTTCTTCAAGAGGTCGGTCAAAGGGCTTACCACACTTGCATACCCACCAATGAACCTTCGATAGTAATTGGCCAATCCCAAGAAGATCTCAACTCTGCTACTGACGTAGGGGCAGACCAACCTTCAATGGCCTCCACCTTTCGAGGATCCATTCTCACTGACCCATGACTAATTATGTGCCCAAGGAACTTAATTCCCTCTTTACAAAACTCGCACTTCTCCCTCTTGACATAGAGTACATATTCCCTCAGTTTTACAAATACAAGTCTAAGATGTCTAATGTGCTCCTCTAAAGACTCACTATAGATAACAATATCATCTAAATACACAACCACGAATTTATCCAAAAATTCATACAAAACATCATTTATCAATTTGCAAAATGTAGTAGGGGCATTAGTTAAGCCAAACGACATCACTAAAAACTCAAATGAGTCATATCTTGTCACTACCGTGGTTTTGGCTTCATCATCATTGGCAATCCACACTTGCCAATATCTTGATCGCAAATCAACTTTGGTGAAGTACCTCCCTTTTGCTAGCCTATCGAACAAATCCAACTGATTTGGGATAGGGTAGTTGTTCTTCACCGTCAACTTGTTCAAGGCTTGGTAATACACACAGAATCGCATCGAGCCATCTGCCTTCTTTTGGAACAAGACAGGGGCACCATAAGGGACTTTTGAGGGTCTAATAAATTGTGCCTCCAGCAATTCACCCAACTGCTTCCTCAATTCCAACAACTCTGCTGGTAACATCCGATATGGTGCTTGCGCAGGTGGTACTGCTCCAGGTACCAACTCAATCTGGTGATCAATGGCACGACTCGGGGGCAACACTTTGGGCAACTCGTCGGGCATCAAATCAACAAACTCGTCCAACACCTTGAACATGGATTCAGGCAACTCTGAGTGATCCACGTCTGTCTCTTCCAACAAAACAGTCACAAATGTTGGTTCGCCCTGTCGTAACCCATCCTTCAACTACATCACCGACAACATTCCCTTTACATCCTTTTGATCCAAGTCTTTGTACGTACACTGTACAAAATTTGGTGTCCCCTCGTCCATAATCATCAATCCACGCAAATGTAGCATCACTGCCACCTTGGCCATAGCCAAGAATTCAATCCCTAGGATGAGATCAAAGCCATCCAATGGAACGACTGTCACCTTGCACTGGCCTTCCCAAGCTCCCATCTTCAATGACACCATGGCACTGCCTCTCACCCGTTGCTGCGCGGCATTGACAGTCTTAATGGTGTGGGAACTTTCTTGCAGTGCCAACTACAAGTGCGTGGCTTCTCGGTCAACCACAAAGTTATTTGTTGCGCCGGAGTCTATCATTGCTCACATCTTGATACCATTTACAACCACGTTCACATACATCAACCCACGCACTGGTTGTGGTTGCTCGGACACTTGAATGGCATTGCACAATTGAATGGGATTCACACGAGCAGGTGGATCCCTTCCAGTCTCATCTCCAATTTGGACAACAGCCAAGTTTTGATTCCTCCTCGGTTTAGGGCATTGATATGACATGTGTCAAGTTTCCCTACAATTGTAGCACTTGACACTGAAATCCTTTGATTTCCCGACAGCACCATCTTTCTTCTTGGGTTTGTCATTCCAAGACTTACCCTTGCTCTTCAATGGAACACTCTTTCTCTCGGGGGTAGGAGAAGCTGAAGATTGCAAGTCCGTCAATCTTTCTGTCATCGAATAGGCCACCCTCACATTCCTAGGATTCTGCCTCATTAGCTCGATCCTAGCCCACTCCTTCAACCTTGACAAAAAGTTGAACAATTTGTCCTCCTCGGACATGTTAGGTATATTTAGAAGGATTGCAGAGAATTGATTCACATACTCTCGAACAGTCCCCGTCTGTTCTAGTCTCTTCAAGCTCTCATGAGCCATCCACACGGAATTCTTCGGCAAGAATTGTTCCATAAATTCCTCCTTCATGTGTTTGAAAGATCGTACTTCTTCTTTCGTAGGGTCCGTTTCCCTTGTCTGCTACCATAACTTGGCAGTGTCTGTGAGGAACAATGATGTAATCGCCACTTGTTCACTCTCCGGGACTCTAGTCGTCGCAAAGTATTTCTCCAGATCCCACAAGAAACTCCTGATTACCGTCGCATCCCGAACACCCGAGTATGTTCTAGGCTCAGGCACCCTGAACAACGGTTGTCTAACACTGGCTACCGCACTATTAGCTTGTAGTGTCGCAACACTAGCTTGGAGTGCGTCGATGTTTGTCTTTATATTATCGACTATCTCTTGGAGTTTGTGTAAATCCGCCACCACATCTGGTGGTCCTTGGATCTGATCTATCAAAGGACGAGCATTCTGCAAATGCTCTAACACACCAGTCATCTGCACATGATGCGAGAACAACGTCTCCAACCTTGTTAACCGCTCCGCAGTTGAGGCATGAGGATTCACCGTACTATCAAGATGTATCGGTATTACCCTACGCGATTCTTTGGACAAACTAGACATTTCCACAAGGGTCGAACTGTGCTCTGATACCAATTTGTCACGAAGTACCTCTTCCCGGTACATCCACCAGTTCACGACACTCAACCTTCCTTGTGCGAGGCACGTGAGCAAGCGCAAGTACACAGAGGATAAAATCACAAGTAAAGGTAAGCCAATAATAATTACAGGCAACTCGCCCAACCTTTCTATATCATTCAATAGTAAGGAATTACAAAGGATACGCAACTATGCACAAAGTTGTGCCGCCACATAGGCCTACAAGATAGAACAACCCTAGTCTATCTATGCTACCCTTAATTTACTCTATCTCTCTGGTTGCCTCACTAACTAGCTGCATTTTTCTCCCTTGCTCATCTACCCCTATTTATAGTCATCTAGGGATGGGTAGGGTTTAGAGTCAACCCATGGGCCACGACCCATGCCACTAGGGCACCCTTAGGGTTCCCAACATTCTCGGTCTAGTGTATCGGCCCATGCTATACTGCATCGGCCCATGCCCACCAATCCTCTATAAAATGAGGTACACAGTCAAACTCTAAATCATTTGTTGCTCGCACACTTGCGCAGCTGCTGCCGGAGCTGTCCCGCACCGTCGAGACCAAGGGTCTCACAGTAAGCACTCTCATTTATGACTGAGAAGTCATGAGTTCAAGACATGATAAAGACAAAATCGCATAGAAATTTAAAAAAAAACAAAACAAGAAATAAAAAGAACAAAAACTTATTTTAATTACAACATTTACAATATACTTAACATGTTGATGTTAAAAAAACAAAAAGAACAAAAACCTATTTTAATTACAACATTTACAATATACTTTACATGTTGATGTTGTCGGACTCTGAGGCTCCTAAACTGCTCTTCTCACAGGTATTTTAGGTTTACTCTTCAATTCTCTCTTCGATTGTCCTTCATGGAGGAAGAAGAATTTATAGGTGCTTTTGAATTAGTAATTTGTTTAGATATTTTTTAAATTTTGAGGAAAAATAATAATATCAATTTTAAATAATATTTAAATGATATTTATTATTAACAATTGGAGAAATAGTTTAAATGAAAGATAAATTCGTATTTTAGTGATCGAGATATTTTGTACATATACCACTTGTAATATTAAAATATGCACTTATAGTCATTTAGTTTTATACGTCTTTTCTTATTGCAAGACAGACAGCATGGAGAGAACCAAATTGAGCTAACAACACATGAGAGGCATTGCATGCAAACAAATTTGGAGTCCCAAGTTTGGCACAATTTTTAAAATTATGTTTAAAACTTATTTAACTGCACTCAGGAGTGTTTTCTTTTCATTTTTTTAAAACTTGACAATGATTCATCCAAATGCCTAACTTTTTCGAAATCCAAAATCCCACGCACACATCAATCACATCCCAGATTCTCTTGGCCTTTCTGCTTCAATCTTTATATTCACTACTCTTATTGTGTGGGGTGGGTGACTACTACTCACTAACTTCTTCAATTAAATCGCAATAAATTATGACCTCACACAGGAAAAATTCATAAAAGACAATTTTAGAAACAATTATTTTGAGCACCATGTAAAATAGAATACGTGATTCCTCACCTAATACTAACATTTTATATTGTAATTATTCCTCCCTCCCTCCACTCCCCACAAAGAACAAGACATCAATTTCCACCGCATCTCATAATGCATAGAAACAAACACCAAATTTCTACCAAATACTATTTCCTTTTACGGCTCATAATAGTCATAAAAGGTCCCAAAAATTGTCAATCATCCACCCTTTACAGCAAAGCAACCCAGTAAGGATATTGCTTGTAAGCTTTCAAACATGTGAAACAACACTCAAAGTAACCTATTCCGTACACACGGACACATGTATATATATATATATCACTGACCCCCAAACTGTTTTATCTCCAAAATATGAAATGATCACTCCATCTCTAAAACAATATTCTACTGCAAACTATCCCTCTATATTTCTATAAAAAAAAAATGGGAAGTTAAGCAAAAAGGTAAAAATGTATTTGTCAATAAAAGATTTTCTGCACATCTACAGTTTCCATAAAACAACAAAACACAAATGAAAGAGCCCCTTGGTAATGGGTTAATCAAGAGATTTTGAATTATATGGTCATTCCCTTATCTTTAATCCCTTCCACTTGTAATTGTATTATAGGATCCAGTACAGTATACCTCACCATCCTTTCAGTATGGATTTCCCATTTTTCATATATTTTTATTATAAATAAGTTCATGAATACAAATTCCACAGTAAGGTAAACAAAACCTCAAAGTACATATACACAGTTCCATTTTCATGGTTCTAGGAACATTAAGTTAGAGAGCTTGACAATGACTGAAAGAGCAGCAGTAGTCCAAAATATTCCTGCATTGAGACGTGGCTATCCATGTTAAATAACATATTAAGGATTGGGGGTCAGTTTGAACTAGTCCTCACAATCAAAGACAATGTATAATCTAAGACAATCCTGCAGAAATACATGGCTATCCATATTAACTAACATATTAAGGAACGGGGTCAGTTTGAACTAGTCCACACAATCAAAGAGAATTTCTAATGGCATTGAACATCACTGTTAGTTAAAATATTAAACAGCTCAAGTATCACATGCTTTAGAATGCAAAAATATAAATCTCATGGGGTTATCCTTCAATTAGCACCTTTAAAAAAGGCTCATGGTAAACTTACCACTACCCAATTGGGTGTTGAACATCACTGCATATAATTACAATGTACTAGACTCCCATACCAAAAAGAAGGGTCCAGTGGAGAGATCATAATTTGACTACATTAGTGGAACACGGATGCTTATTGTCAAAATTGTTAAATTTCATAATGCAACAAAAGTAGAAGATAAAATCCATATACTAGATGGTAATGGTGGAGGACTCAAGGAGAATCTAAACAATGGTGGAATTCGTCTGCTGCTTACATCTTTTTGAAATTGTATTTTAAACAGAGGGTACTGCTTGTCTCCATTATTGCAGTATTTTTTAAAAGCATTCCTACATGGCATGACATAATATCTCCTCAATACAAAAATAAAATATAATACTAAAGTGTCTACAGAATATTAACATTTAGCTGAGATTGGCATCTGGGGGACCCACAGTCATGAAAAGAAAATCAAAGTGATCAATGAATGATGGGAGCCATTGAATAAAATAATAAAAGCAATATTATAAAACTGATAAAGGCTTTTTAAACCCCACTAATGTCTTAATTATCTGATTAGAAAGCTTAAGCAAGTGGCATATAGCTAATGGTATTAGAATAGTGTAAAGAGGCAATTGGTCTAGAATAACCAATGTCATACTGTTGCCTTCTTAACAAATTTATCACAAACCTTTTTCTTTTCATTCAAAGAAATCCCTTTTTCCCACGTCATAACCATTTAGTTTTTGGGCATTAACCCAAACCCTTCATTCCCTATGCCCGAATCACGTTATGGGAATATGGACAAAAGTTAGGGGAAATAATTGCAGCCTAATCACTTAGACTATGAATCATAACCTGAACAATTATACTATTTCCTACTTCACTATTGCCTCTTTTTAAATAAGACAAATCCCCACCCACAAACTATTTCTTCTATTTATCATATCACTATACAAAGAATAATTCTACAGCTATCAGAAGCAGAACATAACTTCTGTTAGTCTGTAAAGGAAAAGGAATCAAGGACATTAGCATAGAGAAAGCACATATTAACCTAGATGGAGGAAGTGAACACATGAAAGAAAGTGGTTGAGAAATCATCTTCTGCGCTAGTGAGGACTAAATGCATGGTTAGAAGGACAAAGAACTTTCATAACCAGCCTGATTGATTCTATTTATTTATTCTTTCCCATTGTGAAAAAGTAATTCTATAGGAAGCTTAGAACTTTAGTGCTGAACTAATACCCAGTTGTTAAAACCTGAAAACAACACTAACTGGAACTATAAAAACCACATAGAATGAGATATGAGGAACTAGGTACAAGAACCGGTCAACAGATAATTCTCCTAAAAAAAGGATTTCAATTAAGAAGCATTAGTAGTAATATTTCAGGCAAGATGCATATAATGCAAACCAGAACACCACATATATTCAATACATTCATACAACTAGAGGAACCACAGTACAAATATTAAGGCTGTAAACAGTTTGAGTTATAAATTCTTACATTAAGAAATTAGTTTTACATCTAGCAAGTAAAGGTCATCTTTGATTTTCAGCAGAAAAATATTTCACTATTGAAAATATTACTAAAGTGGAAAACTATTTAGCAAAGTAATATATAGCAGTTACAACAAACTTTATGGAAACTTAACAAACTAAAATGATGGAAAATTCTATGGTAACTATAATTTTGGTAAAGCCAAACCAGGCTGATTAAGAAGGAAAAATAAGTTATAGAATTTCTCTTGCTGCTACAGATACAAAACATTGTTGTGCCAATATAATGAAGATTAATTTATCAGACTTATACCTAACTGAGTAAAACATTGTTGTGTCAACAATGAAGTTAAGATTGTTGTGTCAATTTCAGAGCTTTTTAAATAAGTAAAAGGGGTTATTTGTGAGACATGTTGGAGTGTAACCTAAGCCCAGCAGGTAAAATTACTTAATGAACTGAAAACAGTCTTACTATTATTAGAAAGAAGTGAAACATGCCTGCCAGCTTCATGAATAAACAAAAAGTAGTATCCAGTAATCAAGAAAACATCAGAAAAAGATGTCATATGACTCAAGTACCATCTTGAGTACAAACCTTTTGGTTCCCTGGTAAGTTTATCTCATTCATATTATAATACTTAACACTTCTGACATTTACAAGTTCGAGCAATTTTACATGGCTTTCACTAATTATTATTAGGCCAACTTAGAGCACCAATTTAATGGCTTCAAGATAATTATGGCCAGAAAACAATAATAGGAGGGAAGGTGAGAAAAAATATATATTAGCCAACATGAAAGACAAGAAGTTAACTGCTTCTTCACTGATGAATTAGTAGAAGAATGATGGACTAAGGGCCCTGAGGACCCTCAACTGATTAGACATGCACACTCTCAATCTAATTCTTGGACACTAGAAATTGAGATCAGAAAAAATATGTCCAGAACATACGCAGACACACCCCACAATTTTTGGAAAAAAGAAAAAAAAAAAAAAAAGAAGTGCATGGCCTACACAAGGACTCAACCACTCTCAGAGCCCAGAAAGCTGCTTAGCTATGTCAGATGTCTCAACTCAACCTCAAATGCCAATATTTTAAGCAGAGACAGTTTATAATCACCAATATCCTAGGTAGGTACCACTAGAGAAGGTTACAGAGAATTAAAACCCGAGAAAGCATAATCACCACGTATTAGATAAGAAAACACCAACGACATTGATTCAATTTAAATTCAAATCTGTCCTAAACAGCCAGAATATTGACTCTTCACGTGGTAATACTAAACGTGAGCATATTTTGTCCTACAATTAGATGTACAACTTTACCTTTAGGGGAATGCATTAAGTGTAGAAAGAACTGAGAAAAACAGTGCTTCTTACTAGGTGAGGTACAGGTATCAACAAAAAATGAATCCCACTAGAATACAATAATGTTCAGAAAAATTGATGATCCTGAATCTCCTACGTAAAATACCAAAGGTAAAACAGTTGTTAGGCAAGGACAACTCTTACATCACCAGAAATATATCAAAACAACAAGGCAATAGATACCCATTCATGATACAGTTTAGTCATTAATTAGTTAACTGTATCTTGCAGTAGATATCAATGCAATTGTTTTTTCATCTGGATTGTACCATAGAATTTGTCACCATGTCTCTTCACATCATAATACGCAAAAAAAAAATATTAAAAAATATAAAAAAAAAAATCATTTAGTATGGTCATTTTTCTTTACATATATTTAACATCCATTAATTAGGAAGATAAAAGAAATTCACAACCTCAATTTTAGCAGTCATTTCTATAAGACCATGATCCATGGCCAGAGTAATCCCAATATAAAAGAATTAAAAGTCAAACACTATACATCAACTATCAAAACCAAGTTAAAAGAAAAATAATAATAATAAAAATAAAAATAAACCAGCATACCAAGTGAAATTGAGTAGCAAGGTAAACAGATGTTATGCTATAAGTTATTTAGAACATGAAACTCTGAAGACAAAGCTAGGTTGAGGATAAGAAAAAAAAACCAAAATGTAAAAAGAAATGAGGAATAGCTTGAGATATTATCAGAGGAAAATTGAGGTCATCAAGCAAATACATGCACAGATTGAACAAGTTGGTCTCTACCACACTCAGTATTGTCCCACTTATGATAGTAAGTTAACAAGGGATCCATGTTAGAGAGGTACAGCACTGTATACCCTCATAACCTTTATTCGTATAGATTGTCCCCTACCTCACTAAGCAGTATCCAACTTAATCATGATTATCAGTTCACAATGAAGCCATGTTAGAGAGATCTTCTATACAGCAGTGCAACCATCATAACCCTTCTCATATTGATTCTCTGACTCCGATTACTGGTAATAAAACCTCAATAGAAATAATAACCTTCATGCGTTCAACAATGTTAATTAAACGAGACTAAGACAGTTGATTCAACAGCAAAGCGATTTCAGACAAACATCAAACAATGTATGGATTGAAAAACCATGTGTACAGCATTTAGTAGACTATCCAATAAAATAAAAGCAGGGCCATGAGCCAAAATCATAGTAGTAACATATTTACACGTATAAACTGTAAAATTTATTCTCTCAAAGCAAAATTACCACATAAAACTGCTACCTAACAAAACTAACTCACAGATTGTAGTAGGCTATGATCCCTGAGATTTATCGCTTCTATTCTTGTTACCATATATCAATCCAGTTTCCTGCCAAACCTCAGAACGATCACTTACCATTAACCAAAATTAAAAATACTGGAAATATTTTGTAGATACCGAAGAGAAACAAGGTGAATGGGGGTAATTGTAATATACCTGAGGATCAGGAATCGGTTTTCGTTTCTCGACGTAACGGTAAGGATCGGAAGCTGCAGCCATAGCTGCTCTCTCCTGAATTCAACCAAAGGGAGTAAAAAAAAAAAAAAAAATTCTGAAACAGGAGCTCGAGAAGAGATAGAATATGAAATAGGGAGAAAATATGAGGAATTATTATTATTATTTTACCTCTTGCTCCTTCTTGAGCTGTTGAGAAGGTCTGACCCAAAGGAAGTAAGCCAGGGTTCCGGCGACAACCCAGGAAGCTAAATTGGAACCACCTCTTAGACCTCCCATTGAGTTACCAATGAATGATCTCACATTCCCAAATGCTCTCTGCCAATTGCTATTACCGCTGCTACTACTACTCATCATCACCATTTTTTGTTAAGTTAATGGAAAATACAGACAGAGAAATTGAAGAAAAAAAAAAACACCAGTTGATCAATCAATTCTCTTTTTGCAATTACAGAACGGAATCCAAGTTAGGGATTTGTATTTGGTTTCTTAAAATTCAAAGCAAATAATGCCTGAAACTAAAACCTCCAAAGAAGTACGAAAACGAACTGTGACGATAAATTACAGAATTAACCCCTACAATTTCTGGTTCACATCGTGCCACCCAACAAACATTTACGAAATACATAGGCCCAATTCAAAACTCCTCGTTTGGATCTGTTGATAAAGCCTACTTTTTTGGTGTAAAATTATCAAAAATACTTTTCCCCTTTTTGGTTAGACCATCCAAAATCAACTCTTAATTTTCCATTATACAAAATAAAAAACTTTACTTTTTTTTCTTTCTTTTGTCTTATATCTTAAACTATTAAAAGGCAGACATATTTAAACTAAATCTATGTCTATGTTAATTCACATTCAAAAAAATTAATTCTTTATACTTTAAATTTTAAATAATTGTACGTATGATAAATTCTGTTAAGTTATAATTAAATTTTTTTTCACATAAAATCAATTTACCATTTAAAAATGGTAAATTCGCATAAATATTTCTAAAACTATAAATATTTTGTGATATTGGTCCTCAAAATTTTTTTTTAATTAGTTCGTGAACTATAAAAAAAATTGTGACATTGGTCATTCATTAAAAAATTTCGTTAAATCATCCATTAAATTAAAAAAAAACTATAAGGGTATTTATGTTATTATATTATTTAAATATATCTAATAATATGTAAATTGACATTAATAATCCCCGAACTATAGATGTTTTGTGACATTAGTCCCCAAATTATAAAAAATTTATAAAATTAGTCATTTTTTTTTAAATTTGAAATATTTATGTCATTAATCTATTTAAAAATATTATATATTATATATAATATATATATATATAATCATTTCATCTTTATTCATGTTGGGCTTCCTCTTCCTTCTTTTCTCCTTCCACTACCTCCACGTAACTCCCACTATCTTTATATAACCTCCATATAAATCATATTTTGTATGTTCATAACTCCCACTATTTCCACTATCTTCATATAACTTTTACTATCTCCATATAGCTCTCACTACTTTCATGTAACTCATATTTTGTATGTTCATAACTCCCACTATTTTCACTATCTTCATATAACTTTTACTATCTCCATATAGCTCCCACTACTTTCATGTAACTTTTATAAAGTTATATTTGTAATATATGTATACATTTATATTAGTATGTATATGGGTATGTAAGTTACACATATGTATACTATTTTGATTTCTATTTCTTTAGTGTTGTTTTATATTATTATAGCTATTTTATAATAATAATGACATTTTAAAAAAATCAAACGAAAATAATAAGAAGAAGAAAAAGATAAAAATAGAGGAAAAATATATGAAAATGATATTAAAATATTATTTAAAAGGTATATATTATATATATATATATATAATATTATAATGATATAAATACATTTGAATTTTTTTTACTTAACAAAGAATTTTTAAATAAAAAGATTAAGCTAGAATTTTTTTTTATAATTTGGAGACCAATTTTACCAAAAAATAATAATTTAGGAACCAATTTCACTAAACGTTTATCATTTGGAAACTATTTATATCAATTTACCTATTATTACATATTTTTAAATAATTTAATGAGATAAATATGGTTGATATTTTTTTTATTTAACAGATCAATGACACAATTTTTTAATAATTTAAAAACCAATTTTAAAAAATAATAATTTAGAGATCAATCTCATCAAACTAAACTTTTATAATTTAACAACTATTTATACTCATTTACCTTTAAAAATATAAATTTTTATGATGGCTCATTTAAAATATTTGTAGCTATTAGGTATATATCTCTACTCTTTAATGGGTGTGTTTTATCTTATGATTACAGACATAAATGGTCCACTTTTTTCATGTAAAAAAAATGAAAAAGAAGAAGGTGGTATACAAAAATCAGTCACATGCACGACAGACCTAAAAGGAGAGGTTGAGAGATGCAGGGGACCTGGATTAATCTAAATATTATTATTGAATAGTTTCCAGACTCTTCTTCCAGTTCACCAAAGTCTCAACAGCCGGCGCCCTCTCACTCTCTACTGTTTACCTAATCTCTTTTCAATCTCCGTCCCCCCACCCCCACTCTTATTATAATTATTATTAGATAACCAAAGACTTCTCCACCACATATACCATTTCTTTCCCAACTTTTGGCCAATTCCTATGTAATTCCAAAGACTCCTAACTATAATTAATTATTCCACATCCAAGTATGATATGATTTTTGCATGGGGGATACTACTATTGCATTTTCTCTTATAAGAAAAAAAAAAAAATATATATATATATATATATATTATATTATATGCTTTAAAACCATTTCAATGGCAGCTACCTGGTCTCTCCAGAGGACAAATAGTTACAGATGAAATCTACCAACAACAGAAGCGGAGAGGGGCTACCAATAAAAATGGTTAATAATACAATTATTTGGATATGTTTGCAGAAGGGCATATGGCAGCTAGGCAAAATTAGCTCTGGCTATGCCTGCCCTACTACACACACCCCAAAAACAAACAAAACCAACGAAAGAACAAAGAAACAAACAAACAACATCAAGGTTTCAATCAACTTCGTCAAGTACCCAACTCACATGGCTCCTCCTTCTCCTCCCACTCCCCACAACTTTACAGTTCCAATATGAAGCAGCTTCACATGGACTAAATACACCACTATCCACTTCTGGTCTATAATCATTCATCTTCACCCCCTAATTTCACCAGTAATTCTCAAAAATTTCCTACAAGCATGCTTCACTTTTCCTCTCTTTATTTATTATTATTTTCTTTTAAGAGGAAATTTTGGTCATATCCCTGCTTGACCTATTGTATTTCATGTGACTCTTAACAAGCTGTCCAGCTGCAATGGCGGACATCAAAGATAACTCCCCAGCTAAGACTGACCCAGCTATTATACCGGCCAACCCCCTGGCATTGGCTCCGGGGGATTCCTTGTTTGCACCCTTCACACCGAGCAGGTTCAGGCAAGCTGATTGAGAAGCAAGTTGAGTTCCACCTCCCACAGTTCCGACCTGAAGATAAATGGGACAAAGCACATCTCAACTACCTGCCCTATAGCTAGTAATAAACTAAAATTCAGAAGGAAAAAAATCATATAGAATTCAGGTACCTCAATGGAAGGCATTGTCACTGAGACGTGAAGATCCTTTCCATCATTGATAGCCTCCATCATCGTAATGCAGTGAGAACTTTCGATATTTTGTGCAGGATCCTGCCCAGTAGCTATAAAAATTGCAGAAACAATGTTGGCAGCATGGGCATTAAATCCACCGAGAGAGCCCGCAATAGCAGATCCAGCAAGGTTCTTAAGCATGTTAAGCTCTACAAGTGCTGGCACAGTGGTTTTCAGTACCTTATGCACCACGTCTTCAGTAATCGTTGCCTCACAAACAACTGATTTTCCTCGTCCTTCAATCCAATTAACTGCTGAAGGTTTTTTGTCAGAACAGAAATTCCCTGCACATACAAGACACTTCCATCAGTATAAGGAAAAATTCTCTGATAAATCAGGAACTATTTAACCATTTAATCATATGGAATTAATATATGAGAGTAATACTACTGCATGACAGTTTTCTACACAATGGTAATCTAGGCTCTAATGCACATGATTAGGACCTTTTCTTGGTTCACATGTAATTAGACATAACAGAGAAGTAACTAGACATACGTTGATTAACCAGAAAACGTGGTTTCACAAGTCAAAACAACTAAAAACTAAGGTATCTAAGTTGTAGTATCTATGAAAACCATTGATTATTCATGAAGAAGAAAACTAAAAAAACAAACAAGCTTTAAGTTCATAGCTCAGCAGAGCCATATACAAGTAAACATGAAGAAATGACTTATCAAAAGATATTATTCAAGGTCCTATCACTGTCAGAAGTCCCAGTAGGTAAAAAAGTCCAAATTAGTGATTAAGGAAAACGAGAACCAACCAGAAATCCCAATAACATCCATGTCAGGAAAATCACTCTGAAGAAAATCCAAAACATTCTGAACACCTTTGGACACCATGTTCATGCCCATAGCATCACCAGTGCTGCAGCAAAATCGGACATAAAGATTTTTCCCAGCAATAGAGCATTGCACATTCCGAAGTCTAGCAAATCTACTTGATCTGCAAATTGGAAAAGATAAATATATATTAAAATTATAAAATCTAATCTTAAAGACACTTCTTTTGGAAGGAAACTCTAGATTCAGGTAGTTAACAAAAAGGCAGATTGCAAATTTGCACTCTACTACATAATTCAGATGAAGTTATTAAAGACTAAAAAGTAATAAAAAATAAAAAATAAAAAATAAGAAACTTGAGACATGCTCATACAAGCATCAGTTATTACACTGCTCAAGAATACAGATTGCTTGCCAAAAAAATGACCTAAAACAAAAGCTTGTATATCTTGAAAGCCACTATAACCGTAGATGTGTTGTTAAGGTAAAACTTCGCTGGACCTAATAAAAAATGGGGGGAAAAGACATTTCACATTCTAAGTTCGAGCTAGCGGAACAAGAATTACTTCCAGGCAGAAACTCCACCATAATAAGCGACGAAAAGAAAGCAGAAGATTCATTCAAAGTGAAAAAGACTCTCAAAACACAGATCTCCCTAACCTACAACCTGTCAACGTCCGATAGATTAAAAAAGAAAAAGGACAACTACAACTAAAGACTAAAGAGGAAAGACATGGTGATCCGATAAATCGACAACCCAAGTCTGTCAGAAGTTCCCTTAACTAAAATTAAGGTCACAAATTTACAATTCAAAATATACACAAGAAATTAAAGCTAGAGATCATCATAAAAAAAAATATTAAAAAAAAAATGGAAAACGAGAAGAAAGCAAGCTTACTTGTCGAAGACCACCGCTATAGTATCAAAATTTAGGGGATCCTCCAAGTAGAATTTAAGGTCAGCGGCCCTTTTAGCTGTAGGGAACCTGACAACAGGAGCTCTGGTCATGCCGTCCCGGAGAAGAATGCTGGTAGCCCCTCCACACACATATATAGCCTTGCAACCTCTGTTGGTACTGGCAACCAGACAACCTTCTGTTGTGGCCATTGGAACAGAGTATTCACGTCCATTGAGCAATAAAGGACCTGCAATCCCGACAGGAATCTGAACAAAACCAATAGGCATCTCACAGCACTGTCCCAAAATGGAGTCATAGTCAAATCCATCCAAAGGAAGACCAGACATTGACCGGCCAGTAAGCCTCTGCACAGCCTCACGGCGTACAGAAGCCGCTCTGTAAGAATCTCCGAGTCTGGATTCTAAAGAATAGGAGGGAATTTTGCCTGAAACAACTGATTTAACTAGTTCCTCGTCTTCATCTTCTGAAGAAAGCGAGGTGACAGGAAGAGGATCCAGTAGTTTAGGAGAAGGAGAAATGGCTGTAGGGAGAGGACAATCAAGGGCGGCAGGGCAAGGAGCTGAGCGAGGGCGCGGGAGATCTTCTTGAATAATGAAACGTTGGTGGTCATCCTCGTCAACCTCCCAAGCTTCATTAGAAGCGCGAGCAATAAATGATTGTACAAAATCAATGCCGAAAAATCCCAACAAATAAATGAAAGAAGCAATAAGCGTGAGAATGGCGATAAGTTCAGAAAAATTAACCACGTGAAGAGGCGTGGAACTTCGGATCTTGTCTCTCCATCGAAGAAGAAGGTAGTAAGCAACGGAGAAGAATAGGGTAAAGAAAATGCCATTGGTTAGATAGAGAGGTACAGGTAGGGCATCGGAGGCCTTAGGACTAGGAGAACGGTCGTCGATTTTCAATGAAGGTTTCTTATGTTGATTGCTAATGTGATTGTGTTCGCGTTGGAATTGATGTTGCTGTTGATGGTGGTGGTGGTGGTAGTTAACCGACTCACTGGAAGGTTTATTTGGCCTCCGACGAACATCCATGACTGAAGATGGCGGAATATTCCGGCAGACTGGGGTTTGGGGAAGGTAAGGAATAATAGAGAGAGAGAAAAGGAGAAATTGGTTTCAAGGGTTGGAAGCCGAGTGATTGTTTTCGAGAATTTTGGAGCGGCATTTTATAATAGCGCGTTAAGGAAGATGCCTGTCAAATACACGTTGTCCTTTTTCGTCATTTCCTTGTGTGGTCCTCCTCTTCTTTGCTGTAAATAAATAAATAATATAAATAAAGATTCTGCTTCCTTTTTATTTTTTTGTCTAAATTAGTATAGTAATTCCTTCAACCAAGTCCTGCCATTTTTAACTGCAAATATATATATACATATATATATATATATATATATATTATTTACTGTTTTATTTCCCACTCATTTTGACTTATACAAATTTCAAAAAATTTACCTTTAAATTTGAATTTTCACTACTGGAAAAGAAAAAAGGAAAAAAAAAAAGAAACCGAGACTAACAAAAAAAAAAATTAATTAGAATTACTGAGCTGGCAATCCTTTTTACTTGGAAGCATATATATATATATATATATATATATATAAGTATATTATTACCTTTTCTGAAAGATTTCTACTACATTTAATCCGGTAAAATATCCTCAAAGTCATTCTTTATTATAAGTAAAAAAAATGATAGTCCGTAAAAAATGTAGGAATTATATATATATATTTACTATGAATAATTGTTGAGTTTGATCCCAAACAAATTTATTTTTGGCAAGTTGAGTCTCAAAATATTTTTTTTAATTTTTAAGGTCTCAAACTTTTTTTGTATAGAATAATAAGGTCCTTTTTTACGGATTCTGTCAAAATTTCTAAAATTTTAACGGTTGTTTGTCTTTAATTAATTAAAGACATGGATAAAAAAATCATTACATGTGAAAATAAATAAATAAAATAATAATAATAATAAAATATTTAAAGATAGAGATAAAAATGTTTTCATATTTTTTTAATTTTTATTTTAAAAATATCTTTATATTTAAAATTTTAAAAATAAAAAATTTATAAAAAATAGTGAAAATATCAAAAGTAGTGCGTCAATCTTCTTCTTCTTCTTCTCTCTCGCACAAGATTTTTATCTTTTTCTAACATCTTTGAAGAAATAAAAAAGAAAAAAAAGTAATTGAAGAAGATGTATTTATAGAAAAAAAAAAAGAAAAAAATGAGAATGAGAGATTTATGAAATTCAAATTTTAACCAATGGAAATAAATAAAATTACTTTGTTTCAAGAGAAAGAGGACAGTTGTAATATTGAAATACTCAGTGCAAAAATGAAATGTTAAATTCAAAGACATTTGAATCGATGTTTGAGTAAGTATTCGAATTCCTTATCATGAATATATTTAAGTAAATATTTAAAGATTTATGGGTGAGAAGAAGATGAACCAGAATTTAAACTTAGATTCATATTAGAATTTCTCTTATTTTATTTTTCTTTCTCTTTCTACAAAGACGCTCTTATTCTTTTCTATTTATTTCTTTTTTCTTTCTTCAAAAATGTCATAAACGAATAAAAATTTTGTAAGAAATAAGAAGATTGACGAAAGATTTTGATATCTTTGATAGATTTTTTATTTTTTAAATTTTAAATGTTATGACATTTTTATTCATTGTTTAAATATTTCTTTATTTATTTTCACATGTAATGACTTTTTTATCATTGTCTTTAATTAACTAAAGACAAATAACCGTTAAAATTTTAAAAATTTTGACAGAATCCGTCAAGAAATACTTTATCATTCTCTATAAAAAATTTTGAGATCTTAAAAGTTAAAAAAAATATTTTAGGACTCAACTTGCCAAAGCTAAATTTGTTTGGGATCAAACTCACCAATTATTCTATTTACTATATATAACTTTTTTTTATATTCACCGGAAAAAAGGAATATTTATTATACACTTTACAAACATAAATAATATAATTAATTTGATAACATATAGGCCTTTTCACAACGTTTTCAATAATTTATTAAATTTTAATATTTTCCTTTAATTGAAAACAATTTTTCTCAAATTTTTTTTAAAAAAACCGAGAGTAACAAAAATTAGTTATAACTAAAAAAAGCCTTATAGTTTTTTCCCATTGTAGGGAAAAAAAATTCTTGTGACTAATTTTGCTTTATTTCCTTATTCATCATACACATTAATAATATTCTTCAAATTTATCCATAAATAATTATTAAACTATTGTGATATCATCAATTAAATTTTAAATACGTAAAAATATTTGACAAATTAAATATTATTAAATTCATATAACCATATTTTAACATTTTTAATTAAACTAAACATTTTTCTTTTTCAAAATAAAGTAAAATAAAATATAAATGTATTTATTTTGCCAGCAGTATATTATACATATATATATATATATATATATATATATATTTGAGTGGCGCATTTTGTCAACAAAGGTTACTACTTTTTTTGTTTGGTTTTCCTTTCTAAAATTGACAAGTAAATTAAGAGGGTGTGAGATTTCAAATCAACTTATTAGTCTTAATTTATAGTCGGCTTATTATTAGTTTGATTTGTATGCATTAATTTTATATGTAACAATTATTCTCTAATTTTTTATTTTTCTTAAAAGTAACTTTTTGTTCTAATTACGAAAAATATTACATTAAATTTGAAATATAATAAATTTTCTTAAAAATTAAAATATAATATATATATATATTGTTTGAAAATTGTTAATGGTAAAAACAAAGCGGGGGAAAAAGACAATATGCACGAGGACTCAGCCCTGACGCACGTGGGGTCCAATACGCAGTCACAGAACTCGGTGGCGCCAAATTATGGTAAAATATTATAGTAATTTAATTAACTCAAAGCACTATTAAATAAAATTATAATTATAATTATTGAATATGTAGGGTATATATATATATATATTTATTTATTTTTTACAAAATTTTATACGATTTTTATTATTATTATATATATATTTTTCGTTGTAACATTAATAAAAATATATTTATTTATTTTTTAGTTAGATCTTTCTTGAACCTTTATAAATTTATAATTTTTTATTTATAATAGTAAATTAAAAGTTAATAAAAAATATAAAATTTTTTTTTTTGAATTAATGGGAACAACTATTTGTGTTTTTTCTTCCTGAAAAAGGAATCAATAATATTCATTTCATCACCATAATACAAATACAGTTTTTTTAATTAGTGGGAAATCTTGAAAAACCAACGTAAAAGAGAATGAGGTATGCTTCCTCCCCATCTTTTTTCTTTCTTTTTTTTTTTTTACTAAAAAAAAAACTTTATATATATATATATATATATGTATTATTACTATTTTCTCTTTATAAATTTTACTATTAAAATACTTTTACTTTTAAAAATAAGAAATAAAACAAATATTTTTCCACCGTGGGTTAATTATTTATTTATAAGTAATGGGACAAAAAATTCAATCCATATAGATTGAATTTTAGAAGCATAATTATATTAAATAATCCGGTAGCCGAACAATTTTGGGAAAAGGAAAAAAGCACATGCACTAATCCAAGACAATACTTAAAACTATATATATTATAAAAGTTACGTTAGAATTATTTATATAAATATAATTTAAATTAATTGAAACCATAATTTTAAATAAAGTTAAGAAATATTCTGTACCTAAAATTAAAAAAAAAAGGAAAGAAAGAAAATTATCTCACCTAATTATTCTTTCAATTTCCCCAATTCTGTCTTAGTCTCCGCCCGGATTTTATCCAGCATTCATGAATGAAGAAAATTTGTGTGTAATTGTATCACGTGATTTTCTAGATAGTATTATAAATATATATACATATATTTTTTCATACGTAACTCTGATTTCACTAGAAATTAACCAAAAAAAAATTAAAATAAAATTATGTTTATATATATATATATATATATAGTTATATAGTTATATATTCTTGTTTGATAAAACTCATTATCAATTATTAATATTGTTATTATTAAATAATACATATATTAATTATGAAAATTTAAATTTATTTTTATATTTAGTATACGTGTGTAATATTTAAATATTTGTATGTAATATTTATAATATTTTTTAAATTTAGTCAAAGAAAAAATCTTAATATATATATATATATATAAACAGAAATTTTGAGCAGTTAAAATCAGATGTTGTTTTCATTTTTGTTTCCTCGCAATATTCTTCCCATGCATTGTTGACTACATTTTTTTTCTGCATGCGTTCAACAAATGTGGAGATAAAGATAATATATATATATATATAAATATATATTATTGTATCTTTTGTGTGTCTTTTATACTAAGTAATTGATGTCTTCTTTTGACTACTGGTACTGCCACTATTGACCATTTTGAAATTTACACGTGTCCAAATTATCACCATCCATGCATGTTTATTATATTTTTTCAACTTTTGTTTTCACTCGTGATGTTAAAGTATTTTGAAAAAAATGTAACAATTTATATTTTAAAAGTCGTTTTTTATTTCTTTTAAATTTTAAATTTGATTCACGTAAAAATAATTATTTTAAAAAATTTCGAAATTAATTTATACAATATGTAAATGATGGAAAATAATATAAATGTATAAACATATTCATATGAGTTTGTAAATTTCAGTCGATAAAATGTTAATTTATGAAAAAAAAAATTGTTTTCATATGCTTTCTAACTTTTTATGACATCTTTTTCCTTTATTCTCTCTCTCTCTCTATATATATATTATAATATATATATATATTAATTGTTACATTTATTATTATTTAGATTTTAGCACTAATAAATCAACTTTTTTTTATTTATTATTTATTTTT
Organism: Asclepias syriaca; assembly: GCA_027405835.1. Lineage (NCBI taxonomy): Eukaryota > Viridiplantae > Streptophyta > Magnoliopsida > Gentianales > Apocynaceae > Asclepias > Asclepias syriaca. Next base: position 2,527,957 of record CM049934.1, on the reverse strand, counting down.
AATAATAAATAATAAATATTAAACAATTTTAATAGAACACTTTGATATTATTCTAAAGAATGTAATAATAATGTTTCCAACATGGAAAGTTCATTTAACTCTAAATTATTGCACGCCGTGGAATTTAATGGATGAATTGTATCGTACAAAATATAATAATATATATAGTTGCCTTATTGGAAATCTATGCACACCAAACACTATTACTATATATATATATATATATATATATATATTTACACTTTCTTCGTATTCCTAACATATTCATCTCTGGTTGATTGACAATTAAAAATACACATATACATATATATATATATATATATATATATATGAATGATCTTTTTGATTGAAAATATTTAAAGGAATCTTTATGGACCAAAAATAATCCATAGTCAAATTTGATAAAAATCAATATGCCAAAATACAAATATTGCAATATATGTGCTAGCAAAAATAGTTAATCAAACTTAAATAATTAATTGTGACTAATATTATTAAATACACAATTTATTAATATATTTTAGACATTTAAATTTAATTATTATATTATATATATATATATATATAATATATATATATAGTATTTTATTGTCGAAAACAAATTTCCTTTGAAAAAATTTAATAGGTAATTTAATATATTTAATGTAAAATGACTTAATTATCATTTCTGAAAATTTAAAAGTGAAAATAAATACTTTGCAAAGAAATTTACCAATTCCTCTGAATTATATTTTCCATTCAAATGGGAATTTCTATATAATATAGTAAGTGAGAAATATAGAAGTTTAATGAGTGTTAAAATAATGATGGGCTGGTCCAATGGTTTATGGAAAAAAAAACCCAAAATAATTCAAAGAAAGATAATTAGTGACTAATAATGGGCCCAATGCTTATACGGTGTAAAATTACAAACAAACCAAATGTAAAAACCTTGGATTTTGCAGATTATTATTACCAAATATTTATAATTTGAAGACTATTTATACTAATTTATTTATTATTAAATATATTTAAATAATATAATGACATAAATATCTTTAATATTTTTTTATTTAACAGAATTTTTAAAAAAATAATTAATGTCACACTAAAAAAATAATAATATAGAAACCAATATCATCGACCATTTATAATTTAGAAACTAATTTGTTATTTAAGAATGATAATACTCTTTTTCAAAATCATGAGTTCTGATCACGGAGAAAAGATGAAATATATTTAATTTATAATAATAATAATATTAATCAACTAAAACTAAAACTAAAATGGTGTTGTAATTTGGAATAAGAAAATTGTGAGATAGTCGTTAAATAGCAATATAAAGTGGACCTGAATTATATCTAAATATACATTTCACATTTTTGAAAAAAGAAAAAAAAAAAGCGACGGTTACTTTTTGCAATGTAAATCAATGCAGACAGGTGGTGCAAAACCCGAAATGAAAACGGCAGAAGTGTCGGGAATTCAGCAGCAGTTCATCGAATACTCAGAAAGGGGACGTAAATAATAAGAAATTGATTCATTGACCTTTTTCCTCATTCCTCACATTCTGCTCAGTAATTTTTGTTGTAGAGAGTGGTTTCATTGAATCATGGCGGAGGAAGCCGGCAGAGTATGCGTGACCGGAGCAGGCGGCTACATCGCTTCCTGGCTCATTAAATTTCTTCTTTCCCGAAATTACGTCGTCCATGGCACCGTTAGAGATCCAGGTAGTTTTATTTATTCATTTTCTATTTGTAAAATGAATTTGCTGAATTTTGTAAGATGTTGATTCTAAAGGCGGAAAAATAAATTTGTGTTTTGCAGAGGATCCGAAGTATTGTCATTTGAAGAAACTTGAGAATGCATCTGAGAACCTTAAGCTTTTCAAGGCTGATTTGCTTGATTACGATTCGCTTTACGCAGCTATTAATGGCTGCAATGGGGTGTTTCATGTTGCTTCTCCAGTTCCTCCCAGTTCTGTGTCTAATCCTGAGGTAAGCCCTTTCTACTTTGTTTTTATTGCTTTCTTGAGGGTTTCCTTTGGCGGGGATGATTCAGAACAATCTGGTTTCATATATTATGTTATTAAAATTGGGGCAGTCTCCTCTCTAATTAGAAAGTTAATATAAACAATTAGTGCAAATCTGAGCATGATGGCTTTGTTTGGAGTGGACTTATGCCATCTTTTAGTCACGATGGATTCTGCATTGTGCACGGTACATGTTAGTATGTATTTTTTAGTGGTACTTCTATCAAGATCTTGATAATTCAATAATTTAGTCATGGAGTTATTTTACAACCTAGGCTCTGATAAGAGGATTAAATTTTATCTGCATCTGTGGTAGGTGGAATTGGTCGAGCCTGCTGTAAAGGGTACCCTCAATGTTCTCAAGGCATGTTCAGCAGCAAATGTCAAGCGTACTGTGGTTGTGTCCTCTATTGGTGCTGTATATATGAATTCTAATAGGCCAGAAGGGCATGTCATGGATGAGACTTGTTGGTCAGACAGGGAAGAATGCATGGCAACAAATGTAACTCTCTCGTTTATACAATTTGATATGTAAAGTGTGTTTATTTTTGGTCAAAATCCATCCTTATTGATTTTTTTCCTGTGACGGTTGCTAGAAATAAGATGCTTTTCCCTGACCTCCTGCATTTCTTATGGCTGTAGAATTGGTATTGTTACTCCAAAACAGTAGCAGAGAGTGAAGCTATTGAATATGCAAAGCAACATGGCCTGAATGTGGTAACTTTGTGCCCCTCTCTTGTATTTGGTCCAATGCTTCAACCTATAATGAATTCTAGCAGTGGGGTTCTGGTGAAGCTGGTTAAAGGTATCTACCATTTCCATGCCACCTGAGATAATGTTTTCCCATTCACACATTTTTTTCTCTCATGTTCTTGAAAATGTGTATATTTGGTCTGTCTTCATAAGTTTTAACCATGTGTCACGGAGTAGTTCTCCATTTTGAAAAAGTATATATATCCTGAGAAGAAATATTTCAGGAACTCCCTGTAAGATCGGAAATTTTGTTTACAACAAACAGAAAGCACCCCTGCAATGCATAAAAAGGGGGAAATTGCTTAATTGAACAGGTAGTTAATACTGGTTGAAGACAAAACACTAGGTTATATGCTTTGAAGACTACTCGCCTTTCATAAATGTTCTTATGACAGATATGGATTTTTACATCTAGCTGGTAGCTGTTTTTCTGCAGTGGAAATGTCTGTCTTTTTGCACATGAATGAACACTCCTGGTTGTTGTTGCTCTTTGGTTTGCCATCTCTAATTGTTGCCTGGAAATTTCAATCTTCTCTTTGTGTTATATAAATCTTTATAAATTAAGGACCATAGCAAGATCACTTCACAGCTTCAATGGCAAGGTTTTGTAATTGGATTGGCTAATATTTTTTGAACTGGAAAAGAAAAGAGGAAAAGAAAAAAAAACATTCTATCCAGGAGTCTCCACCTACAAGTTGGGTTGAGTATCTTGAGTCTATGTCTCCCTTTCATTCTTATAGTCTGCTTGTGTTTGTGTTTTGATCCCCAAGAACTTGGCCACTGTTTCTTAATAATTAGTAGTCTACAAATTTTGTCCTCCGCTTCACCTTTTCCTTGAGTACTTATAGATTATCTCTTTCTCTTATTAGTGTTGAATTCAATATGGGTGTAAATGTTTTAGCTGGATGCTTCTTGTAAGATAAAATTGGTCATGAACATAAGAAAATATGTTTCTCTAAGATGATAAATAAAAAAATGGAACTTGATAGTAGCTTGTATGTATATCTGCATTGCAGCTAGAGTGAGTTAGTTGTGGAGGTATTTCTTGCTCCTCCTCATCGAATCTTGTATTGTTCAGCATATTTCTTTCCATCAAATGTACCATTGGTGTATGGTTTATCTATTTCTCTGTTTTTGCCCACAACATAACCAAATATGAAGGATAATGTGTGTTTTATCTTATTGACTCTACTCGACATCCATTGAACCATTCAGAAGGACCTGAAGAAATTGAAGACCGAAGGATGATCATTGTGGATGTTCGTGATGTTGCTGAAGCACTGATATTAGTTTACGAGAGACCAGAAGCAGAAGGTAGATACATATGCCATGCTTACCATGCTCAATCAAGTGATGTGGTGGAAATTCTGAAGAAAAAATATCCAAACCTGAATTATCCCAAAAGGTGACGATCTAGTTTGTCCATTATTTATACTCTTGTTTGTTAATCTTCATGTTTACAAATTATGAATTGATTTATCAATACATTGGTATCTTTACAGGATTAAAGAGAAGGAAGGTAAGACTAAATACAGTTCGGAGAAACTGCAAAATCTGGGTTGGAAATATAGGCCTCTGGAGGAAACTCTTGTTGACTCCATTGAAAACTTCAAACAAGCTGGGATTATACTTGAATAGGATTGAATCTTAGTTTGTTTTACCTTATTTATCTCACCCTGAAGTAGTGACATTGTTGAAATAACGGAATTGTATAAACTATTGTTTGGGGTTTGCTATTTGTTAGTAGCCATTAATGTCGATTTAAATATATATATATATATATATATTCTTGTAATTTAAAGTCTATGGGATTTCTTGGACGATATTATTGATATGGGTTAAAATAGATAATATTAGTAGTATGTTTATTTATTTATTTTTGAAATATTTATGTGATTTTTATTTTTAATCATGAAGGTGTGTTTACAACTAGAGCAATGTTTATAATGTGTTAAATTTAATTGATTTTTTTTTTATTTTAAAGATTTTGTTTTATTATCTCAAACAAACATTTTAAAATATAAATAGTTTCAACGGGACAAGGAACAGAATATATGAGTCAGCAAAGTGACTCGCATCCATAATTTATTATTATATTTAAATGAAAAAGAAAATAGAAAATAGAAAAAAACGGACAGATGCCGCCAACCTGACAACTTACAGGTGATGCAAAACTCACACTGAGAAGAACCAGAAAATCTCCAGAAGTTTGCAGTAGTTCATCGAATCCTCGGAAGTGAATGAAAAATCAGAAGAAATTGATTCATTAACTTTTTCCTTATTCCTCACATTCTTCTCAGGATTTGAATTGCAGAGAGTGATCTGCTCTCCCTATCCCTGATCCATGGCGGATAAGAAGGTCGGCAGTGTATGCGTGACTGGAGCAGGCGGCTACCTCGCTTCCTGGCTCGTTAAATTTCTTCTTTCCCGCAATTACATCGTCCATGGCACAGTTAGAGATCCCGGTAGTTTTTATTTTCTACATAAAACAATGCGATTTCATATGAGGAATATGGCTATTGCTGTGTCCTGTATAACGTTTTTGTTATCTTCGTTAGGTTAATCTTATTCAATTCATTATAATGCACATTATCTGAGATGTAATTAGTGAACTAGGTAATTCATTGTTTCCGAATTTTGCTTTGGTGGCTTAATGATCAGTTAATTTGGAAATCTCTATCTGTGTTATTAGCTGAATTTTTTGAACTGTTGATTCTAAATAAATTTGTCTTTGCAGAGGATCCGAAGTATTGTCACTTGAAGAACCTTGAGAATGCATCTCAGAACCTTAAGCTTTTCAAGGATGATTTGCTTGATTACAATTCGCTTTACGCTGCTATTAAAGGCTGCAATGGGGTATTCCATGTTGCTTGTCCAGTTCCTCCCAGTTCTGTGCCTAATCCTGAGGTAAGCCCTGTCTACTTAGCTGTCGAAAGATTCCTAGTTTGATTTCATTTGTTTGGGGAACTGACTTGAAAGAATATATGTTATTAAAATTGGTAGAAAGGAATTTGTGGGTTCCCACCAATTATGAACTCTCTTGTAGTAGTCCTCTCCAATTAGAAACTAATATATACATCCGGGTTGTGAAAATCTGAGCATGATGGCTTTGTATAGAGTGGACTTGTGCAAAGAACAAGTAACATCTTTTTTTAGTGGTACTTCTATCAAAGATCTTGATTATTAAATTAGTCATTGAGTGATTTTACAAGCAAGACTTTCTGAATGACCTGCATCTGTGTTAGGTGGAATTGGTCGAGCCTGCTGTAAAGGGTACTCTCAATGTTCTCAAGGCATGTTCAGCAGAAAATGTCCAGCGTACTGTGATTGTGTCTTCTGTGGCTGCTGTAGCTATGAATCCTGATTGGCCAGAAGGGCAAGTCATGGATGAGACTTGTTGGTCAGACAAGGAAGAATGCAAGACAACAAGTGTAACTATCATATTCAGATTGACTCTTTCTTCTTTTTACAACTTTAGCATGTATAATGTGCCTAGTTTGTTTTGTCAAAATCCATTTACTGATTTTTCCTGTGATGGTTGCTAGAAATAATATGTTTTACCCCTGACCTCTGGCATTTCTTATGGCTATAGAATTGGTATAATTACTCCAAAACTGTAGCAGAAAGTGAAGCTTTTGAATATGCGAAGCAACATGGATTGGATGTGGTAACTTTGTGCCCTGCTCTTGTTTTGGGTCCAATGCTTCAACCTACATTGAATTCTAGCAGTGCGGTTCTGATGAAGCTGGCTAAAGGTATCAACCATTTCCATGCCACCTGAAGTCTTTTTTGTTCTGTCTTGTTCAAGAAAATATGTATTTCTGGTCTGTCTTCATAAGTTGCAACCATGTATCATGGAGTAGTTCTGCATAAAAAAGAAAGAAAAGAAAATTCCTAGAAGAAATACTTTAGAAATCCTTACAAGATTGGACATTTTTCTTTACAACAAACAGAAAGCACCCTAGCAAAGCATAAAAAAGGGAAAGCAAAGGGACAAAAATAGAACAGAAAAGAAAATAACTAGCTGAATGAACAGGTAGTTAATGTCATTTTCATCAGTGTAATGCTCATATGAATCGTGTACTTTTAAGCATGGTTTCCTCTATTTTTTTTATAGATGTTTTTGTAAAAAATATTGTCATTCAATTCTAAGAATTTCATATACCAAGCAATCCAACTCATTGATTGAAAAGAGCCATTTCGAATGGCAAGGATCACAATAGCGTTAATTACAAGATTGAAAAAAAATTAAATAATAAAGAAAAAATTAATAATTAAGTATAATTACAAGAATATCATTAAATAAAAAAAACTCTAAAGTTATAAATAATACTAATAATTGATTACAAATAATAAAAATAAAATAAAAATAAATAAAAAATACAAAATTAAGATGAAGATAAGAAGTCAATAAATAAAAAGTCAAGAAAAAAAAATTAAAAGTCCTTAAGTGAGAATTAAAAGCCATAAAATTTTTTCAAAGTTAAATTTAATTACTATAATACTAATAAAATAAAAAAGTCAAAAATTAAAACTTTATTAATATTGTAAAAGAATAAAATCAAAACTCTCATAAATAAATAAATAAATAAATAAATAATATATATATATATATATATATATATATATATATATATATATATATAAAAGAGTATCATTTTGGTGAAAAAGATAATTTTTAACAAAAACGACAAAAAGAAAAAAGAAGAATATCCTAAAAAGTACAACAATGCGACTGACCCCAACTCAGAAGAAGTCAAGCAGCAAGCACTTCATCCAATCCTGCCGAAGTTGATATAAATAAGAAGAAATCGATTCATTGTCCATTTCCTCATTCCTCCTCGCATATTGGTATTGCAGAGAAGTGACTTAATCTCCCTGTTCCTGATCCATGGCTGAGAAGGAGGTCGGCACTGTTTGCGTGACTGGAGCAGGAGGCTACCTCGCTTCGTGGCTCGTTAAATTTCTTCTTTCCCGCAATTACGTCGTCCATGGCACCGTTAGAGATCCCGGTATATATATATATATAGATATTTTTTTTTTCTTCACAAAATAATGTTATTTCATATGAGGCTATTGCTGTGTAACGCTCTGGATTTTTGTTGTTCAATTCATACTAATGCGTATAACCGAAATTGTAGCTTATTTTTTCCATTTTTGTTGTTAAGTGGTTGGTTAAATTTATCTCACTATGTTTTTGAATCTATAGCAGGTGGGAATTTAGTAATTTACTCTGTTGTATTTGTTGTTGATTATTGGATACTTGTTAGATTTTGTTCAGAAAATTTGTAATTGGCAAGGAGGTTAGCCTCTATAGCTTTTAGGGTAGATGACAGTATAATTAATTAATTTGGAATTCTCTACCAGTGTTTACTTATAGCAAAATAAAGATGAAAATTGTTTTGCAGAGGATCCCAAGCATTGTCATTTGAAGAACCTTGAGAATGCATCTCAGAACCTTAAGCTTTTCAAGGCCGATTTGCTTGATTACGATTCACTTTGCCCAGCTATTAAAGGCTGCAGGGGGGTATTCCATGTTGCTTGTCCAGTTCCTGCCGGTTCTGTGCCTAACCCTGAGGTGAGCCCTTTCTAGTTTGCTGTAAATTGCTTTTATTGCTTTCTTGAGGCTTTCCTTTGACGGGGAAATGATTCAAAGGATCGTGGTTTCATTTAATTGGGGAATTGACTTCAAAGATTATTCAAAATTGGTAGAAAGTTCTCTTGTAGTTGTCCTCTCTTAATAGAAAAGTAATACAAATGTTAGGGTTATGCAAATTTGATCACGAAGGCTCTCTTTGGAGTGAAGTTATGCAAATAACAAGCAGCATCTTTTAGTTGAGAAAGAATTAAAAAAAAAACCCCACTATTTTCCCTAATCATCCTATCATGATGGGTACTGAATCGTGCACACTACATGTTAGAATGTATGCATTTCATACTATCAAGATCTTGATCATTAAAAGATTTAGTGGTAGAGTGATTATACAAGTTAGATTCTCTGACTAATCTGCATCGGTGGTAGGTGGAATTAGTAGAGCCTGCAGTAAAGGGTACCCTCAATGTTCTCAAGGCATGTTCAGCTGCAAATATCAAGCGTACTGTTGTGGTGTCCTCTATGGCGGCTGTAATTTTCAATACTAATTGGCCAAAAGAGCAAGTCATGGATGAGACATGTTGGTCAGACAGGGAAGAATGCAAGATAGCAAATGTAAATATCGGATTTATTTTTCTTCTTTTTTACAACTTAATATGTAAAGCATGTCTAGTTTGATTTGTCAAAATTCATTCTTACTGATTTTTCCTGTGATGGTTACTAGAAATAAGATACTTTGCTTTGATCTCCTGCACTTTATGGCTGTAGAATTGGTATTGTTACTCCAAAACTGTAGCAGAGAGTGAAGCTTTTGAATATGCAAAGCAACATGGCTTGAATGTGGTAACTATGTGCCCCTCTCTTGTATTCGGTCCAATACTTCAACCTACAATGAATGCTAGCAGCGAGGCTCTGGTAAAGCTGGTTAAAGGTATCTACCAGTTCCATGCCACCTGATATATTTATATATATGTTTTCTAAGACAGCAGATTGGCGTTGTTTATTTCCATTCACATTTTTTGTTCTGTCATGTTTGTGAAACTGTGTATTTTTGGTCGGTCTTTATAAGCTGCAGCCATGTATCATGGAGCAGTTCTGCTACAAATGTTGTCCTCCAGTAGATTATCTCTTATCAGTATTCAATTCAATATGGCTGTAAATGTTTTAGCTGGATGCTTCTTGTAAGATAAAAGTGGTCATGAACAAAGATATGTTTTTCTAAAATGATCAATAAAAACACATAACTTGCAACTAACTGGTAAGTGTATCTGCATTTGCAGCTGGAAAAGAGGGTCAGGGTGGGGTTGATTTGGAGCTGTGAATGTTTTATTATTTTTTTTTTTGTTGAGAAATCATATCACTTAGATCATTGCAGTGTGTCTTTCAAAGAAATGAAATCCTACAGCACTCATTTCCCAGCGTGGATGCTAAGGTGAATAGGCAAAATGCCATTATCATCAGTTTCATGCACATGTGAACTGGAAAGAGAAAGCGAGGGAGCAATTTCTTGAGAGAATGAATGAACTATTTCTAATTACATATAACACGGTAGAGTGAGCTAGATGTAGAGATATTTCATGTTTCACATTGAATCTTGTACTGTTCAACATATTTCTTTGCATCAAATGTACTAGTTGATCTATGATTTATCTATTTGTCTGTCTTTGGCCCAACATAACCAAATTTTGCCTTGCATTCTTATTGGCACTTCTCTACCCATTGAACTATGCAGAAGGATATGAAGAAATTGAAGACCGGTTGCGAATCTTAGTCGATGTTCGTGATGTTGCTGAAGCATTGATATTAGTTTACGAGAGACCGGAAGCAGAAGGTAGATACATATGCTATGCTTACACTGCTTCACAAGTGATTTGGTGGACATTTTGAGGAAAAATTATCCAAACCTGAATTATCCCAAGAGGTGATGACCGTCTTTACAATTTAGTTTGTCCATGAAATATCTTTCAGTAGTTATTTCTACTCTTGTTTGTTGATCTTCATGCTTCCTGGAAGCAGTAGTATATGTGAAGTAATATAATTTTCAATTAGGCATTGATCTATCAATACATCGATATCTTTATACAGGTTTAAAGAGAATGAAAGCAAGAACAAATACAGTTCGGAGAAACTGCAGAGTCTGGGATGGAAATATAGGCCTCTAGAGGAAACTCTTGTTGACTCCATTGAAAGCTACAAACAAGCTGGGATTATAGTCGAAAAGGATTAAAACTAGTTTGTTAACCTCATCTCACCCTGAATAAATATCATGTTTGAAACAATAGAATTGTATAAACAATTGTCTGCTGTTTGGTATTTGTTATTAGCCATTAAGGTCCATTTTTTCATCGTGCATTCACATTTTATCCTCATTTAGTTCCTTCCCACTAAGAATTTTCTGATAAAACAAAATAAAAAAGTCATTGGAGTGCAGTTAGCACACTGGTTGTTTGACTTGCAGTTGTATGAAATGGTGGCCTTTTTGTTCAGACATTTTGACCTTATTAAAAAAATAGTTCCCTCTTTTCTTGGATGATGAGTTAGGTAATGGGTTTTCTCTCTGTTTTTATTTTTTATTTTTTGGTGTGGTACTGGCTATGTCTGGTCCTGTTGTTGTCTCCTCAGAAATGATTTGTTTTTCACGGTTTTAAATCATCTTTAATATCGAAATGCTTTCTATACCAGTTTTGCAGGTACAAAGAATTGAAGTGATGCACTATTCTGAACTAATTCTTTCTAACTTTGTAGCTGAAATAATGAAAGGTCGGTCTGTCTGCATATTCAGTTGTGAAGAACATGGCCAAGGCAACATCCATTCTTTTTGGGTAATGTTTTTATTGATTGCTTATATTTATTTATATTTGTAAGGGTCACTTTCTCCACCTCTGTTTTCTTTGTTCTTCCAGAGCCAACAATGTTAGTGAATTGCATTATGTTATTATTGTAGTACGTGTATTATGTTAGGTTGACAAGTTGGCATACTTTATTTCAACCTTTTCTCTGTAAAACTTTTGATTAGGTCAATTGCAAAATTGATATGCCATCAGAATATTTTTTCTTTAATTATTATTATTATTATTATTTTAATTTTGACGTGTTTCCTTTCAGGTGTTCAATTTAAATTTGAATATGTTATTATTTGTTTTTTTTAATAAAATAAAGTAAAAGTAGGTTGATAAAAAATTCTTTTTACATGAAAGAATATTAATAGATTTAAAATATGTGAGAAAGAAATATTAATTTAGTCGGTAGTTTTGAAAGAAATAAAAGTGAAAATACTTTAAATTAATAAAATTTAAAATATTTCATTTATAATTAAAAATATGTTTAAAGAGCCATTAAATTGAGAAAGTTCAGGAATTCATGAAACGGTAAATAGGGTTTGTAGCATTGTTATTCTTTTTAAAATCGGGGATAAAATTTTGGAAACCTAAAATTTGATGAGTAATAATTGATAACGAAAAGGTAAATCTGCTAAATTTGTACAGTGTATCACAGAGGCAAAGAGAGTGAGAGAGAAATGGTGAAGGTAGGGTTGTGGGTTTGGGGGATTATTATTCATGGATGAAGAACAGTTAGGTCCCACTTCTACCCCTTGTCCGAGCTGTACTCTTGTTGGATCTTTCGTCTTTCCGAAAGAAAGCGAAGAGAGAGAAAGAGAAAGGGTTTGTCCTCTGCTGCTTTCAGCTGGGTAAGGAAGGTGAAGATGGCCATGGCAGTTTGGGTTTGAGAGAAGAGAAGCTCTTTTTTTTTTTTAATTTTTGCCTTTTCTCTGTGAAATAAAAATCATGATTCTTTTTCTCCATGCCTTCTTTCACCATCATCATCATCACCATCACCATCACCCGGGCTTCTCCTATTCCTCAACCAAATCAAAACTCAAAAACAAATCCCTCCTTTTCCCTTCTCCTTCTTCCTATTAAGTAATCATCAATCAAACTTCTTTCTTCTTTCTTGTATATATATATATATATATAGATACAGATATGGATGTTTGTTTTAGGTTACATAACTAGTTCTACTTCTACTACTACTTCCTTGTAATTACCATAAAGCAAAGCTAAAAATTTCACCTTTTTTTTTTCTTTTCTTTTTATTTTTCCTTTCAAACCCACCCTTCTCTACTCTTTTGTACAGCTGATCGCTTCCCCACAAAACCCCACCCCACACCCCTTCCTCGGGTCTCTTTTGACCTATTACTACTACTACCACTTCTTCTGCCTTTTTCCATCTCAATTCTAGGGTTTTCTTTCTTTTTTCTTTTCTTTCTGTTCGGGATTCCAGCCTCTGCTCTTGTGTTCTTTGATCTCCCTGCTCCTGCTTTTTCTCTTTCTCTTTCTCTTTCTTCTTTCTTCTGCTCCTGCCTTTCTCTTTTGTTTATTTATTTATTTTTAAAAAATTGAAATTTTAAAATTGTTTCTCTGTGCTTAATTCAATGGCCTTTTGGATAGTTTCTGGGGTTTTTGTAGGGTTTTTCTGCTGTTAGGATGAAGCTGAGTGTTCTTTGGATCGACTTTAGTATCACTTAGATTACTCCAGGGCTTTCTAGTTTAAATTCTGTGTCTTTGTCTTTGTTGTCGGAATCTTTTTTGTTTTTTTTCCTTCTTCTTTTCTCTTTCTTTTTTATCTCCCTCCTTTTTCTTTGTAATATTCAATGGCATATCAACAACAGCAGCAGCCTCCAATTCCGGGTCCAAATTCAGGTTCTGGTTCTGGGCTCCAGTTTCTGAATTCTCCTTTCGGAGACACTACTTTCACCAAGGTCTTTGTCGGAGGACTAGCTTGGGAGACTCAGAGCGAGACCATGAGAAGGTACTTTGAGCAATTTGGTGAGATTCTCGAGGCTGTTGTCATCACCGATAAGAACACTGGCCGATCCAAAGGCTACGGCTTCGTGAGTGTTTCTTTGTTTTTTTCTGGGGCTTGTGATTCTCTCTCTCTCTCTCTCTCTCTTTCTGTGACCAAGAATTGAAAGACAATGTGAAAGATTGTTTTGCCCTAATCCTTATTTAGTGGTTAGGCAGGATGATTGTTCTTTGGGTGTTATTCCTTTTCCATTTTTCAACTTTTTTCCAAAACTCCCGAATCTGCCCATTTAAATTCCCTATATTTTTCCCCCTAAATTTTCAGTTGACATCGGGACTATTCGGTTCAGATTCAGCGTCCTTTAACTCCATTTGCTTACTTGTCTACTTGTGACTCACATGCTGACGCTGACGTGAGTTGGTGAACCATCAATTGTGTAAATCCAACTTCTAAAATATCCTCCAATGAATGTCAATCCAAGTACAGAATAAGGTTATTGTTGGTCTTGTCTGCATGTGTGGTACGGAAAATAGTAGATGTGCACCTATTGAATTAGGGTTATTAAGCATGCATAGGGAATGAAAAAAATAACTTTGGCATTTGATACAATCACTAGAAACAAGTTGAGGTAAGAAATTGAATCTCGTTGGATGGTTTGAATGTCAATTGTGCATAGCTTAGTTGGTTCTCTCACTGTGTTGTTCTAATGAAGTTCTCATGATCAAAATTTTGTAAAACTACTCTAGGAGTTTTGTGTGGATTGGATTAGTTGTTCATGGTAAAACACACATAGATACTAATTGGGTTTATCTCAGGAAAAAGGAAAAAGACAAAAAGGGAAAGGGAATAGGAAAAAGACAAAAAGGGAAAGGGAATAATGATTGTGTTTGGGTGGAAAATTGGGATATTTGCAAAAAAATTAATGGAGGCAAAGTTGCATCTCCTAAATGGTGGTTGAATGGCAGTAATATTCATAAAATTTTGGTCATCTTTTTTCTATTCTACTTATATTTACTGGTTGTTGTTTATTAACTTAATCTTAGTTTTTATTTTGTAGTCATCTTCTGCTTTTGTTTTGTACACAGTACAGAGTTAATGATTGAATGACTTATTTCCTTATGGCATTTATATGGAGGGTTTAGGTGACTTTCCGGGACCCTGAATCAGCTAGGAGGGCTTGTGCTGATCCAACTCCAATTATTGACGGGAGACGGGCAAATTGTAATTTGGCTTCATTAGGTCGACCTCGGCCTGCGATGCCCTTTGGTAATATGCACTATTATGGCTGCATTTATGATATTCTCTCAAAACATATTATTACTATTGTGAGACTAAAAGTTGGTCTGGGAACTTTTGGGATGCTGCAATCTTTTCCGGATGCAAAAGATTAATTCTACCGACTTTGTTACCTATGAAATGATGGGAGATACTTAGAGCTTATTACATTTATTTGGATTACTTATCTGGAATGTTTCTTTATTTGCTAGCTTTGGTGAGTTTTATAGGAGTAAATCAATTTTTTCTAGGGCAATTTTTTGCATTTGTGGCACTTTGGACCCATTTATAGCATACACAAGGTACAAAAGAATGGCACTTGCCTGAGTAAAGTAATATGTACTGACACTCCAATATGTTATGTGATATTGAGCTTAAGAGGTTAATAGTTTCATTAAATAAACATAAGTTAAAATGAGAAGTTAGTGATTTTATTAGAGAAACCTAGAAGGAGATTTAAATCTATCTCAAACTTCTCCTTACTCCTAAGATGGTAAGTGATTCATTAATCTCTTCAAAGGATGACTTATCATCATTGAAGTTGGACAAAGTCTACATGTTAGTGTCAGTTGAAAGCTTTCTTGAGATAACTTTTTTTTTTTTTCTATTTTTGAGGCATTGATTGAGAGAATATAATTTAATTGTAGCCATAGCATATTCTTTATCTATATAAAGCATGTCTCTCAAATGAAATCTTTAAATTTTAAACCTAAATGGAACAAGAAAACTAAAACCTAATAGTAAAATACTACTGCTAGTAATTATTAAAGTAATAATAGTAGTGAACTTCGCATCATCTTGACTAATTAATGGTATAATATTAGTTAGAAATTATTTTAAAAGATTGGAGGTTTGCATTAGACACCCTAGAATAATAATGAACTTCATTTTGAAAAGAATTGAATGTGATGTAATGTTATGTTTTTCATTGGTTAGAAAGAGCTTATTATTTAAATGCAACTAGAAATCCTTACTAGCACTTCCGTTATAACTGCTTTCTCTTAGATGAGACAAGGTTCCAAAACCAAATGAGGTTAATGAATTTTATTTAGTGTCTGGTTCATATCTAGTTCATCCCAAATCTTTCTAATTAAGGTAGAGAAATACATGTCTAATTCCTAATTAAGAAACTGATAGTTTTTGGTGTCTCTTTTTTTGGAAAGGATGTGAGGTTGGTAATGGAAGAATTTCGTTGTCTACTGGTATGAACTGTGAAGAAGAATAAACATAATTTAGTTCTACCTGAAAAAAGATTGCTAGTTATCTCAGAACCTGATGTGTGAGCTACTCATAAGATTCTCTCAATTTTTTTGTTCCATGGCATGAAGTAAGCCTTGTAATACAATGAAAAATTGCTAAATGCATATTGTTAGAAGCACTCTATTCAAACATCATTCATGATGATTAATTAGTTAGATTTACACTGCTACAGAATATTCATGAAGATTTGTTGAAATGTTTCCCTTGACCTTGTGTTTTTGGTGGTCATAGGACGACTTAGATCACCAACTCCTTACATTGGAGGGCTATCAGCTGCACGAGGTGCTTATGTGGGAAATTTTGGATACCAGCAACCGGTTCCTTACAGTTACCAACAAAACTTAATGTATTCTCCATATGGGTATGTTAATATTCAGTAAATATAGTATATATGGTATTGTATATTTTTAGAAAGTTGACTATTAACCATTTCCCAAACTTTTGATGTTCTGATATCTGAAAAGTATTCTTGAAATGAGCATTGAGTTTGGTTTTATTAGCTTTTGAAGCACGATAGTAGTAGTATTAGAAAAAGAGTGGTTTGTAAGCTAAACAAAGTCCTTTATATCACTAACTCTGATAGTTAGTTAAACGAGTACAACTTGTTTGGGATTGGACAATTTAGTTAGATGCTCCTCTTTTTGGACTTCTGCAGATTCTATGTATACCTTCCCTCCCTACATATCAATATTTCCCCTGAGGATTTATGGGATTTCTACTCCATTTCTATTTTGTACTCCCTAACCATAGGCAAAAAGCCTTCCTCTCTGTAAGTACTTATCCAAACATTGTTCTCTAATGGGAAGCTTTCCTAATCCTTTTATAGTGATCAACATGAAGGTCTGAAAATTACCTTTTCTATTTTTATTTTTGGGCACTGAGTGTTGTACCTTTCTGCTTCAAATTGGATGTAACTTGATCCAGAATCCTCGTCCCTTTTGTGTCTGGCATCTTCTCCCTTGGCAATTATATATAGGTCTATGGTCAAGTAGGATTGGATATTACTTCCTTTTATCTTCACTAAAAAATACCTCATCTTTACCTGAAGCTTACTATTTGAAAATTCAATATTTTTTTCCTTAACTAGAAATCTTTTTTACATCTTGCCCTCTTATTTCTAAAATATCTAGATTTTCCCCTTCCAATTGGATCTTAACACAAAAACAAAGAAAAAGAAAAAAAAAGACTAAAGAGCAGAATATGAATATTTAAAGGGGGAAAGTTGGATGTTCTTCAATTGATGGGGCATGATTTAAAGATAATTTGAGAGTCAGTCTTAGTCAGGCCTAGGTTTTACCCTTTAGCACTCTGTGGATCTCTTACACAAAGGCTTGCCATTTGAGGACAGAGATACATCTCTGTTCTTAATATACATGCAGTAATTTTGGTTATTGCATGTCAGGAATGCCATGAGGTCTCAGATTAGTCACTGAAAGATGCTAACATTTTAATTTCTCACTTTTATTGCAGCATGATCTATACTACCCTTGCTAACTTTCTGGTTTGGTAATTCTACTTTGTCCATTGAAGATGGTGCTGGCCAATAATCCTTTTCACCTAGAATATTATTTCCAGGAGAATTGAAATTTTTAATTAACTGATCTGGCACAGCTGTAAATGGAGAGATGTCAAAAGTAACCTATGCTGATACAGAATGTTTAGCTGTAGTCAAGAGATAATTGTGATTATATGCATTATTATACATTAAAATATTGTTATAGTTGTCTTGTGCTTGTTACTTGTATTCTCTAGACACAAGGTAAGGAAGTCTCTTTGGTCTCTTTATTTGAGAATTTTACTTCATCAGTGAAACTTGGTTGGAGTATGATGGTTTCTGGTTTGTTACAGATTTTATTTTGGAAATGAATTGACATTTATGGCATAAAAGTTTGTGTTTCTCTAGCATTAGTTGCAAAGTTTCTTAGAAGATTCAATTATCTACTTTTCATTAATTTTAGGTATGCAGCATACGGTCCAGAATACGTCTATCCCCAGGTTAGTAGAATAGTTGTATATTATTTCTCTCTTATTACATTGTAAACTGGCTTTAAATGCCCATCTTGTCATTTTCTTAGGGTGTTTACAATCCTTATGGTCAGCAATACCTTCATGTATATGGTGTACCGGGAGCAGTTAATACAACTATGTATCCTTACAGCCATCTAGGTCAGACTATTCCCGGAGGTCATGGTTATACGGCATTACAAGGCTATGCAATGCCAGGTCATCAGATTGTGCAGTTTGGGGGCCCCAGTGTCAATACAATGACAACATCATCTCTTCCCACTATTCAGGCACCATACCCAACAGGCAAATTTCCTTTAACTCAGCTGCTCTTCTATTCTCCCCAATTAATGTGCTTTTTTTTTTTGTCTGTGCTTATCTGTTTGTGTATTTATCTTGTGGTGGGATGCAACCTATGATTTGTATGTTGTGGATGATGGAATTTTGAGCTGTGAATTAAGTTGTTCCATAACATCAAGTGGGTTCCTATCCGTGTATTGAGTAGATTTTTCCACTGTAATTTGTTATCTCAGGTATGGCAGGTCCAGTTCCCCCACAGCCTCAGTTTATACTTCCTGCTCATTCTTCTCAGTTCATGCAAGGTAGTGGTTCTGACCAAAATACTGGATGAGGGGTTGATCAGGTCAGTAGCACGAACTTGTCGACCAGTTGTAGTATTCTTCCCCAATCCACTTGAGCCATTGCTTTCCTGATGTTTCCTCATTTAATATTGGTTTTGCAGTTACCCTTAGATTGCAGCAGGACTAAGAGCTATGGTACTGCTACTTGAGTGGCGGGCTTCGAATCTAGCCTTGCAAATTATTCATTTTGCATTCTAGAGGTATGATTACTATGATACAGATTTCATATTTGCCTGAAAAAGTTTTGAAGATTCATTTTGATTCTCCATTATTTGCCAACCAATGAATGACCTTTTCAACTGGTTTCTTGTTTATCTTGTGTACCCTCTGCTGCCCACAAACTCTGCTTCTAAAAGTGAAAGTTGCTGATAATGCTTTTGATTTGGAATATATATATATACATATACATATATATTATGCAGGTCATATGTAATCATGCTCACCAGAGAAATCAATGTCTGAGTCTCTCCTGTTGGTGGAGAGAAGACATGGAAGATGTGGATAGCAGTTCTTTCATCATCATCGTCGTCATTGTCGTCGTCGTCATCATCATCATCTACATGTATCTAAAAACCCCTTGCATTCTGCCAGTGTTAGGGATGACTGGCAGAGACTCTCACAAATGAAGGGTTGCCGGAATCGGTTTCGGCAACCTTTCTGCAGTAGGAATAAATTAATGTAAAAAAAGAAAACATGAAAATCATCCATCATCTTAGAATCAACATATGATTCTTTCATAGTCTTTTTCTTTCTTTTTATATATATAAAAAAAGTCCCAGCATTTTGGGTGTGTAGATAATCAATCAGTCAGTGAAGTGAAAAAGAGTCTCTGGTGGTGTCCCCTTTGTTGGTGCATCCTGCATTTGTGTATGTAAGACACACACACAAAGATGTCTTCTTGTGCATATAACTAAACAATAGTGAATTATTGGGACTTTATTTTTATTTTATTAATCATTTTTAAAAAAGAAAAAAAAATTCCTGTCCTTCTCTTTTTTTTTTTTTTTAAATTTTGTGGGTGATTATAGAAATTAAAAAATTTAATATTATATTTTATGTTCGGGTAGCTCAAATTTTGAAAAGAAAAAAAAAATTCTAAAAATAGTATGAAAGTTGGTTAAGTTTTTTAAAATAAAAATTAAAGATAAACAATTTTAGAATAATTTTTTTTTAAAAATAGAAAAAAGGAAGAAAAATTGAAATTGCGAACCCAACAATTAAAATCAGGGAATAACTTATAATACCGGCGTCTGCTTCAGCACTTAAAGTCAGCGGTGACGTCACCCTTTGGTGGCTACCGCCTTCTCTACACCTCTCTCGTCTCCGGCATCTTCCTGGTTTCCCTAGCTCTGCTCCAAGGAAGAGTTATCTTCGAATTGAAGGGTAATTGCAGGTGGCCTTTACATTTTGTGGAGTAATATGGCTACTACTGCCGAACCAATCAACGAAAAATCCGACGAGCCAACCGCCGCTACCACTAAGACTCAACCGCAACTTCCTCCGCCGCCACCGGAAGCTTCGACAACCACCGCCACTGCCAGCGACTCTAAAGAGGTGCTTACCGTCCAACGCCCTCCAGAAGTTGAATTCATCTCCATTCCTAGCTATTCTAGTAAGACTTGTGACTTTTTAGTATTTAATTGTCTATTTCTTTACTTTTTAACATAATTCTAAAATTTTCAATTTGTCTTTTTGGGGGATTTTGTAAAGAGTGGTTTTCTTGGGATAACATTCATCAGTGTGAGCTTAGATTCCTTCCTGAATTCTTTGACGGGAGATCGCCTTCGAAGAATCCAAAGGTTTACAAATACTGCAGGAACTCTATTATTCAGAGATATAGAGAAAATTCTTCGAGAAAGATTACGTTTACTGAGGTCAGAAAGACTATTATTGGCGACGTTGGAGCCATTCGTAGGGTTTTTGATTTCTTAGAGGCCTGGGGATTGATTAATTACACTGCTTCAGCTTCTAAGCTTTCCCAACACAAGTTGGAAGATAAGGAAGCCAAGTCCACAACTACTCCTACAGCTCAGGGTGCTGATAGTGCAGCTTCGGGCGCTGCTTCTGCTGATTCAGCCACTCCCAAGAAGTGGTTTTGTGGGGCTTGCAAATCTCCTTGTGCCATTGCCTGCTTTTCCTGTGATAAGGTGATTCAATCTCTCTATAAGATGAAGACTATAATTTTGTCATATAATGTTATCATTGATATTGCTGTACTTAGCACTTGGATTGACCTAATGTATCTGAATCCTAATATTCAGTATGTATTTAGAGTAGTACTTGAATTATCCTTGAAGATGAAGACTATATGGTTGTTGCCAAAGATCTTTACATGTATTCTTTTAATCTTATGCAGCATGATTTGACTCTTTGTGCAAGGTGCTATGTCCGTGGTAATTATAGGGTAGGCCTTAATTCTTCAGATTTTAGGCGGGTGGAGATTAGTGAAGAGGTTAAAACTGACTGGAATGATAAAGAAACTCTGCATCTACTAGAAGCTGTTATGCACTACGGTGATGATTGGAAGAGGGTTGCTGCACATGTTGGTGGTGGTAGAAGTGAGAAAGAGTGTGTAGCTCGCTTCATTAAGCTTCCTTTCGGTGAGCAGTTGGTCGGACTTCCTGAATCTAGTGACATAGATAAAAATCTTGGATCCAAAAACTCGTCACTCCCAGACAAAAGAATGAGGCTTACTCCACTTGCGGATGCAAGCAACCCAATTATGGCCCAGGTAAAGACTTCTTATGTCCAACTTGGTAAAAAACCTGAACCTTCTTTGTATCTCCAAAAAATTTAAGCTAAAGAAAGCTAGTTGATATTTATTACGCTATAATAGGTGGTATAGCTGGGCCTGTGCTTATTTAGAATGTCTCCATTTGATTCTTTTTCTGGGGATATCTTCATGTGGGCTCTTCAAGGTTATAAAAGTATCTCACTGAGATAGTTTTCTCATTCTAAGGAATTTATTTTGGGAAAGTATCACTTTCCCTTTGATGTGTACTAAAAAGATATCATTGATGCAGTAATCAAGTTCATTAAAAGTTTTTTTTTGTTTTTTTTTTATTTGCAATACTACTATGAGAATGCAACTTGCTCATTTTTTTTTTCCTTGCTTTTGTAGTTCTATAAAATCCTCCCTTGGTTGTTTAACAAAAATAAATGATCTTAGAGCTTAAATAAACCAGTTAGTACTAATATAGATGAATGATTTGTTAAGAAAGTGACTGAATGTTGGAGGATATATTTAATTTGGATAGTTAAAGCTTCAAATTTTGCTGTCAGTTTCTTGCCACATTACTCACTGAACACCTACACCTGTGCACTCTTGTTATTGATGTATATATCTTCAGGCTGCTTTCCTTTCTGCCCTGGTTGGAGTAGATGTAGCAGAAGTAGCATCTCATGCAGCTGTAAAGGCTTTATCTGATCTCAGTGAAGGGAGGATTAAAGAACATCTAAAATCACTTTCTGCTGGGACATACAATCAAGGTATGTGGGGAAGAATTTAATGTGTATTGAGTTTGAAATCCTGAAAGCAAATTATTTTTTTGTCTTGTGTATTATTAAACTGAACTAGTACAAATTGTTCTCCAGAATTTTCTTTGAATAAATAGTGTTTAATGGAAAAAACTGGAAACTTTTAAAGTTAACTGAAATTGTTCTAGGCTCAAGCAAGCATCTCCTTTTTTAACCTATAATCAGTATTCCATGCTATTTCTTCAATCATGAGGGGAGAATGGAACATAATCTACAGAATGAGAATTAAGCATGAAAGGATATATTTTGTCCTCGTGATATCCTTGTAAAGGGTTCAGTTCTGTAGACTTGTAGAATGGGATAAAGTAGAAAAAGAAAGGCATTATAGTTCATAATATTTTTCTTAGTTAGTGCCAGTTCATAATTTTTACAGCTGAAATCTATAATACTCCTTCTATTCGTGCATTAGTTGAAAGCTAATATTCATGGTAATATCTGAAACAAAGACAAACGCAATGATTTCCCTGGGATATCCTCCCATGCTACTTTTAAGTAAGATGGCGATTTGACTTATTTGTGCAGAGGAGTCTCGCTTAGCAGCTAATGATAATATCGGAGATACAACAGATACTGCTCTTGTTGAAGCTCAGTCACAACTTGACAAGGAAGATGATGACTTGGAGAGAGCCCTCTCTGGCATTGCTGTTCAGGTCAGCTACTGTTCCTTTGCATTTAGTGGAATGAAATTTCATTACAAAAATCTCTTAAATGGATTGCAGGTTCCACTATTATTGGGTCATGAATTTATGATAACATTGTGAATATTAAGATTGTTCTTTAGTTGAGTTTCCTTCAAATATCTCTGCAGATAAACGAAACTCAGGACAAAGTTGTTCACTTTGAGGAGGTAGATTTGCGAATGGAGAAGAAGTGCCAACAATTGCAGCAGCTCAAGAATTTTCTCTTTGTTGACCAATTAACTTTGATGTTTCACAAGGCTGCTGCTCAGAAAACTAGGGAGAGTGTGGTGAATACTAAACAAGAATGACAGTTTCTAAGATTGTTCTTTATCTTTAATGAACTGGGTTGGTTGCTCCACTCTTGATTCCGCTGCTAGCAAAATGACTTAACCTGACAATTGGCTGCTTGCCTGCATACTTTTGGATAGAAGAAATGCTACATTCTTCCGAGACATAAATTTCAGGCAAGATTTTAATTCTTCTGATATTGCTTCACCTAAAGCCTTTCCCCATGTTGCCAATTTTTCTTGCTCCTTTGTATATAAACATGAATTTCAAAGTTTGTTTATGGGGTGCATTTTCATTGAGTTGTTGTCTTCTAAGCTGTTTCATCCTAACATAGTTTATTATCTGAAACAAAATTGTAGCTTTTATTGTCTGATTTCATATGGGAGACATGCATACCTACTCTGAAGTATCAATAATGCAAAATTGATATTCTTTTGTAAGACAGAAAACTCTCTTTACATGGAAAAAAAAAACGAAAAATCATGGCAGGTGCCCATCCCTGCTGATACAAGCAGTGTGTGTAAGAAAACTGTGCAAATAGCATTATTACATTTGAGGCTAACTAATGAAATATGAATAGTAGGTACAGTTGAAAATATTGTTGAACAGGCTCCAAGATTGTTACTCTGCCTCTTATGAACCTCGTACTGCATGACCAACAAAGAAAACAAACACACATTAAGTTCTCTCATCATCCAGACAATTTCAATCATCATTTCTTGTAGGTTTTGGTGATGGGACTCTCAATTTCCTGTCAAAATCTTCCATTTGATCAACAATTATCAAGGCTACTATGGTCTTGACAGTAGCTCCAGATATATCATCAGATAAATCGGAAAGAAGCAACAGCCTGCAACCAATCGAAACAAAGCATCTCATATGAAATTATCCCAAAGAACATAGCGTAAAGTACTTCTCCTAGAGATTCTAAACAGTAGTTCATAGTAATGGTAGAGGAACCAGAGTTTAAGGTAAACATCATTGACATCTTTCAGCCATATCCAAACCCAACATGAAATTAATGATGAAAAAATCTCACATTCAACACCATATGAGTATCAGAATGGATGTCAAATGAGAGTGTACTATTGTGATAGCCTCAATACCTATATGTAAGTATATATCATGGAATATAAGACAACTCAAGATATCTTTTTTAACTGTCAAGTAATTAGCACCATACTCATAGTCATGTCACAGGCTTGCCTGCTCGGGGACGACTATGATGAAACATTGGATGGTCTGTGAAATGATCTAACCTCGCCCAATATTTCATCATAGTTGTTTTATACTCCATGACAGAGATTTCTCACCATAAGGTAATCAATGATTGTTTTCCAACATTATTTGAACTCACAGATCAAAACAAAGCCAGAATCACTTGAAAAACTCAATGTCATGTTAACTTGAAATATTAAGAGCTCAAAAATAAGCTATGCAGACATGATCTTATCAAATTAAAATAGAAGAATTCACCTTTTGAATCATGGAACCATATTTCTCGGCCTCCTCTTCGACAAACTGTAGAGTAATATAGTTAATGAACCAAAGACTTTAATGAACCTTTTAGAATAAGTGAAAATTGTACCAAAAAATGGACATAAATCTGGAAGCAAAAAATTTATATCAGGAAAACAAAGAGATAGAGCAGACCTGTCCAGTGAGAGTATATAATCTGTTGTACCAACCATTATTTGCTATTCCAAGCACAGAAAATAAGTGTCGACGGCTTTCACCTGGTTTCTGGAGTGTGTATTCAATGTAATAAAACCCTGAGAGAAAAGGAATCAGTTATTCAGCAACCTCTTCAAGCTTGGAATTGAGATCAGTTTTAGACTGCAGAAGAATAACCATAACGGATTACAGAATTGGTTATTCTGTAATGAAAGATTTGCTGATTTTTTTAGGTAGGTTGCCCATCTAACACCATTTTGGAGGTGAATAACATAGAATAAAATGAAACAATAATATCTAGTAGTCAAGATCATTCATCAAAGAGAAACAGGAAATCGCAAATAGATTCACTATTAACAGTAACATTGCATATATTTGGATTATTATCACAAACAAGAAAGAAGAGGCAAGAATATGCAGAGCATACCATTAGCAGCTTTGCTATCTATAAGCTTTGCTGCCACACCTGGTGGTCTCTGCCAGCTTCTGTCCAATCCACTAACCTGTTAAAATCAATTGAATTGGTGACACAAAAGAAAGCCAGTTAGCCAGTTCTAAAATGCCATAAGAGGCCATTGAATGGCCAAGGGAACAAAAGTAATTCATGAGTGTGTTGAGGGATAAGGAAGTCTATTTTTTTATTTCTATTTATTTTTGGGTTGGCAAGATTAGAGAAGCTCAAAGATTAAGGCCTTCCTACCAGATTCTCTGCAAAAGCATCAACTTTCCCAAAAGACTCCAATCTAGTAAAATCAGGTCCCAGACCAGTGATTACAAGGCTGACTGAATGAACAAAGTAAAGAAGTTCAAAATAAAACATAGTAATGCTAAAAGCAGCAGGAGTGCAGGGAAAAGTAACCTCAGCAACTTTTACCATTTGAAGCTGAAGCATCTTGTGGGTAGAATGCAGTCAGCGATCTAATTCCATCACCTTCACCACTGCCCACTTGCCAATCTACACCGATATATGCATCAATAAAACAAGAAATAATTTTTTATGACATTAAAATGTAAAAGCACAAAATACCTCTTGGTATGGAAATCTTAAACTTGTTCACATCATCCGAGTAAACATTGAATTCATCATCTGGGACGTCCAAAATTTCATGATAATTTGACAGGAGAAGAGAAATGTTAGAAAAACCCAAACTATTTAACATGAGAAAAAAAGGCAAAAGAAACAAGTGGATGTCATGTAAGTGAACAAAATTGGGTACCGCTATCTGCTAATGCAATAGAATTATCAACAAATGCAGGAACAGAAACCGCAGCAAATGTGCCCAGAAGTAAAATTTCTCTCCTTTTAGTCCAAGATTCTTCCCATACCCCATCACTTCATTGAAAAAAAGAAAGAAGATAAAAACAATGGAACAAATCAATCCAGCAATCATGAAAAAAATCCCCATCAGTAGAAAAGAAATAAAGCAGTAAAACTAAAATAGTTCAGTTCACATAGTACTTACCGTGGACTTTGGTCATAATGGATGTCGTTGTTCTTGCAGCTGGAAGAAACTGCGATAAGGGTTCTTCTGTTCCTTCCCAGAACTGTGGAAACCCATTGAAGGAAACCAGGAAGAAATTTGTTAATTCGTTGATAGCCCAGTAAATGTACTAAAGAAATGAATGACCTTTAATCACTGAGCGAGAATCACAAGGAAGCCCAGAAGTGGAAAAGTCTGAAAGCTGAAGAAGACGGCACTGCTGCAGCGACCAGAGAGAAGAGACCGCCATTTTTGATTTTTTTTTTTTTTTCCTTTTTATGGAAGAAACTGTTTGGATGGGAATTCAGGTAGGATTTGCCACTAGTTAGTTAGTTGTCTTTTGCATGCTTTTAAATTCCTAATATTCAATGGTGGCAAAATTTTTGATATATTTTCATTTTTAATTTATTTTAGAAAAAGTTAATTTAACATTTGGTTCAAATGGGACATTTCTCACTCATGCTTTTTCCAGTAGAGTCAATAAATTGTCACTTTGGCTTCAAGATTGAAAGTTAAATAGCAACTATTATAAAAGATTGGATTCAAAGAAGCTTTAGTGAGATAATCTTGGATTTTAAGACACACTTACAGAGATAGCCTGCAAGAAATCAGACAAAGCTGGAAATGACATGAAAATCCAGCTTTCAGCACAGCCATGGCACCTCAAACAGAATGCCCCAGATGTTTGAGTTACATGAGCTAGCTTCCACTTCAAATCTCAGAAAAGTTGTTATACAATATAGACATGAAAGACTAAGATTTAAGTATTATCTTTAACTCTCTTTAAGAGAAAACGCAAGGAAAAGATCCCTAATGCAAAAGTTTGCCAAAACCAGCCCTTTGCATTTGCAGGATCCATGCTTTTTGCAAGTTGCCATGCGTACAAGGCTTCGCCAATATGAGCTGCTGCAGACGCAAGGAAAAGCACCCTTAATGCTGTCATAGAGCGTAGGAAGAAAAGTGCAAAAGTCCTGATTAGGGGAATAGGACCAAAATCTGGCAGGTAAGCAGCTGCAAATACAACAAACATTCCAATCACACAGAACAGCCATGTGAATATTGTTGGTCCATCCAGACTTCTCTTCTTCTTCTCTTTCCAATATGAGATAGTGTTAGCCATACCCTCTCGAGGGCTCACTATTGGGATGTACCCAAGCTCTTCTCTTGCTTTCATATACGAAAAGTAATGGGTTACACCAACCTGACAAAATCAGAGTTGATGATCGGTGAGCTTGACAAGAACCCTTAACTTGTAGTCTATCAGAAAAAAGAAAACAAAAAGGAAAAGAGAAGAATATAGTCGCAAAATTCAAGCCCTAGCACTAGATAGCAAAACACCTTTTTATAATACTGCGATGAATTTTTGATAAAACATATCTTGGTAAGTTTACTAAACCCCAAACAAATAAATGCAGAGGAGCAGATGCAATCATTCACGCGGGAACCATCCACTGATTACAAAATTCATTAATGAGAAACTTCCAATTCAGAAGATACCAAAAGTTAAAACACAAGTCAAATTTCCTTCATGGTTTCTTTCCAGTTAATTCATTCAATTCCAAGAAGCTATATATATATATATATATACATTTAGAGAGAGACAGACAGAGGGAAAGACTTAGAGGTGCACCTTGTAGACTTCAGCAGGAAGTATAAAGGGCTGAGGAAGCCACTTTTTACTCAACCAAGGATACAAAATAGAGTAGAAAGCAGTACAGAATTTTCCCAAAAGAAGTGCATGGGGAACTGCTAATGACATTTGTGGCAGGTCATAATCCAGGCTATTAAGCAGTGGACGGATGAACTCAAAGCTATTAACTGGCAAGCCTGTACATGATACAACAATGGATATGTTAGATGGAACTATTAGTCTCTCTGCTTTTATCAAGCAATCAATAAATAAATAGATTTAAATAGATATTCGAAATTTACCATCTGAGATGAAGTAAGGTTGCCCAGCAGCAACTGGCTGTCCTTCTCTTCCAGGAATGTCATCTAAAAGCCCCATACTGGCCAATAATATGGCTAGTACAAGGTTATCCACATAGACCCAGTCAGTTTTCACAGTGGCATCACCAATTTTAAATGGCACAAGACCTAATTTGACCAATTTTAATATTCTCGGAAGATGCCTTTCTTCACCAGGTCCATAAATAGCAGCGGGACGCACTGCACATGTATACAGGCGTTTTCCATTCTTGTTCCTGCCAGACATTAGTGTGTGACTAATTAGCCTAAACAATAGTAAAAGACACATCAAACTGGAATCACAGATAAAAAATATTAACATGTATACATATTTTTTATGCAAATACAGCTTGCTTATGGACTAAAATTTTTTCAAAGCTTTCAATACTTAAAAGGAATACCTGCAGAAATTAAGGAAATTACATGGATCCCATGGAGAAAGAATAACCAGTAATCATAAGAATGAACGAATTCAACGTTCAAGAAAACATGACCAATATAAGGTTAGAATAAGATCAGATAAGAAGCTTCAGGAATTAAGATATCAAATTAACTTGAAAAACTGCATTACTGCAACCATATTTTAAAACCCCATCAGGTAGATTTTCCATGATATACAGGCTAACACTAGATTATCCAACTAGAACACCTTTCAGAACCAAAAATCATGAGAAAGCTGGAACATCAAGTACATATATTTTTAGAAAAAACTCAAACAAGATCACAAAAACATATTAACATAAGATCAAAGTTTGGATGGAAGGACACTCTACTTATGTTGGAATAATCAAACTAACTTAAAATAAAATGAACAAATTTCTAATTCAAACTACTTACTTCGGGGGGCGGCCATTGCTCTTCAGTACTAACTGCTCAGCAATGGCTTTACTACGGCCATATGCATCAACATGGTCATCCATAGGGAAATAAGGCAGATTTTCATTGCCATTCAGTATTTCCTTTCCACCAAAAACAACATTGTATGTGCTTACATATACAAGTCTCCTGATTCCAAGATCCACGCATGCGTCCAAAACAAGACAGGTTCCAGTAATATTAACCTCATCAACACGACCAAATTGGAGCATTTCTTTTCCGGACATGCCATAAGAGGCAAGGTGGAAGACGCAATCTGCTCCCCGTAATGCCTTTTCCACATCTTGCTTCCGCGAAACATCTCCTATAACCATTTAAATTGGTCAGATTAGCAGTGCCAAGAAAACAAATTGTTTGATACTAAAATTCCATATATATGTAGAAAACAGTATGATTGGAGCTAATTGACAAGCAGTATATAGTAAGAGAGTGCATAAATCATAGAAAGCATCTAGGAACTGTGATCATCAAGAGGAAAGAATTAGAAAGGCTTTCTAAGAGATAAACAAGAAAAATTGAAGAAGTCCTAGCAAGCAACTCGTGTACCGTTCCTCTTCACCTTATAATATGAATATTCAATTAACATCGAGAGTAGTATTTCCCCCAATTGGTCATCCCCTAATAATTCTTTGAGAGAATAGCAATGGTGATACACAATGAGTGTCCATGGTTATTGTTGATATCTGGTCCGCTTTCAACTTCTCAGAGTAAAATGAAACAATCAAATATAACTTGAAAAATAAGATCATTTTAAATTTTCATAAATTCCGTCTTTTATTCAATAAATTGATTCCAAATCATAGGAATTAGGAAGGCAATGGCACAGACCATGGACAAATTGGACGCCTTTTCTGCTGAGATCTTGGGACCAGGGAGAATTTGTACGAAGATCAAAAGCCTTGACTACACGAGCTCCTCTTCTAACAAGCTCAAGGCAGAGGGCGGCGCCTACAAATCCATGGCCACCAGTCACCACAAAGCTGTTATTTTCAATCCCTTCGTTTTCGCTTAGATGCATATTTAGGTTTATCACTCACACCAAACCAAAAGGCTGCGGCGTTGTTCCCTCCGGCCACCGGTCTCCGTCAAAGAAGGTCAACCAAAATGCATTTCCCCGATCAAATGGTGTGTAACCAGAGACTTCCCCACAGCCTCTGTTTTTTCTTCCTTCTATTTCATCATTTTATGGACTTCGCTTTCAAACTTTATACATTCAGTCCTCTAAAAACTAACTATTTACGTTTTTAGAATTTTTAAAATTTTTTTTTGTTCTAGGTGATAAATTAATTTTTTTTTATAAAATATATTTAATAATACGCACTCAAAATTATAAATAAAATTATTATTAATTTAATTTAAATTTTTATTTTATAATATTAAACATAAACATAGATAAAATATTAATTTATTTAAAATATAAAATTTTAAGAGTAATTCAAAAATAAAAGACATAAAGAATTAATTTATAAATTTTTTTTCCTTTTGCTTTTGATCTTGCATTTTCTTTAGTGGAATTTCTTTTTCTTTCTTTATTAATATTTAAAATGAAAACAAAAAATGATACCTTTTTGGATAAGTAAAACAAAATAATACCTGTACTATACGTCACCCACCGATATTATACTATTTTTAAATAATATTTATTTACACGGAGGATTTACTGTATGGGTGTCAGAATTTTGTCCACATTTATATTTGCCCCGTTTTTATTTATGCTTTTAGCTTTATATATATATATATATATATATATATATATATATATATATATAATATTATTTTTTACTCGGTGTTATTTATAAAATATATATACCTACAATATCTATAAAATATTTTTTAAAAATAGTATTAATGAGATAACTATAAAATATAGTAAATAAAAAGTGTGTTTAAAAAATTTACTAAAGAAAGAAAAATGAAAAAGATCAAGAAGTGCCAAAACTTCTGGAATCCCAAAATTCCGTTCACTCTGTATTACAAACCATCTTTTTTTCCCAGCTATGGTGGTATAGAAGAAATCAAATATTAAGAAAAAAAAAAAGAAGAAGAAGAAGAAAAAGAAAAACCTAAAACTAAAACAATCTATGATTCTTTGTGTGCTACCGGAGGCAAAAAGGAAAAAGAAATGTAAAAAAGGTATTTTGGTTTTTGGTTTTTTTTTTTTTTTTTCTTCCTTGGAAATGGTAGAGGGGGAAAAATGGGGTATAGAGAAAGGAAGGAAACTACTAGAAGAAATTGTTGAATCTGAAGGATCCGTAAGAAGCAGAAGCGGCGGAGACATTGGCATAGGCGTTAAGCAATTCGTTTTGTGCAGACCAGAAATCGGCTCGGAGACCGCCTCTTCTCACCGCCTTCAGTATCTTATTCCGGTGAGCGTATCCTGTCACCGATACTTTCTGACTATTTCCGTCCACTTCTACTTTCTCAATTCCTGTAAATATTATACACATAAGAAAATTAGCGAGTTTAATCATAATAGTGTTTCCCCCAGGTTTTCCCCCAATTCTGTGATGGTTTTTGATTCTATTGATCATATTTGATTTTCGATTAAGCTAATACTTTTGCAATTAGTTCATAAATGATTTAATGCGATTGGGCAAACTAGTAGAATTGATTGTGAGAATGAAGAATCATTGTAAATGATTGAATGTGTCGAGTACTTTGACTGGAAATTAGTTGATAAACAAAGGACAGAAACAGAGAAATCAAAAACAGGGGAACTAAAATAAACAAATTTTTTGTATATACATTACATACCTTTCAATTTTGATAGGCATTTCCGAAGTCTTTTTTCATGTATACCGACCATTTCAACCTTCAATTCGACGGTTTCCATGTCAGAAGAAAGAAATTAAAGCTAGGGATAAAAATGTGTAGTGTTTCAGCACAATCAATGGTGCAGTAGTCTGGCTTGAGATTGATTGATTACAATGAAGAAGAAAGGAATATATATATATAGACAATTAAAGGTGAGAGACAGATGGACAGAGAGAGAAGAATTTAGAAGGAATTTGAAAGTGAATCTTTGATGAATGATTCTTTGGTTCTTTCATGAATTTGGGTCCATACAGCTTCTTTGATCTGCTTTTTTTTTTCTTTGTAGTTCTGTTCTGCTTTGCTTTGCTTTGCTTTTCATCAAAGGCCGAGAATCAGAACTACTTAGGAATTAGGATTGATTTTTTGGGTTGGAGGGCGTATAGAGGCATGACACAATCAAAATGAGCACAGGTAACTATAAAATAACGGTTACCAATGATTCCATTCAAACCTCTTCCCTTTTCTTTTCTTTTTCAATTTTCAACACAATATCCTTATCTATTATAACTAGAATATGATTTGATTGCAAATTAGGTGAAAGTAGAGTCATGCAAATAATATTAAGACTACAACAAAACTTCTGATTAAGTGAAAGTATCTAAGCAAAGATAGTCGTGTTAATAAGTATTTTAATTTTCTTAATTTTCTATTGTTTATATAGTGTAATATAAAGTAGATGTATGATTCTATTAAAAATTCAATTCAAGTATAGTTTTTGGTGCATCATGCATTTAGTGTTCATCAAATTTAGTTTTGTAAAGTTTAACTTTTATTCGAAAATTTTTATTTTAATTTTTACACTTATATAGTGAACGATAAATCTGTGTATATAGTAGATATAAAATTGTGTAAAATTTGATAGATATATTTATATGATTAAGTGAATGTTAAATTTGTGTATATAGTAGTAGATTTGAAATTCATAATTTTATGGGTAGAATTTGATAAATATATTGATATTATAATTACTAAACCTAATCTTTTAGAAAATGAGATTGATTCTCAAATAGAATTTTGGAGGGAAAAAGAAAACGGTTACATGGAATTTAGAAGCTCCAATTTCCAAGAATCCAAAATTCGTATGGCCAAAGCAAGGCAAAGCAATTCTGCTGCATAGTAAGCAATAGAAGTAGTAGTAGTACTTTCAAAGTGTTCAAATGATTGGATTTGACGGGTCCAAGTCCAACTTAACTTTCTTTTTCTAAAAGGAAATAAAAGAATATAATAATCTGATCCGATCTCTCTCTCTCTATAATATATATATATATTAGATATATATATATATATATATATATATTATATTATATTATATATATTATATGCTTATGCTGCATGCAACCAATAAACCATGGAGCACGTTTGGTATTTTTGTTAAACTTCTTAGGTAGGTTTTTGTCTTGGAAATTTCTTTGTATGTAAATTGAGTTTTGAACTTTGTATGTTTTAGTGCTTTTTAAAATTTAGTATAATTCAATTTTCTTATAATATAAAAATAAAATGTTTTCTTATGGAATATAATGGCAAAAATCTTGAATATTATACATGGAATATTCAAAAATCATATACATTTTTTGGGAATGGCGTTCAATGGCTTTAGGTATTTTTTGGGTCAAAGCCACCTTTTGCATGTAAATAAATAATGCAAATTAAATTTTATATTAAGAAAACTAAGAGATCTATCGAGCTTTATGTGTTCATTGTGGGATATCCCAAGCCACTATACTTCCTTTCATATATATTTTTTTTGGTGTAATTAATTTCGAAATTTAATAGCATTAAATTTCTTATTAAAAATATAAAAAATGATCAATTTTAGCAGATAATCATTGGAGATTATTATTATTATTTTTTTTGAAAAATTAAGTTCAATCAAGTATTGATTAAAACATGTTTTAAGACAATGATAAAATTAAAATAAGTGTTAATTTTTTAATTAACTAAAAAAATCAATAAAAAAATTATAATTATAAACATAATCTCATTCTTTTTTATCACTTTAAAATAACAAAAATAATTTTTTGTACATGATTATATATATATATATATATATTATTAAGTAAATTATAAACCTTCAATATAACTTTATTAATATTTTTTTATTATCTTAATTTTATTTGTATTTTAAAAAATATTTTAAAATTTATTAAAATATTTAATGTTTACATGAATAGTATTTTTAATACACAAATAATATATTAAAATATTTTATTTAAACTTTAAATTAATTTAATTTATTTTTGCATAAAATAATATATTACATACATATTACAACACATAAAATATATATTAGATGTTTGAAAAAATATAATTAGTTACCCTTTTCTATTAAAATATATATAAAAGAAAGTTCTAGGTAAACGAACGATAAGAAAATAAAAATAAATATTTTCAAAACTAAATCAAATCTTACCATATATATCCAAATTAAATAAAAATAATATTAAATAATAATATTTTACATTTATTTCATTAATTTTTTTAATAAATAAATAGATTAAATATACCAAGTATATGTCTCCCTTTCAAAAACATTACTTCATTTTTTAAAACATTACTTCACTTACATTACATTTTTTTTTTTAGAAAACGTTAGATTATTTTAATTCTTAAAAATAAATAGAAAAAATATTATAAATATTAAAGTATGATAAACATTTCTTCTATTTATAGCATTTTTTTTATATAAATCATGTAATTATGTTAAATTTTTTAAAATTATTTTATTCATTTCAAATTTTTTATATTATTCTATAATGTTTTAAATGTTTTAAACAAAAATTAAATATAGAATTATACTAATACAATTGTATATTATAATAATATATAATTATATTTGTATATATAATTAAATTATATATTTTATAAAATTAATACACATAAACTTTTAATTATGTACGTAAAATATATATATATATATTTAAATTTGAATGGGTCAGAAACTCTTCAAACTTATTGGAAAATTGAATTTTAATATGTTGCTTCAAAATTCATAAGTCATTCAATTTTTTTAATTCTCTTTAATTTTAATTTTAATTTTTTAAAAAAACTTATAAAATAATATTGGAAAAAGGAATTTATTAATGAATAATATTATTAATATATATATATATATATATATATATATATATATATATATATAAGGTTTATCGAGATATTTAATTTTTTTAAAAAAATTATTGAAATAAAATAAAAGGATTAATTTGACCCGACCCGTATGATAAGTTCCAAAAGTTTTCCCCATAGACCGTCAAAATGTATCCATTTTCTCTTTCTGTCGGATAATATGTGACAGTGTGAAACTGTCTCACCGGCACCGAAGATCACTTTTCCGGTGAACTATTTCAGATCAAAATCTCATACTCGACGGTCTCTATCTGCAACTTAAAAATGCTTTCATGTTTTCTCTGCTTCGTCTTCTTTGTAAAGGTGAAACCTTATTATTCTTCTTCCATTTCTCTCTCTCTCTTCTTACAATCATTTTTGGTTTTTCCCCTATTTGCTGCTACTTGAATGAACTGGTACTATTATTAACTTGGAGATATCCTTTTTGAAAGGTTTTTAATAATGTAAATTAATTACATGCATGCTGGGTTTTGATTTTTATAATGTGCTGATGAATTTCAATTGCTTGAGTTTCTCTCCTAATTTGTTAAATAATTAGAAATTGTAAGAATTAATTATGGATTACTAGTTCCATTTATCAATATTACAGAGAAAAACAAAATGTTTTGCCAATAATTTGTGCGATTAATCTGCTCGGATGATCTAGCTATTATTATTATTATGATCAGAGGCTCTGAGCACTGAGAATGTGTTAATGGGAGCATACTTGGGTGGAGGGAAGTTAGGATAAGGGGGAAACTAGGGATTTATAAACCTTTTAAGTGTTAACTAGTTACAGTTTATGATGTCAAAAATGTTATAGCAGGTTGATTGATTGATTGTTATTTTTGTGTGGAGGGTGTTGTAAAGTTAGCCTTTTCTATCATCCTGAGGAGTAAATGAATATGGATTGCTTTCGAATGAATGTCCTGGTTTAACTTTACTGGATATCTTTGGGGATGAAGTTTATTTGTTTTTCTATCTTTCCTACTTATGAAGTTCCTGTTACATGTTTTCAGGCAGCCTGAAACTTTAGATTGTTCATTTCTCGAACAAGTTGTAAGGATAAAACCAAGTTAAAGAATGGGTGATGAGAATGACCAGTTATCAACAAGGTCTCAGAATTTAACAAAACGGCTCGATCAACATCCTTCACAAGTCTATACATCATCTAAAGGGTCAGGGTCGATGAGGTTTCAAGATAGTATGCAGAAGGGAAATCCTTCCCATCTTCTGGAATTGTCTGTACCCTCGAGCACCTATGGTTCACAAGGTTCTTACATGCTGTCACTTCTTCCTACTCTCAATATTTTGGATGATAGTTCGAAAGTTTCTATAGTCTTGGATGGAACAGCATGTAGAGGAGGAAATGGTCCACCTGTTGGAGCTGTGGATATTGGTATTGGCAAATCGGCATACTATTTCCGCATTGCTCTACCTGGAGTCAAGAAAGATCCTGGTATGTTTGTTTGTTTGTTTGAAGTCTATTGGTTTATTAGTATATGTTTGTTTGTTTGAAGTCTATTGGTTTATTAGTACTTATCCTGTTGTTGTTGAACTTAGAGGGATTAACTCTCACTGCATATGTGATCATTCAGTTTAGGAACTTTGGTATCTAATGTCTACTGATGTTATGTGAGAGTGAGATATATAAGATAAACTTATGTATCTATTGTCAAGTAGTTAACATGGTACCATCAAACACATAGTCACGACACGGGCTTAAGTCTAACATTATGTTTGTGAACTTGGACTTAGTTTTGCCTTGCTTCATTAGTTCATCATCTTCTTGATCAATTGCTGACCAGACTGCATATTCTGCATTCATGATAGGTGAATTCAGCTGTGAGATCGAATGGAATGGGAATGTCCACATTCGAGGAGTGACAACAACAGGTGAACAGAACGTTTGTAGATATTCTAGAATATATGAAATGAAGTTTCAGCAACAATGTCTACCGGGACCGTTCAGTCTTTCTTTCTTTCTTCCAGGACCTGTTGATCCAAGACTGTTCTCACCCAACTTTAGATCTGATGGCATATTTGAGGCTGTGGTTGTCAAAGCTTGTGTCTAAGAAGAAGAAGAAGAAGAAAATCTGTGAAATTCAAAACCTTTAGTTTTCAGTTTTACAAGAATTTTCAATGGATTGAATTTTATTTTATTTTTTTCTTATAATTTTTAGACACCGGTATATATATATCCTTTTAATAATTTGTGAGTTTGGTCTCAAACAAATTTAGTTTTGGCAAGCTTAGTCCCAAAATATTTTTTTAAATTTTTAAGATCCCAAACTTTTTTTTGTAAAGAATATTAAGGTCCTTCTTAACGGATTCTGTCAAAATCTTAAAAAATTTAACGGTTGTTTGTCTTTAGTGAATTAAAGATAATGATAAAAAAGTCATTACATGTGGAAATAAAGAAAGAAAATAATAATAAAAAAAAATATTTAAACACATAAAAATGTCATCATATATTTTTTTTTAATTTTTATTTTGAAAATGTCGTTATATTTAAAATTTAAAAAAAAAAAAATCTATCAAAATAGTGAGAATATCAAAAGTCGTCGTCAATCTTCTTCTTCTTCTCTGACACAAGATTTTAATCTTTTTCTAACATCTTTAAAGAAAGAAAAAAGAAAAAAAAGAAATTAAAGAAGAGACATTTATAAAAAGAAAAAAGAAAAAAATAAGAAAGAGGAATTCTAATACTAAATCACCAATTCCTCTTAATTATAGTCTTATATGTAAAATTCAGCATTAAAAGCATTTGTTTTTTTATTTTTATGCAGTGATTCACCAATAGCATAAATACCCAAACTAGATCACTAATTTTTGCTCCATTTTTCACGTTTTTTTTCTTTTTTCTTTTTATAAAGACCTCTTCTTTAATTTTTTTTTTATTATTTCTTTAAAGATGTTAGAAAAAGATAAAAATCTTGTGCCATAGAAGAAGAAGATTAGCCGGAGAAGAAGAAGATTGACGACGAGTTTTGATATTCTCACTATTTTGATAAATTTTTTATTTTTAAAATTTTAAATATAAGGACATTTTCAAAATAAAAATTAAAAAAAATATATGAGGACATTTTTATGTGTTTAAATTTTTTTTTTATTATTATTTTCTTTCTTTATTTTCACTTGTAATAATTTTTTTATCCTTATCTTTACTTTACTAAAGACAAACAACCGTTAAATTTTTTAAGATTTTGACAGAATCCGTTAAGAAGGACCTTAATATTCTCTACAAAAAAAAGTTTGGGACCTTAAAAGTTAAAAAAAATATTTTGAGACTAAGCTTGCTAAAACTAAATTTATTTGGGATCAAACTCACCAATTATTCATATCCTTTTATCTTGGCTGATTTTATTTTATTTTCGTTTGATTCTTTTTTGTTTGGGCGGGCTTATTTTTCCTTTGGGTTTATTTTTTATTCTGGACTGATATATTAGGTTTTTTGTTTGGGCTAGCTCACTTTGTTTATGGGCTTTCGCTTGTTTAAGCTTACTTTTTTAATTGTCCGGGCTGAATTTATTTATGGGCTGGGCTTACTGATATTTTGTCTGGCCTGAATTTTTTTATTTTGCGGTTTCTTTGGGTTTATTATTTTAGATTCTTGGCTGATATATTAGGTTTTCATCTGGGCTTTTTCTTGTTTAGTCTTATTCCTTTTTTATTGTTTGGGCTGAATTTTTTCTGGGCTGTCCGATATTTCGTTCGGCTGAGTCTTTGTTATATTTGGGCTGATTTTTGTTTTTCGTTTGGGTTTTCTTTGGGTTGATTCTGGGTTCTCTTTTGTTGGGCTTTTATTTGGGTTTAAGTCTTTTATTGTCCGGGCTGATTTTTATCTTGGGCTAACTTGTTTTCTTGGCCCGGTTTATTTTTGGGCGTATTCTTCTTTAAATAGAATAATATTTTATCCTAAACTACTTTATTTTTTTAACAATAGACCAGTTTGTGAAAGAGTTGTCCGGGCTTCGCTGGCTAGGAATTGAAGACGGGCTGGGCTTTTAGTCATAGCAGACTTACTGGGCTTTTATGGATCATTGAGAGTTCAATCTGCTGATAGCTCCAGCTTAAAAAGCTTCTCATCTTCCAGTAAGATTCTCCGAGTTAGGCCTC
This sequence comes from Asclepias syriaca, assembly GCA_027405835.1. Taxonomy (NCBI): domain Eukaryota; kingdom Viridiplantae; phylum Streptophyta; class Magnoliopsida; order Gentianales; family Apocynaceae; genus Asclepias; species Asclepias syriaca. Next base: position 2,489,078 of record CM049934.1, on the reverse strand, counting down.
ATCCTCCAGTAAAATTCTCTGAGTCAGACCTCATGCTCAAGTAAGAGTCTTCGAGTCAGGCCTCATCCTCAAGTAAGATTCTCCGAGTCAGGCCTCATCCTCAAGTAAGATTCTCCGAGTTAGGCCTCATCCTCCAGTAAAATTCTCCGAGTCAGGCCTCATCCTCAAGTAAGAGTCTTCGAGTCAGGCCTCATCCTCAAGTAAGATTCTCCGAGTCAGGCCTCATCCTCGAGTAAGATTCTCCGAGTCAGGCCTCATTCTCAAGTAAGATTCTCTGAGTTAGACCTCATTCTCAAGTAAGATTCTCCGAGTTAAACCTCATTCTCAAGTAAGTTCTCCGAGTTAGGCCTCATCCTCAAGTAAGATTTCCGAGTTAGGCCTCATTCTCCAGTAAGATTTAGAAATTTGTGAACGCAAACTGTGTGTGAATTAGTTTCACATAAAAAGTGAAGATACCGGAAGCGCTAATTGGGTATATATATATAACCCGATAACTTGGGAGTTTTAATAAACGTCTCCTTAAAACTACGTCAAAAGCTCTTGGTCAGGCTCTCTTATCGAGCAAGAGTTTGGTTAGGCTCTCTTATCGAGCAAGAGTTGAATTATGTGAAGGCTGGTCAAGTCTAGATTAGTTTGTCAGATAGGGTCAAGTGGGTAGAATATATATATATATAAAAGAAGAAGAAGTGAGGGATTATGAATTTAGAAAAGTTTAGTATTTAACTGAAATTATAATAAAGTATAAGGATTAGTTTTGCAATTTGAGTCACACAGCAATGAAAGTGTGCATTTTTGTTTCAATTCTAAAAAGCCCATGCTCTGAAAAGCTTATTCTAATTTGAAATTATGAGATAGACCAGCCGCCATCGATTCGGGTGTAATTTGCTTTCGCGTATCTGCCCGTTGTAGTTATACTTCGGCGATCCACGGGTGGACGCGACTCCTTTGGATGCTGAGTAGTATCTATCGCGATTCGGCATTTACAACTACTTGAGAAAGAAAGCGGAAGAGTCGAGGAATAAATCAACCTTTTCTTGTATGGTTCTATCAGAATTTAATATTTTTCTCCGTTCTTTTACTCTTTTGTTTTGTATTTCGTATTGGAAGTTGTTCAGATTCTACTTAGGTGTTTCCTAGTCTTATGATTGATTATTTTATTTTATTTTATTTTTAAATTTTTAATACAGTGTGGGAGATTTCCGATGGGTTGTCTTTGACTTGGGAACTAATTTCAGTTTTAAATCAATGTTCTTGGAATTTGCTTTTGTTAATTTTGTTAAAACTCTGTGTAAAAGATTTGAGCATTATTCATATATTTGCAGAATATTATATATATATATATATAATTATATGTGTGGGTGTCTTCCTCTTCTATGACAAAAAAAAAAAAAAAAACAAAAAATCAGGTTTTGTTTCTGACATTGCAGGTACTCCAAGTGAACTAACTCACATGATTTAGTTACTGTATGTTGTACTCTTTAATTGGCAAATTTAAAGATGTTAAGAATTTCTGAAAACTCTGGTAAGTGATTGAATGTCTTTTTAGGTTTTAATGCAAATTTCTCATTTATGTATTTTTGTGATGTTTAGGCTCCAAGTTTCTCGTTTATGTATTTTTGTGATGTTTAGGCTCCAAGTTTCCTCATGTAAGCTTAACAAAAATTTAGGAGTGTTCATGGAATATCTCAATGATTATCTTTCTCTTTTATTCTTTTGGCTGTTGGGCTATTGCTTTGTCACTAATTTGGGTTGGTTGACTTTTGTTCTTATCAGTCAGTAGTCCGTTTTTCAAATTCATTTTTCCTTTGGTTGTGAAAGGTGAAGTTTCTGCTTACTGTATTGCATTTGTCAGCTTGGAATTGTTTTTCACAAACTTAAAGCATAAACCTTTATTGGATATTCCATTTTCTTGTCATCTTAGAAATAATCTTTGGAAGGTACTGCATATGGAATTTCTTTTACCTGTGAAACTTTTGATTATGACTTATATAACTCTTAAGTTAAAATACTTTGGTTGTGAATATTCCGCATTTAACCACTTAGGTTCGTGGAGCAGTACCAGAATACAGCTTTTGTAAAAGTATCAATGTAGTAGTACTCAATCTACCTTACCCTTTGAATACATCCTTATCTAAATTTCTAACAAAACATATGCCTTTTTTTTACTTCCAGGAAGCTATTCTCCAGTGCCAAGGAAATATCACTTTTACTTAATAAGGATGACTTCTGAACAGCACACAGAGTCTCCAGAATTGAAACCGATGGTAACTTTAACTGGAACTGCCAGAGGAGCTATTGGACCACCAATAGGTCTTGTTGATATTGGTACCAATGAAAGTGGTTATATCTTTCGTGTTGCCCTTCCTGGTGTTATGGCCAATAAAAGTAAGTTCTTGGTAAATGCATCTGCTTACATTATTAGTAGCTACTTGAATTATCAATTCTTACAAATGGATTCGTCTCCCAGTATAGATTGAACTCGCTAGTGTGCTATCACAGAAATGGAAGTAGCGAATAGCAACTATTTAGTAACAAAACCATTACATCAGATGCTGTAAAGTTTCTAATACATCTTAAAAGTTCAACTAAGAAGTGGATAATGAAATTACTCTGTTTAATTAACATAACGTGCACAAGTCATTGATACTCCGTCCAACTTGTGAATTTTTGAAGTTCTATTGTCTGCTTCGAGCAAGCATTCATATTATCTAGATACTTGTCCATATGGGTTGTGCTAATCGGGTTACATTCTGCACACTCCTTAATCTCTTTCTTTTTTCTTTTTTTTTGGTTAGAAGGGGTATTATATTGATAATACTATGAACTATACATGGTTACCAAAGTAACCTCCAAAATGTAGTTACACATTATCTATCTAAAACAGATAATAATTCAAAAGTTTTCCTGAGGATCCAACTTGCTACACAGCGCTCCTTAACCTGTTTCTGTTTTGTCATACTGGTCCCTTACCTGACATTCTTGTTTGAGCCATCTAATTGTTGTCAATCGCGACCAATAGGTACAAGTTTCTTTTGTGATATAATCTTATTCTTCATAAAACATCATCTCCCATAGAGGTCACGAGTAGTTAATGACTATCGTTTTCAGTGCTGAGGAGCTTAATGTTTATATGTTTCTAGATTCATCCGATTAATGCTTTAGGAGAAATTTGTTTTTGCATGAAAGAGCTTTAGGCTTGCAAGATCAACCTATAGAGATGAAAACCTTTTACATGTCTTAAGTTGTAAACAAATGGCAAACTTGTGAACTTAAAACTGCAATAGTTATGATTGATGAGACAGAGTGTTTGTCAAAGCAGGTAGCTTAAAATGCAGCATACAACTTGATGGAAGAGTCTGCATCGAAGGAGTGATTGCCGAATCTCAGTTCATCAAAACTTCTTCCAAGATTTTTGAAATGAAACAACAACAACTCTGCCCACCTGGGCAGTTCACTGTCACTTTTAATCTCCCTGGACCAGTAGACCCAAGATTAAGTACTCTTTCTTTTAGGTCAGATGGTATCTTGGAAGTGATTGCATTGAAATTTAGAATACCACGTCTTTCAGCTGAGGGTATGTTCCAGAAGTGGTATGATTGCTGGTTACCCTCGTGAGTTATTAGAATTTGTATTATGTTGTGAGATTATGTATACTTCTTATTAGATGTCCATATAGTTAGTCTCATCTAACTAATTTGGTATGGTTTGCTGCTGGCTCTTGCCCGTTAGTTGGCTGCTATCTTGATTGATTTTCAAAACTTGGCTGCTATTTTGTTGTAATTTAGTACTGATATTTGTAAGGCTCAATGATCTGTGGTCCATTTCTTGATATTTGTAAGGCTCAATGATATTTGTTGATTTATTTTCATAGGAAGGGAAGGTGCTCAATGATCTGTGGTCCATTTCTTGATAAATTTTCATTGTGAAAATAGTTCTTCATATGATAGTAAGATGACAAAAATAACCTTCTTCCTTTGGTGAAGTATTGTGGATGGACGGTGAGATGTCTCTGGCTGCTATGCGAATGATGCTGGATTGTAAAATGACCATAGTTTTTTCCTTAAAAGAAATTGGCTTTGTATTTTTTAGAGTTTGATGATTTTCTTCTTAAATAAAAATTAAAAGTTGTCAAAACAATCAGCAATTAATGTCATAGTGATGGCTTGGAATTTGACTCCTCTTGATAAAATAATGCCAAATGAAGACTATAAGGTTGACTTGGAAAGAGACTCTAGATGACAAAATTAAAATTTGCATCCAAGTCCGACCACACAATCCAAGTTATGATATACATCCCATCATGCCCTTCCTAAATTGTAGATCCACGAAAATTTTGCAAAAACTTGTTCAACTTTAAACATTGTGTTGGCCTTAAGTGTAAAAATGTAAAAATTAGATGTAAAAAAAATTAGATAAATTATAAAAAAAAACTTTAAAACATCAAAAAGAATTTTAAATGTTCATAACTAATAAACTTCATCAACAAATATTGAACTTAATTTCTTCTTCTTCTTTTTTTGACTAAATTTCTTGTGATGAAATTGTTCTCCATGTGTAAATACATATGCAATCAATTAATAGAATTATAACAATTATACTAATGATGGATATATATATATATATATATATATATATTAACAAAGTAGGAAACAAAAGAGAATGACAAAAAAAAAAGAAAAGAAAAAACCACCTCGGAATCTCCAAAAAAAAATAATAATAAATAAAAGGAAAGAAGAATTAATTATTTTTAAAAATATTATCCAATAGTAATTATCAATTTCAATACTACAAACAAAATATAATAAAAGAATAATATCATTCACAATCTCACACACATATACATACATATACATACATATATATACACACATATATATATATTATATATATATGCCAGCTCTACCCCTCTAACCGAAATCATCTTGCACCATTGTCGCTCATTCGACACAAGATACCCATAATCGATAGATCTTCAACAATGAAAGCTTTTTCACCCACATCTCTTACAAGTAACTCATTAATTTTAAACTCTAATACTAATTATTGGCAAATTACCACAAAATTGAATTACACTACTTAATTTAATATTAATATAATATTATTCACTTTTATTTTTATTAATCATTCTTAATGGAACTTGCCTTCAACTAGTGTTGGTTATATATATATATAGAAAAGTATATATTTGTCGCACCGGTAGGTTATTTAAGGTCCCACCGTTGATATTCGCATCTTATACAGAATCAATGACTTCATTTGTAGTAAAAAAGTCTTCCCTTTGTCTTCTTCCACGAAGCTCCCCATGTTCTTTCCATCATATAACGACTTACATAATACTTTGTGTAATTAAAAATTATTAGAAAAACAAAACAAATTTTACATTCCATTAATTATGTAATTAGAAATTCTTTACTGATGTTTTAAATTTATAAGATTATGAAATGATTCAAAATCAACAATAAATAGTATAAACAAGTGATATATATATATATATATATACATACAGATGATCCTTTTCAAAATTTAGATAAGTGGGAGCAATGGCAATCAAGATCCTCTCAGCACTAGACACAGCCAAAACACAATATTATCACTTCAAAGCAATTATAATCGCCGGTATGGGAATGTTTACCGATGCATACGATCTCTTCTGCATCCCTCCAATCATGAAACTTATAGGCCGAATATACTTCCAAGACGACGTCGTTGACTCCTCAAAAGGATTAGTACTGGCAGTTACCTCCACCATGTTGGGAATTGCTCTTCTGGGCACAGTTATAGGTCAGCTAGTCTTCGGCCGGTTCGGTGACACCCGCGGCCGGCGCAGCGTGTACGGAGCCGCGCTCCTGCTCATGGTTTTCAGCTCTTTTGGGTGCGGATTCTCTGTGTGCACGTCCAGGACATGCGTCTTGCTCAGTCTCGGGTTTTTTAGGTTCTTACTTGGATTAGGGATCGGCGGAGATTATCCTCTGTCGGCAACCATCATGTCGGAGTTTTCTAACAAGAATACTCGAGGTGCTTTTATTGCGGCGGTTTTTTCCATGCAGGGTTTTGGTATTCTCGTCAGCTCTACCGTTACTATGGTGGTCTGTGATGTGTTCAACCGTGCGTCGCACTTTCCTGCCCCACCGGATCATCATACGCCTGAGGCGGCGGATTTGGCCTGGAGAATAATACTTATGATCGGTGCAATTCCGGCCGGCTTGACGTTTTATTGGCGGATGTCAATGCCGGAGACTCCCAGGTAATTTATAATACTATTATTTGTGGTTAGAGCCGGCATAAAATTCAAAGGACTCTAAAACCTGAATAGTATTTGTAAAACACTAATTTTGAATTTGAATTTATAATATTTAAAAGTATGGATAGCAATACAAATTACATGATGATAATTGAATAATATAAAAATGGATATTAAGATCATGCTTTTTGTAGCATTGAATTTAACCAATCACCTTGATTCATGCGTGTTGCCTGACAGGTACACAGCTTTAGTAGAGAAGAACATTCTACAAGCGACAAAAGACATGCAAAAAGTGTTGGATATGTCACCGACGTTAATGAGTACAATCCCAGAGGAGGAGACTGAGTGTTTCTCGTCGTCGCCGTCGCCGTTGGAGCCACCACCGTACACTTTGTGTTCGAAAGAATTTATTCGTCGACACGGCCGCGACCTTTTCGCCTGTTCCTTTTCATGGTTTCTCGTAGACATCGTCTTCTACAGCAGCAATTTATTCCAATCACATATATACAAACAGTTCCCTCATGGGACGAGTACAGTAAACGCCTACGAAGAGGCCTTTCACGTCGCGAAACTCCAAGCGATCATAGCAGTCTGTTCTACAATTCCTGGATATTTCGCCACCGTCTACTTCATCGATCGGATCGGGAGAGTTAAAATCCAGATGCTCGGGTTCTTCTTCGTTGGGATTTGCCTTTTCGCCATCGGAGTTCCTTACTCCACATACTGGAACGACGACGATGATAACAGCAAAGAAGGTGGCAATACTAACTACGGATTCATGGTTCTGTACGGACTGACCTTCTTCTTCTCGAACTTCGGACCGAACACGACTACTTTTATTGTACCGGCGGAGCTATTTCCCGCGCGATTCAGATCGACGTGCCACGGGATTTCCGGTGCTTTTGGTAAAATCGGCGCTATTATCGGATCGGTAGGTTTCCTTTGGGCTTCACATGACCGGAAAATGAAAGGGATTGGAATGACGGCCTCGCTGATGCTATTGGCTGCAGTTTCTATGCTGGGAATGATAACGACATTTCTCTTCACCCGTGAGACTAAAGGAAGATCACTGGAGGAGAACGAGAACGAAGATCAAAGAACTGATTCTGCTTCTAATTTCTTTGTTCGTAGTTTTACAGATTGCAATTTCATCCGACCAAAAATATCAATTCGCAATGAAGATTCCCCTACTGTTTAATTGATCTTCAGATTCTATGGGATGGCCATGGTCAGTTTTAGCTTCTTCACCTCTTCTGGTCAAATTTTCATCACAGATTATGTATAATATTACATGTTTTTGATACTTTGAAATATATATATATATAGATATATATATATATCATGAATATATTCTTATATATCAATGGATATATATATATATATATATATGTGTGTGTGTGTGTGTGTGTGTGCACGTGTGTGCGTGTATGTATCGTATATGAACTTTTAGTTTTGTTATGTAATGAAGTAAAATAAAGTCAGAAATTAGTTTAATTTTTGATCCTAACTGTATAGCGGATTTGCATAAGTATTTAGTTTGAGAAGAAAAATATTATTATTATTTTTAATAATGATATTTTTATTTCAACTAATATAAATATCTAAAAAGATATTTTAAACATAATTTTTTACAAACTTCAAAAGAAAAAAAAAAAAAATCTAGATATTTTGTCTCTAAACTTTCTTCTGTATCTGAATTTTCCCTCCAAAAGGAAACCGCTCCTCTTTTGCTTCCGCCTACAAATTTCCTATAAATACCGCTTCATTAGCTGGAAAGAAAATTAAACAATATCTCCTTTCCTGAATCTTGATCACCAGAAAGCAGGCAACAATGGCAAAGTCCATTTACCTTTCCTTTCCACTTCTTTCCTTCTCCATGGTAGCCATTATCGTTCTTTCCATGCTGAGCCCAACTTTTTCTGAGCAGAGTAATTTTCAGAACTTCTTCCTTTTTTTTTTTTTTTTTTTTCTTCCGTAAATGAATTGTAATTAGTTTCCTTACGATTTTTATTTCTTGCAGAACCGAGTTATTTGAGGTTTACCGTTAATGCTACAGAGACGCCGGAATTTGAATTCTATGATTACATAGTAGTCGGAGGTGGTACTGCCGGTTGTCCTCTGGCAGCCACATTATCAAAAACATATAAAGTTCTTCTGCTAGAAAGAGGCGGCGTTCCATATGGGAATCAAAATTTGATGACAGAAGAAGGGTTTCACTCTATCCTTGCGGGGGAGCTCAGCAACAACGACGATCCCTTGATTCCCCTGCCCAACGGTTTACCTCTATAGAAGGTGTTTCAAACGCCCGAGGACGGGTTCTCGGAGGCAGCAGCGCGATCGGTGCTGGTTTTTACAGCAGAGCGGATCACGAATTTTATGGCTTGTCGGGAATTAAATGGGACTTTGGATTGGTTAAGGAATCATACAAATGGATCGAAAATGCAATTGTGTTTGAACCCAAGCTTAAGAACTGGCAATCTGCCGTTTTTAATGGATTTATTCAGGCTAAAATCGGTCCAAAAATTGGGTATTCATTGAATCATGAATTGGGTACCAAAATTGGGGGTTCTACATTTGATCATGGCGGTCGGAGATACAGCGCCGCCGACCTATTGAGCTACTATGCAAATCCTTCCAACATCAAGGTGATTATTCACGCAATTGTGGAGAGTGTAACTTTTAAGTGTGTAGCAGGATCACCAGGAAAGGTAACCGGTGTGGTTTACAGTGATGAACAGGGAACTAAACACTATGCTCTGCTGCGAAACAGGGGAGAAGTTTTTCTCTCCGCTGGTGCTCTTGGTAGCCCACAAATTCTCCGATTTAGCGGCATCGGGGATAGGGATTTACTCCGCAAAGGGAAAATTCCGATGATACGACACAATCCATTTGTCGGTCATTTCCTTCACGACAGTCCTAGAAATGGGATTTCCATTATTGTTCCGTCAATGCCGATTGAGCAATCCTTGATGAAGGTTGTGGGGGTTACTAATTTGGGAGAATATCTCGAAACAGCTTCATATATAGTAGAATTTAACGCCGGAAATAAAACGAGTTCTTTTGTTAAAAGTTTTAACTACCCGGTAAATTTCACGGCGGCAACTCTGATGGTGAAGGTCGCCCGTCCTTACTCCTCTGGTTTTTTATTTCAATCCTTCACTGACTTTAAGATGAGTCCTGCAGTATCGTTCGGTTACTTCCACCATCCTGACGATCTGGAGAAATGTGTAAAGGGGATCCGAAAGATTCACGATGTGCTTCGCACCCAATCCATGAAGGAATTCCAGTATCCACAATGTTGTGATGGTGTTAAGGATTTCAGATACATAGGACCTCCGTTGCCAGCTGATTTATCCGACCATGCTGCGGTGCAGCAGTACTGCCAGCAGACTAAGTCCACATCGTGGGATTACCACGGCGGCTGCGTTGTCGGGAAGGTTGTAGACGAGAACTTTAAAGTAATGGGAGTTGATGGACTCAGGGTCGTTGATGGTTCAATCTTCACCGTGTCTCCGGGCACCAGTCCCCAAGCTACGGTTATGATGCTTGGCCGGTAAGTGAATTTTATAAAATGTTTTTTGCTAATATTGCTCTGGATTCCGGCCATCCGGCGGTTTAAATGGCTAATCACTTCTTTAATTGATATGTTTTTATTTACTTTTTTTTAAAAAAACAGGTATGTTGGCATGAAGATTCTGAAAAATCGAAATGGTTTTGGTGTAGCAGATTCCAGCCTTTGATGTAACTAGTTCTTCTTTTCTAGCAATGGCAATAAAAGACTGCACTTACATGTAATAAGCAATTCTTGCAATATATTTTCTTTTTGCAAAATGTTTTGAAATTGTGATACCAACAGTCCCAAAAAAAAATATATAATATGGAATAACAATGTTGCTAAATACATATAAAAATAATCATTAAAAAAATTAATGATACTTGTTAAAAATGTCAAAGAATAACAATATATATATATATATATATATATATATATATATATATATATATATATATATATATATATATGAATAATTAGTGAGTTTAATCATAAATAAATTTATCTATGGTAAACTTAGTTTCAAATTTTTTTAAAAATTTTTAAGGTCCAAACATTTTTTTAAGTGAACAATAATCACGATTTTAGCAAAAACTCTAAAAATTTAATAGTTTTTACATTTAGTTAATTAAAAATGATAAAAAATATTAAAAGAAAGAAAAAAATAAAAAAAATTAAATAAAGAGATAAAAATATCTTTACATTTAAAATTTATAATTTTAAAAATAAAAAATTTATCAAAATAGTAAAATAGTGAGAATATCAAAATTTATTTGTCAATCTTCTTCTTCCTCCGACTACAAACAAGATTTTTATGATTTGCTGACATCTCTGGAGAAAAAAAAAAAGAATCTTTGTAAAAACAATAACTTTCAACTGAAATATTTTTGTTGAGAGAAAACCTTTTATTATTAACAAAAATAAAATAAAAAATGTTGATGCTCTTCTTCTTTCTTTTTTATTCAATTTTTTTTTAAATGTCAAAAAACGATAAAAAATATGATTTGTATTCGGAGAAGATGAAGATTCACGAATGATTTGATAGTTTTTTATTTTTAAAATTTTAAATGTGAGGACATTTTTATTTTTTTGTTTAATTTTTTTTTAATTTTATCTTTTTATGATAATTTTTTTATCATTATTTTAAATTGAAAAAAAATTAAATTTTTAAAGTTTTTGACATAATTCGTCAAAGAAGACTTTATTCTTCACTTAAAAAAAATTTGAGGCCTTAAAAGTTAAAAAAAATATTTTGAAATTAAATTTGTCAAAGATAAATTTATTTGGTACGAAATTCACCAATTATTTATATATATATATATGTTGTGTCTTGCTAATATTTGTGGACAGAGTTTCTCACTGGTGATAATGAGTACAATTATATATTTGTTTATTGGCAGTAATTAATCTCAGCAAAATGATTGAGAATAGAGCATTCATTATGATAACGTACAAATATTGTCATGCCATATTATATATATATATATATGCATGCAACGAATATATGTATATATAATTATGGGTAGTAGTAGCCTGGAAAATTGTAGCTACACAATCCACCACTACCAGTTCGATTATTGTATATATATACATATTATCAATTAAAATAATTGTGGATAGTATATAAAAATATTAAAATATTAAAATATTAAACAAATTATTATTATTATTATTTTTGCAAATATTGAATTAATTTAATTTTGTATATGAAAGAATGAGGTTAAAATTTTTCTTTTAGAAAAAAAGTCTTACATAGTTATTAAATATAAAAAATGAGATTATAAAATTAATTATTATTTAAAATTTACATCTTTCTAATAAAATATATTTAAAAGATTTTGTCTATAATTAAAATTTATTAAAAAAATATATTTTGACGAATTAATGTAGCATTTTTTCAAAAAAAAATAATTTACTTTTAAAGTTGGAATCACATAAAACAAACCAAAAATAATTATTTAGATTTCCAAAAAGTTATACAAAAAATGATAAAAATTGCAGAGGAGAGAGAAAGATAAATAAATAAATATATATATATATATTGCCTATCTATATAGACCCCCTGAACTATCTAGGGACACTACAGTACACTACAGTATGTACATATTCATATACATATATATATATATATATATTATATATATATCTTCTTCTCACTCAACACTGTTTTGCTATCTTTTACTTCTGCTAGTCGTTAAAATCCCCAAGTTTATATTATTGAGTAGCCCTAAGCAAGTTCCAGTACTGCACGTGTAACCTCGAAACCCTGATTCATCCTATCACAAATAATGCCTGTAATTTAAATTGATACATCATATATATATATATATATGGTTTAGGGTTTTAATTTTCTTCCACAAATAATTGTTAGATTTACACCACAAAAAGTAAATCTTGAAACAAGTGCAAAATTTTGTTTTTACACAATCATTTGTTTTGTTATATTGTCTTACATCATAAATAACAAATATGATTTAAAATATAAATATGTTATGAATTCCAAAAATTCATTAAATCAATGGATGTTCATCATCTCAGAAAATTACGAAAGATGATAATATCAATTAATATTTTTGTAATATTATATATATATATATATATATATATATATATATTAGTAATTGAGCATTAAGAGGGGAGTGGAGCACTTGTTGAAGTGCTCCACTCATATGTATGTATATATATGTGTATAAGTTTGTAATATGGATTGCAATTTGAAGAAGAAAAATTTCTCTATATACATATATATATATATATATAGAGGTTAAGTATATATATATATATATATATATATATATATCTCATATCCTAACTGATATTACTTGCCAAAGTTTTACTAATTTTATAACAAAATATACATTTAAGTATATATTATTGAGATATATATATATATATATATTGATTGGTCTCAATTTAATCAAGGTAATTTGGAGATGAAAATAATGGATTTATAATGATTAATCTTCGGAAATCTGGAGATATTAGATACTTACAAAACTAAGAAGGTTCAATGGGGACGTTGATCCCTCGTGAATTCTCTGACGATCAAGTCAATTGAGGAGATTATAGTAGAAAATAGTTTAGGATATCTGAAATTCAATGCCTTTCCCTTCTACGTCCGGTCCTTTATACCTGTAGCCGAAGTGGGGAAAGAGGTTGTGTCCTTGACTTAGCATACGTGGGTAAGTGGACTTGGTCCTTATCCCAGGTAAGGAAATCCACGATTTAGAGATGGTGCGGTTATAAAACCCGTCTTTTACACTTATTATTGACTTCCAGTCAAGAGACGTGGCACTTCGCTATTTTACAAGGTGTGGAGTGTTTGATAGACGCGTGGGTAAATGACACTTTTACTCTTGTCAATTGTCATTTGCTATTCAGTGATCCCCCAGTGAAGTGCAATGCAGATGGGCATCGTGCTTCGTTGGACAGTGCAGGTTCCAAAACTTCGTCGGATTGCTAGACCTCGTAAGGAAATGAGACTTCGTTTATCCCCAAGACGTTTAGGGTTTCTGATGGTGACCGTTGTCGTTTTGCCTTCTGCAATTCTGCTATTAATGCCAGAATTTCTGTCAGCTGACAAGATGCTTTTCGTCTTTCCCAATGCATTGAACCCACCAAATAATCATGTCCAAGTGACTTGTAAGAATTAACTTCCTCCTTAATTCTCAGAATACTTTGATTCTTATAAAAATACATCCCTTGCATTTCTCTACATCTTTCGTCTTCTTCTTCTTCAGAGCTTTTTTCTGTCATTTACTACTCTACATTTTTCTAAAGATTCCACCATTTTCGTTGTCGTCGTGAGTTTAGTTTTGTTTTTGCATCAACCTTCGATTTCAACAAATAGATTTTAATATGTTGCTGAGGATACTTCGGGTTGATGATTACTTCGTCAAATTCTTCCTCCCAAGAAACTTTGATGACCAGGTCATGGATCTGCTTTTCAAGTATCCTTTGTATTCTTTAGTCACTGTTGACAGTCACAGAATTGATGGAATTGATTTCTATTTGTTCCTCTCTTTTCCTCTTTATCTTCATGATCTGTCCGAGTAGGCTTCGGGGGCTGCTTTGTCAAAAGCAGCTCCGAAGCCGACACTTCGTAAGGTGTTAAATTTTACTTGCTAATGGGATGTAGATATGACAAGATCAAAAGCTGCATGGAAGGGAGTTTCTAATATCGCATTATAAGGGGAATCCAGATCCACAACATAAAATTTGATGTCCTCTGTTGGTATTTTTTCTCCGTCGTCAAGGGTGACCTGCATCTTGACTGTTCCCTTGACTAGTATCTTGTGAGTGGTAAACCCTTCTAAGATCATCTTACTTGACTTGAGGTGGTTGTCATTCATGCCCATCTCCTTGAAACATTGCAGATACATGATGTTTTTTGTGGCTCTTGTGTCAACCAAAACTCTCATTACCGTGCATTTGTCGATTTCATCCCTCGTCATTCGGACCTCGAGGACAATTGGTGTGATTTTTGCTTCTTCCTTGTGTTCCAACTCCTCGTTCGAAAAAGAGATGACTTCGCGATGCATGTGTCTGTATTCAGGGACGAGATATGACCTGGTGAGGTTATATACCCGCTTCTTGATTTTCTTTATGGAAGTTACTTTGGGAGTTATCACATTGATCACTCTTTCGCATTTATCTTTCTATTGTTGGGTATTGACCACATACTCCTTCAGGTACCCTTCCCGGATGAGCCACTCAATTGCTCTCTTTAGCTGGATACAGTCCTCGGTTCCATGTCCATAATCTCGATGGAACCCACAAAACTTTGTCTTATCTCGAGTTGGCAATGTTTGAGGTCTCATTGGGGTTGGATCCCGGACTCCATATTTGTCTTTAATCACGGCTACTAGATTTGCCTTTGGAACATTCAGAGGTGTGAACGTCTCGACTCTTCGACCTCGGTTTTTATCTCTTCTTTCTGAAAAATTTAGATGAAACTCCTTCTGCGACTCATGAGGTTTGTCTCTTTTCTTGTTGGTAGATTCGAGTGCACTACTTTCTGCTAATGCGACCTTCCGGGCAACATTAAACATTTCTCCTTTCGTCTCAGGCTTCCTTAGTTGAAGCTCCGTGTATAACATTTGGTTTTAAATCCTCCTTCGAAATAGGTAATGACAGTGTCTTGACTGATTCCTTCTATATCGTCGTACGTCTTTTTGAATCGCTCCAAAAAGAATAACAAGGATTCATAATCTCGTTGTTTGATGTTGGCTAAATCTCCGCGTGTCTTTGGTATTGTTCCTGTTGTGCTAAATTTATTCAAAAACATTTTTTCTAAAGCTTGTCAGGAATCAATCGTACTTGATTTGTGAGAAGTAAACTACGTCAATACTTTGTCCGATAAGGTACTAGGAAATGCTTTGCACAAAATGACCTCATCATTAGTGACCAGTCTCATTGCTGATTTGTAGCGGCAAATATGTTCAAGGGGATGAGTTTGTCCAGAATAGAGGACGAATTGTGGGATTTTGAGGGATGGATCAGGGGCCACGCCTTGGATCCATTTGGTGAATGGTCCTAGTTCGATTGACCTTGTCCTCTTGGTTTTGATCGTATTTTTGGTTCGATCGGGACTGTACTCAGTGTAGCATTTTCTGGCCCCTTGTTTTACAGTGGGTGTGGGTTTTAAAGTATGGTGACTTTCTCCGACTTCGCTGATTGTTTGACGATGCTTTCTCCCGGTTCGCGTTTCTTGCCTTCTAATTTTCTTGCTGGCTACAGTCTGCGAACGTTGAGGGGGTTGTTCAGAAGGGTCGTTTAGAAACATCAGCGGTGGTAATTCTGCGCCGGCCTTGCGGAACTTGGACCTTAATTTCAGCCACTGCCTCGAGAGTTCCTGCTCTTATCTCATACGCTCGTTTTCTTTTTGCAATCTTTCCAACTCTCTTACTTTTTCTGAGTCGTTCATCCTTGTAGAGTTTATTTGCTCTCTTAGATCCTGAGACTATTTTGAGGGTACAGGTTGTGGCCCTAAACTCTCTATGACTGAGCGGCGTTGAGGGAAAGCATGGGCTGAGGAGTGTGATATTTTTGTGGCAGTCTCACGAGGTGACGTGTGTCGGACAGTGTGTCCTCTCTCGCCAGAGTATCTTGACATAATGGGTTGTGAAGAAAGATTTCAGTTCCCGATAACGGAATCAAACTAATTCATCTCAATTTGGTCAAGGTAATTTGGGGATGGAAATAATGGATTTATGATGATTGATCCTCAGAAATCTAGAGATATTGGATACCTGCAAAATTAAGAAGGTTCAATGGGGACGTGAATCTCCCGTGAACTCTCCGACGATCAAGTCAGTTGAGGAGATTGTAGTAGAAAATAGTTTAGGATATCTGGAATTCAATACCTCTCCCTTCTACGTATGATCTTTTATACCGGTAGTCCAAGTGGGAAAAGAGGTCGTGTCCTTAACTTGCATACGTGGGTAAGTAGACTTGGTTCTTATCCCACGTAAGGGAATCCACAATTTAGAGGTAGTGCGGTTATAAAACCTGCATTTTACGCTTATTATTGACTTCCAGTCAACAGATGTGACACTTCAGTATTTTACGAGGTGTGGAGTGTTTGATAGACGCGTGGGTAAATTACACTTTTACCCTTGTCAATTGTCATTTGCTACTCAATATATATAATTCTGACGGTATTTAATAATTTATTATAAGTGTCATTATAAATATAATATATTGTGGATTCGAAAGTGGTATAAAAAACGTTGATTAGTATGAACTCTAAAAGGAAAGTGTTACAGTATATGAGTGGGAACCGTTGAGCACTAATGGAGATGTTAGGAAGTCCCACATGTTAAATACGTAAATAAGTAAAATTGTATTTCATATCATATCATAAGTATACAAAAATGTAATATAAAATATAAATATAAATTTAGATATTTATTATCAATTCGAAATATTTTTGTTTGTATAATCACGTGCAACGCTCACTTGATATAGTTAGAGCTATTGAATCTTAGTGATAGAATAAAATATAAATATCATTAAAAATAAATAAAACTGAACTGTAGAAGTGTATCTGATTTAATTTTATATAGTAATTTTCCAAACTAGAAACCATATTTCATATCATATTACAAAAACTAGAGGAAAGTTTCCTCTAGCTAATGGGGTTGGGAATGGCGGGGAAATACATACATACATATATCTATCTATATATATATATATATAGATACACACACACACAGTACTGTGGGAAGTTTGCAGGAATTTAATGGGGTTGGGTGAAAATGGTGGGTTAATCTGCAGATATCTCAGTACGTACTCTTTTACAAGTAGCTAGCTTAGGGAAATGGCTTCTCATATCTCTCTCTCTCTCTCTTATGTTATATATATACATGTATATATAATATAATATATATATTTTCTCTGACTACCACCTGAAAGCCTGACTAGTCTAGAGAGAGAAAGAAAAGAAAGAAATGGATACACACGCACGCATAAATCTCAGCAACCACACCTTTTGCAATTAATAAATCACCCTTTCTTCATCCCTCCACACATTCTCTTCTATTTCCCCAAACTTATTTCAAATGGTAACAAATTTCATTTATTTCTTTTTAAAAAATATATTAGACAGATTTCATAAGATTTTGTAAGTTATTATAATATATATTTTTTAATATGTTGTATATTTTATCTTTATAAAAAATGTTCGAGTTAAAATGCTACAAGTACAAAAATGATTATTGAAAGAAATTATACCATTTAGTTAAAAATTGAATAAACCAATTATATATATATATATATATATATATATATATATATATTAGGTAGAATATGGATATAGGGGCATTTAAGAACCCCCCATATCTATCATGAAATCTTTGATATTATGAATCTATTCATAGTTTTCCTTACCCTTAGTTTTCAGTGCTTCCAAATTATTATTATTACTAGCTAGTCCTCAGCCCTATCCATCCATCCATCCTAGTAGTCTGGTAGTTTACTTTGTCGTACTATAATACTAGTAAATGTCATGATGTAATAAATACAACCACATTATATATATATATATATATCCATTATATATACATATATGTGTGTGTATGTGTAATTTGGATCATTGTGTTTGTGAGAAAAAGAAAAGAAAAAACAAACATGTTGGGGATGGAAGAAATACTGTGTGAACTAGGTGTTGAAGATGATGATCAACAAGGTAATAATTTGCCTCCCGGTTTCCGGTTTCACCCTACTGATGAAGAACTCATAACTTTTTACTTACTTCAAAAGTCTTGAATGCCGCCCGTTTCTCATCTCGACTCAACAATATTGCTGAAGTCGATCTCAATAGATGTGAGCCATGGGAACTTCCTGGTACCTACTCTTCTTTTTCATATATATACATATATATATATATATATATATATACATACATATAATATATATATCAGATGGTTCCTGAGTAATTTTGACTAGTAAAATTTGGATATGTATATTTGTTAATAAAGTTTGTGTAAGTTTAATAAAGTTTAAATGATGGGCAATACATAACAATATATATATATGTGTGTGTGTGTGTGTGTGTGTGTATATGTTTGGGGCATGCAGAAGCAGCAAAGATGGGAGAGAGAGAATGGTATTTTTTCAGCTTAAGGGACAGGAAATATCCGACGGGGTTGAGAACAAATAGAGCAACTTATGCGGGTTACTGGAAAGCAACCGGTAAAGACAGGGAAGTCTACGGCGGCGGCGGTGGTGGAGGAAATGGACAAAGTGTTCTTGTGGGTATGAAGAAGACGCTGGTTTTCTATAAAGGTAGAGCTCCTCGTGGTGAAAAGACTAAATGGGTCATGCATGAGTACCGCCTTGACGTTGACTTTTTCCACCGTCACTCTTGCAAGGTTCCATTTCATATCACCCCCCCTCTCTCTCTCTCTCTCCATATATATATATATATATATCATTTGCACATTCTCCTTTATATTTTTTTGTTAAAGATATATATATATATATAAATATATATATATATATATATTTGTGTATGCAGGAGGAATGGGTGATTTGCAGAATCTTACATAAAACAGGAGAAAAGAGGCCGAGTATGTTACTACAAGGTCAAAATCACCACCACCTGAATTTAATCGGCGGTGGTTCACCTCCATCTGCCGGTGGTGGTTTTGGTTTAATATTACCTCCTTTGCTAGAATCACCGGCAGTAGCACCAATTGCTGCTGGACACGTGGAATCTGAATCTCAAAATAATAATAATAATAATCAAGGAAGAGGAGAAGAAAGCTACGGCGATCTGCAGATAAAATCGTTAATAAATCCAGTTTTTTCTCAGTATTTCTTCAACAGCCTAATCCCACCGTTAATTAGTAGTGGCTCAACATCATCTCCACCGTCAAATCTTCCTCCTTTTCCTACTACTAATACTAATACTAATACGGCACATCTGTGGGAAGATTTCATGGGATTTCCTTTTGTTACTGCTGATGGTTTCCAATGCTTTTAGAACCTTCTGGATTTCTAAGTCATTTATATATATATATATATATATTATATATTATATTGATACTCCTATATGATTATATACTTTTATTCTCATGTCTTTTATTTAATAACTTATATACTGTTTCTTCTATATATATATATATATATATATAATATATATATATATATATATATATAACACAAATACAAAAATTTTAAAAGAGAAAGAAGGAAAAGTAAGTTTTCAACAAAGAAAAATGTCCCACCAATGATATAATTTAAATACTCAAAATGAGTTGGTAAAAATTATGTATGTAGTTGTTTAAAATTTTATGATTAGAATTTTTTAACTAATTCAATCCAGTTCAAATATCCTCAATATATATATATATATATATATATATATATATATATATAGATAGATATATGATATTGAGAATTTACTGGTAACATGGACATTTAAATTAATTTTATTGTGAGAGTTACTCACCTTAAAATAAAGTGTGCCTTATTCCCATTAAATGTTTGCTTGTTTTTGCATTTGAATCATATTGATTTTTATTTTGCTAAGGGGTACCTAAACCAAAATTTGAGTACAAAAATTTTATCATACCTATTTTTTTTTTAAATAATATTTAAATTCGAGATTTTATGAAAAAAAAGAATCAAAATATGTTCATATGTACAATATTTGTATACAAAATGAAATTTGTTAGAAGACAAACCAAAATGAGTTGGGCTTTCCTTTTCAAAATAGAAGTATAAATTGGGCTTTCTTTTATTAGTGGCTTCCAAATTTATAGGTTCCTTATGTTTCACTTAAAATCTTGGTTGAATCCAAAGGAGCTTCCTTTATAATTAAAATTGGTTTAATAGACAAATGTATCTTGAATGCAATTTAAACTTGGTGAATAAAATTAAAATTAAAATTAAAATTAAATTAATTAAAATAATGAATTTATTTACAATATTGTCTAAAACAAGAAAAAAAAAAAGAAAAATGAAGGACTAGTAACCTAATAACTTGATAAAGCGAACTCTTGATGCTTCATCTTGCACGGATGATTGAAAGTTTAAATTCTTTTGGACCGGATAGTTTCACATTAAAAAGTTCTGGGTTAGGCCCAATCTTCCAGTAAGATTTGAACTTTGCGAGCGGACTCACAGGCCGAGTCTGAATTAGTCTTACAAAAAAAGTGTCTCCAGTCCAATAACATTTGAATTCTGCAACTGCTTTTGCGGACCGGAAGCTTAAAGTGGGTAAAAAAAATAAAATAAATGAAGGGTTAGCAATTAACCATTTTTTTTGACTTAAAAATAAATTAACAAAATAATTAGTTGAAATTAAAAAAAAAAGTAACTAAACAAAACTCAAAAAGTTAGGAAATTTTTATTCCCCTTTTGCTTGGATTTTGACAACACAAGTTGAAGTTATTGTGATTTCTTTGTAATTTCAATCAAATTTTTAGTTGTCCAATCAAAGTGCCAAATTAATGCTTACCCTACTTTATTCTTCATTATTTGATTCCTATTAAATTTAACAATATTATAGTGTTATAATTCCACTCAACCAAGTAAAGGTTTTTACTAATATTTGAATTTTTCACTTATATTTATTTTTGTTTTAAATACACACTAAAATTATAAAATAATACTTTCTTTACACTTATATTTATATAAAAAAAATATTAATTTTTTTTAATTAAGTAAAAAGATAAAATTACTCTTAAAAATAAAATTTAATAATTTAAAAATACTTATGATTAAAAAAGGCAAAAATATTTATAAGAATTGGATGAAATCTGAACTTTGATGGAAATTTTTGACATAATAACAAATGAAAAAATATTTTGTAGTTCGAGTGTCATGACTTCCATTACACATATATAATAGTGTATCACTTAATTCAAATAATTACAAAAAATTTTAAAGGACAAAAAAATTAATATTTTATAATTTAAGTGTCTATTTAAAACTAAAATAAATATATTTATAAAAGTTGAATATTTAAAATTTTCAAATATTAATAAAATAATTTATTCAAATATAATGCTATGAGCAACGCCTATTTGATATTTATAATAGCTACTTAGTTGTACCAAAAAAAAAAATATAACTCAAATTAATAATAATTATTTGAAACTATTATATACGGAAGTCAATATTATAATTAATTATTCAATTTATTCACTATTTTTCATTTAATAAAATAATAAATAATAAATTAGTAACATAAAAAAAACATTTATACCTGACTCTTTTATTTTTCCATTATATAACTTTAAAAAAATCAAAATTTTAATTACATTTTTAATCCATCAAAAACAAAAACGAAAATCAAATTTATAATTACATTTTTTTTAAAAAAAAAATTATTATTTTATTTTATTTTATTTCCCTCTCTTAAACATAATAAACTTTTTCTTTTATATTTATTTATTTTCCTATGTATACATATTTTAGTTATACTCTCCTATCCATCAAAATATTTGATTAGAATAATAAATTTATTCATATAGTGTGGCATGATTATTAAAAACAGAACAAATGAAAAAGCAAGTGGTTTGTTTTTATAATTAAAATATTTATGAAAAAGAAAAAAAAGACAATATTGAAGTGATACATGTGGATTAATAAAAACTTTAATATATGTCAAGATCTGATTTATATATCTAATTGTTATTACAAATATCTAGTGTTATTATTTATTTTAATATATTTTAGAACAATTCTAAATTAATTAAATTTAAAGTTATTATTTTATATCAAAAGCTTAAATAATAAAATTATAAATATTTTAGTAATATTATAAAAAAATTCTCTTTGAACATGTTTCTTATTTTATAATTGTTTATTTATTCTTAGAATCAACAAAATGTTCAATTTTTTACAAATTTTTAATGTGCGACAATAATTTTATCTTCATTATTTGTTGTTCATTATATATATATATTTATATATATATATATGTGTGTGTGTGTGTGTGTGTGTGTTAAGTATAAATATAAATATAAAATGTGAGTTAGATTTCAAGAAAGATTCACAACTTTTCTCAACTTAAAAATATATTCCTCTTTTTTTTTTTTTTTTTGCTTTGCTTAACAAATAAAAATTGAATAGGATATTATATATTGTATATGATATATATATATAAGTTTGGAGTTCAAATTTTGTCTATAAAAAAATAAGTAAAGAATTTTTTTTTAAGAATTTAATTTAATTAGAGTCAAAAGTGATTATCATACAGATAAATTCATATAATATATATATATATATATATATATATATATATATATATATATTATTTATTTATTTATTTATTTGTACGTAAAAGTGTTAAAGGAAATAGATAGACAAAAATGTCAAAAGCTAATTGCATGCAAAGATAGTAAGAAATAACTAATTTTGAAAAGAACAGAACTTGTTTAGAGCACCTCAGCAGCAGCTCTCAAGTTTATGAAATAAAAACAAGAATAATTGTTGAATTTATGAGCGGTTAACAATCATTTCAATTATGTATGATAATATATTTTTCCTTATACAATTGAAATATTATATATTATATATATATATATATATAATATATTGAAAGGAAATAAAAGTAATCGAAGTACAAGAGGAATACAAGACCTATAGCACATTTCTAAGTAGGGCTTCGTTTACCCCTTGATCCTTCTTTTGTAGATTTCTTAGT
This sequence comes from Asclepias syriaca, assembly GCA_027405835.1. Lineage (NCBI taxonomy): Eukaryota > Viridiplantae > Streptophyta > Magnoliopsida > Gentianales > Apocynaceae > Asclepias > Asclepias syriaca. Next base: position 2,466,122 of record CM049934.1, on the reverse strand, counting down.
TTATGACAAAGTTCAACCTGGTCAAATCAATTCCAATGTCGTTCAAACTGTTATGTCTTTAATTGTACTTTGTTGTTGTATCGGGTATGAGATGACTATGAAAATTTTAAAAATATTTTACTCTGCCCTTTGGATGACTGATAACAATCTATTTGTTTGTCTCCGTCCGAATAGGGTTCAGTTGTTCGGTTCCCCGCCCAATAGAATAGACTTTAAGGGTAAATGAGTTATGGTGGAGTCCAAGATAGGCTTTCCTTTTCGTCATCTCATAGGAGAGAAAGATAAGTGGAATAGTGTAGCTAGGGAAGTCCTTCTGACTTCGGCTGAGGCTCGGTTTATGTTGGCCATGACTAGGGACCTAGTTTCTGATCCCCACGAATAGACAAAGATTTATAACACGGTGAACTTACTAAGTGAAGAGAGTTTGGCTTGGTGCGGGATTGGAGCTGAACTTTAACGTCGCCGCAGGGAGTTGGATATCAAAGAGCAGACCTCCAATCCCTGCTGGACCAAAATATAATCGTTTAATTCTAGATCAATTAATAAATGTCAAAATTTTAATTGTAACTTCCACTTCCATTATCCATTATACATAGTGTAGACTTTAATTCAAATAGTTTGAGCTAGTTACGACGTGCGACGTGCTTTGATACTCATAATCATTATTTGGGATCATAATGAGACTATCTATAAGCAAAATACTTATTATTGCTACTTATCATTACACTACTTATACCAAAATATAATTCGTGTTAATAATAAATATTTGAAACTAATTTTTATTTTTTAGAATACAATTTTTATATGTTAGAGTTTAAATATTATAATTAATCATTCAATTTATTCGCTATTTTTTCATTAATAAAGTAATAAATAATAAAGTAGTAACATTGGATTTTTTTTATATATAATATTGATATGTGACTTTATTTTTCTCGTTTTATATATAAAGTCTTACATAAAAAATCAAATTTATAATTACATTTTTAACATGTCAAAAATAAAGAGAAATAATTTACTATTTTATTTTATTTTTTTATTATTCCACCTATTTCCTCTTTCTGAAATACTTATACATTATGTTTTTTTCCTTTGTATTTATTCTTTTTTTCTATTTATATATATATATATATATATATATGAAGTTCTGAAGTTCAAACTTTATCAATAAAAAAAATAAATATAAAAAAAATTTAATTTAATAAGACGTGATTCGGAATCTAGTTTAATTGATGTACCAATAAATTATATATATATATATATATATATATATATATATATATATATTGTACGACGTTAAAAGTGTTAGACAAAAATGTCAAAAGGTAAAATTACATGCAAAGTTAGTAACATATAACTAATTTTTAAAAGAACAGAAGTTGCTTAGAGCATCAGCACCGGATGGTAACTTTCTAACAACTAATCATATAAAATTATGACACGAAATTTAAATTAAAAAAAAAATGTGACACTATAGTTTCATGCAATATATATTTTAAATATTAAAAAACTTATTGAAAGCATTAAATAAAAAAATTCCATATTACTTTTTGTTCATCTAAAAGATTTCAATTATTATAAAAAAAATTTTTTAAGATATTTTATTTAATAATATATTTAAAATCCGTACAAATAGGTATGTATATTATTATTATACAATTCGGAACAACATGAAATTTTGAATAAAAAAAATAATGAAAATTGATAGAGTAATAAAGAAAAAGAAAAAGAAGGAACTTTGACCGATGACAAAATGAGTGGGCAGTTGCACGTGATAGACACGTGAAACCATTCACTTTTTTAATCTCTCTCTGCGCCACCAATACGTAAGTACGGTAGGTGACACGACATTTTCACACTCCCTCACGTGATTGGATATTTTCCTCCCGACTCGAGAAAACACCTTCCGTTTGGGTCCCACCGATAAATTTATTCCAAAATAAATTTATATTTAAAAAATTAAATCTTAAAAAAAAAAAATTATATATATATATATATATATTTTTTTTTTTTTGCTTTTAAAATCCTAAAATTCTTTTAACTGAAAAAAACACAGTCATTGTTTATGCATTTTATCAAAATTGTTAAAAATATAACAATTTATGCATTTTGTTAAATAAAAAAGAATCAAATATATTTTTATATATTATATATATATAGATATATATATATTTAATAATATTTTGTAAATAAGTGTCACAAAATGTTTTTTTTCAAAAATTACAAATATTTTATAAAAAATGACTTAATTAAACTTATTTATAAAAAAAAAATCTTAATTTTCCTAAATAATTTTTTTTAATTATTTATCAAACATAAATTTATTTATTATTAAATATTCGTAATCTTTCTATTATACGAATTGTCGTTATCTTGCCAGGTCAACCCAGTCTTATACACATAAATTTGTCTCATTTCCTAATCAATTATTTTTACGTGCTTACTTTATATATAATATATAAATTAAACCGTTGGTTGTTAATTCAAATGTTGTCCTGTATTATTTTTTTAAACTTAGATTAGAAATAATTTTAAATTATCAGTACTGTGAATACAAGTAATTGTAAATTTATATTTGGTATAGTTATAAAATATATGTATTCTCTTTTTAAAGTTGCAAATGTTTTTAACTAAAAAGAAGATGAAACTGTTCAGGAATTTGTGAAAAAGTTGATATTTTTCTTACATAATTTTTTTTAAAAAAAATTTGATGTGGATTGACGAAATTAGAAAGTAAAAGAAAGGATTTTTTTGGATGAAAGTGATGAATTTTCCTAAATAAAATAAGGCAATAGTGTACAATTTGATGCTTGTCAAAACAGTTGTAAGTTGTTCTTCCTATTTCTGTCAATTTCTTTCTTGTTCTTTTGTCCCAAAAATTTTCCTTATTGATTCTCGTCCGTGAGTAAAAGGAAGGTCAGTTGATTGACAAGTGTACCGTTCTCCCATGATCATGATCATTCTTCCCCAAAAAAATATCTCAAGAAAGAAAAAAAATGTAACACAGTAGTGAAATGGTAGAATTTTACTTCTTTGTAAAAGTTTTGATCTTTTTTTTTTTTAATCATATAAAAGGGTTTTTGTACTTTACTGAACAAAATTTTTCTATTTAAACTAAAAAAGGAAAAAGCAGGAAAATAAGAAAAGGGGGACAATGATATATACATAAATGAGAGGATCTAAGGACACCATGGTTCTTGTGGGGATTGGGAAGTTTTTAGTTTAGTTGGTTTTCCCTTCTCTTCTCTTCTCTTCAATTCTTTTGAGGGTTCTTTGTTTCTTACTTTGCCATTGCCGGCAGCAGTCTGGAAAAATCAAGATTGGGGCATTTTGGGCTTTTTTTTTTTTGAATCTTGTGTAAAGATTATTCTTCATTGAATGCGATTATGGTCCTCTATCAACTATAGGGAAAAGGGCTACTTCATTTGTATATTTCTTGTAATCTTTCTTTTAGACTTGAAAAGATAGTGTTTTTGTGTGTGAATGTGCTTGAGAGATGTTGAAAGGTTGGTGGAGAGATCTTCATTCTTCTTAATATTCCATAATCTTCAAGAAAAAGAAAAGAAACTTTTGAATTTGCATTGATTTTGCCAGACATGCAATTTTCTTGGAATAGAGACAAAATCCCAGCTTTACTTCTTACTTGGATTTTTGAATTTTGAAAGCCTTTCAATCAGTATATGGAAAGTGTTGAGTGTTTGCATAGCTGTAACGCCCACCGTTAAAATTCTTCCCCTCTCTTTCCATATAAATATTTCAGACAATTCCCCTTCCTTTCACCACTGATTTTATTTTTTTTCTTTTGGCTGTGCTTTGCCCGTGAGGGGTGGCGTTTCTTCTGCCCATAAAGTAAGAAATCTTTCCTTATTTTTCCCCCTTTCTGTTTGTTGATTTCTTTCTTTCTTTCTTTGTTTCTTTCCTTGTGTGCCTCAACAATTGTTGTGGAGATTAGGGTTGCTACTTGCTAGCATCTAGTATTAGATCTGTCTTTTATGGTGGAATTGGAAATGGTGAATCACTGATCTCAATCTTTTTTTGTTCAGGTTAGTGCTGAAGATTAAATAGTCCAATTATTTGCAGCAGAAATGAACGGGGCGGCATTAGTTGCTATTGCTGCCACAATTGGTAACTTTTTGCAGGGTTGGGACAATGCAACCATTGCAGGTACTTTACTAATTCAAAGTTCACTTAGTTGACTATGTTACAATTTTTCTTTGCATTCTTTCTTCAAATTTAAATTCAATCCTGACATTGCTGCAATGGGCTATAGTCAATATATATATATATATAGATGTAAGTGTTTGTGCTTGTTTTGTTGTTGGTTTTGAGTAATTTTTCCTACTTAAGATTGCATTTGACTTGTGATAGTTTTAACAAAAATTGGCAGGAGCTATCGTTTACATAAAGAAGGAGTTATCCTTGACTTCTGGAGTGGAAGGGCTTATTGTGGCAATGTCACTAATTGGAGCCACAATGATCACAACTTGCTCAGGATCCATTTCGGATTGGCTTGGACGGCGTCCAATGCTTATCCTCTCTTCTTTGTTTTACTTTATTAGTGGTTTGATCATGCTATGGTCACCCAATGTTTATGTCCTACTTCTTGCTAGGCTCTTAGATGGATTCGGAATTGGTTTGGCGGTTACTCTTGTTCCGTTATACATATCTGAGACAGCTCCATCTGACATAAGAGGGTTACTAAATACACTTCCTCAGTTCACTGGCTCTGCTGGAATGTTTTTGTCATACTGTATGATATTCGGGATGTCCTTGACACCCTCACCTAGCTGGAAATTAATGTTAGGAGTTCTTTCTATTCCTTCTCTACTTTATTTTGTATTAGCAGTATTTTTTCTACCTGAATCTCCTCGGTGGCTCGTGAGCAAAGGAAGGATGCTTGAGGCTAAACAAGTTTTGCAGAGATTGCGTGGCAGGGAAGATGTTTCAGGTGCATCCATGTTTTTATTCTGTATTGTTTACTTTGTGATGAACTAATATTTTGTTTTGATACGGAGAAAATCCAATGTTCTAGACAATCTTGTCTTGCACTGATTGCACGTAAAGTGTGCTAGCTTTATTGATGTTTGTCTTGCATGTATAGCTTGGTATACGGCTGGTCCTGTATTATAATGGAATTTGATTTTCTAATCTATCTGAATTCTGAACTTCAGACATTAGGAATTTTGAATGCAATTGCATGCAAATCTCTTGTTAGATTTCTCCATGCTAATTCCATTTGGCATTCATTGTTTGATGTGGAAAATATATACGAACTCCACCGACCAAAAACAAGAAGAGGGTAAAATAATTGCATTTAAGATGGTTTATCCGGGAAAAAATGATGTTTATCTTCCATATTTGGAATAAGTTCCTTACGTAAAAACATCGTCTGAGTTTGCCGCCTTTTTGTGCAACACCTAGGCTATATACAGCATGATTTCCCTGGACCAAGGTTTATGATTAACTAAATGAGCCAGGAACTTTGTGGGAAACATTTTACTTGTATGATGGTTATTAGGGAATAGGGAAGCATCATTATTTTTAGGAAGTCGACGACCATGATTATGGATATACTTCGGTTGCGTGTTATCACCCTTGCACATCAGTAGAGTCTCAGGAAAGTATCCCTTTGAAACTGCTTATGTCTTCTAATATTTTGCAAGTCCTAATGGTGTCATGATAATTTGTCTGTGATCTCCTCATTTGTTACGAGGTTACGGTTTTCAACTGGCACTCTATATTTTGTTATCATCATAATTTGTGCTGATGCTTCTATTAATTGTTAGGTGAGATGGCTTTGCTGGTTGAAGGTTTGGCGGTTGGTGGTGAGACGGCTATAGAAGAGTATATCATTGGCCCAGCGGATGAACTTAATGACGAATACGACGAAGCTGCTGATGACAAAGGACATATAAAATTGTACGGACATGAAGAGGGCATGTCATGGATTGCTAAACCAGTCACTGGTCAGAGTAGTCTTGGTCTTGCTTCTCGGCAAGGGAGCTTGGTAAATCAAAGTGTACCTCTTATGGATCCCCTCGTGACCCTCTTTGGCAGTGTTCATGAAAAACTCCCCGAGACAGGTAGTATGCTATTTCCAAATTTCGGCAGCATGATCAGTACTGCCGAGCCTCATGTTAAACTTGAAGAAGAATGGGACGAAGAATCTCAGAGAGACGGAGAAGGTTACTTGTCAGATGGTCTTCATGGTGATTCTGACGACAATTTGCATAGTCCCTTGATCTCGAGACAAACTACGAGTTTAGAGAAGGACATGGTAGTGCCTGTTTCTCATGGAAGTGTCTTGAACATGCGACGGAATAGCAGTCTTATTCATGGTAGCGCAACTGAAGCAGTCAGTAGCATGGGGATAGGCGGTGGTTGGCAGTTAGCTTGGCAATGGTCGGAAAGAGAAGGCGAGGATGGAAAGAAAGAAGGCGGTTTCAAAAGGATTTATCTGCACCAAGAAGGCGGCCCTTCGTCCATGCGTGGTTCTCTCGTTTCACTTCCCGGAGGTGATGCTCATGCAGAAGGAGAGTATATTCAGGCAGCTGCTCTGGTAAGCCAACCCGCTCTTTACTCTAAGGAACTTATGGATCAGCATCCTATCGGTCCAGCTATGGTCCATCCGTCTGAAGCTGCCTCGAAAGCACCGAGCTGGGCTGTTCTCCTAGAACCAGGAGTTAAACGTGCACTGATCGTCGGGATTGGAATTCAGATTCTGCAACAGGTATTCATTTATGCTTCTTCTATTTCGGTTCTCGTGCTATGAAACCAAACCATCACTCATTAATTCTCGCTTTCTTTCCAGTTCTCCGGCATCAATGGTGTTATGTACTATACGCCTCAAATTCTCGAGCAGGCAGGAGTTGAAGTTCTTCTTGCCAACCTCGGTCTCGGATCAGACTCGTCATCTTTCCTTATAAGTGCATTAACAAACCTGTTAATGCTTCCTTCAATTGCTGTTGCAATGAGGTTCATGGATGTTGCTGGCAGAAGGTAATTTTTTCTCGAATTAAAAAGTTTCCTTTTTTAGAAAGAAATAGCACAAGGCCTGTTATCATGTGGATATGATAAAATATTATATATATATATATATATATATATATATATATGTATGTATGTATGTATTATAAGAAGAATGTTCCTTTGGCAGGTCTTTGCTGCTGACAACCATACCGGTTCTTGTAGTTTCACTAATCCTTCTGGTGATTGCCAATGTAGTCCCATTGGGAACTTTGGTTCATGCAGTGATGTCAACTGTATGTGTTGTGCTTTACTTTTGCTGCTTTGTGATGGGTTATGGACCAGTTCCAAATATTCTTTGCTCCGAAATATTTCCCACGAGGGTTCGTGGACTATGCATTGCCATTTGTGCATTGGTTTTCTGGATATGCGACGTGATTGTCACCTACACACTTCCTGTGATGCTTAGTTCAATTGGTTTGGCTGGTGTTTTTGGCATTTATGCAGTTGTCTGTGTCGTTTCGTGGGTTTTTGTTTTCTTGAGAGTGCCGGAAACTAAAGGTATGCCCCTTGAAGTTATTTCGGAGTTCTTTGCTGTTGGTGCAAAACAGGTTGCAGCTGCCAAGGCTGAGTAAAGAGTGTGTGTTGGGAAATGCCAGACTCTTTCAATTGTGTATTCATTTTGGTTACTTTTCTTCGTTAGAAAGAAATATTGTTCATTAAAGTTACTATGTGTTGATGTATGTGACTTTTTTTTTTCATAAAGGAATTTTTTCATAATTCATTATTGATATGGTTACTTAAAAATTGAGTTCAAAATTTTCACCAGTGATTTAGGGTGAAAAAACTTGATACTGGAACAAGCTTTGCTTTGGCTTGACACAATGAGAAAATGCATTGTAGATGTTATGCTGAGTTTAAGATACTAGCCGTGAACACTATTTGAGGCATTTTCTTGAGTAAGAGTTGAATTCTGCTGGTTCAACTCGGATCGAATTAGACACTAGCTGTGAAAGAGTACACTAGCTATGAGCACCATTTCAACCTTTTTTACTCGGAGGCCTTTTCGAGTAAGAGTTGAATTCTGCAATCTGAGTTATTCTGCAGTATGAGGCCTTTCTTATTTTAAGGTCTTTCTCGAATAAGAGTTAAATTCTACAATTTGAGTTATTCTGTCAATTCTGCAGTCTGAGTTTTGTGAGCCCCATTTCAAGAGTTTGAGGCAGAGTTGAATTCTACACTCTGAGTTTTGTGAGCGCCATTTCAAGAGTTTGAGGCTTTTTTTACTCCGATGCCTTTTTCGAGTAAGAGTTAAATTTTGCAATCTGAATTATTCTGCCGTCTGAGTTCTGTGAGCGGTGAGCGCCATTTCAAGAGTCTAAGACCTTTTCTCGAGTAAAAATTCGAGTTAAATTCTGCAACTTGGATCGAATTAGACACTAGCTGTGAAAGAGTACACTAGCTATGAGCACCATTTCAACTCTTTTTACTCTTAAGCCTTTCCGAGTAAGAGTTGAATTCTGCAATCTGAGTTATTCTGTCAATTCTGCGGTCTGAGTTTTGTGAGCCTCATTTCAAGAGTTTGAGGCAGAGTTGAATTCTGCAGTCTGAGTTTTGTGAGTGTCATTTCAAGAGTCTGAGGCCTTTCTTACTCTGATGTCTTTCCCGAATAAGAGTTAAATTTTGCAATTTGAATTATTCTGCAGTCTGAGTTTTGTGAGCGGTGAGCGGTGAACGCTATTTCAAGAGTCTAAGACCTTTTCTCGAGTAAGAATTGAATTCTGCAGTCTGAGTTTTGTGAGCGGTGAGCGCCATTTCAAGAGTCTAAAACTTTTTTTCGAGTAAGAATTGAATTCTGTGGGCGCATGTGAACTGCAATCTGAATTATTCTGCAGTCTGAGTTCTGTGAGCGGTGAGCGCCATTTCAAGAGTCTAAGACCTTTTCTCGAGTAAGAATTGAATTCTGTGGGCGCATGTGAACTGCAATCTGAATTATTCTGCAGTCTGAGTTCTGCGAGCGGTGAGCGCCATTTCAAGAGTCTAAGACCTTTTCTCGAGTAAGAATTGAATTCTGTGGGCGCATGTGAACTGCAATCTGAATTATTCTGCAGTCTGAGTTCTGTGAGCGGTGAGCGCCATTTCAAGAGTCTAAGACCTTTTCTCGAGTAAGAATTGAATTCTGTGGGCGCATGCAATCTGAATTCCATTTCAAGAGTCTAAGACATTTTCTCGAGTAAGAATTGAATTCTGTGAGCGCATATGAACGTCATTTCAAAGTCTGAGGCCTTTCCTTGAGAATAAGAATTGAATTCTGTGGGCGCATATGAACGTCATTTCAAAGTCTGAGGCCTTTCCTTGAGCACCATTTCAAGAGTTTAAGACTTTTTCTCGAGTAAGAATTGAATTTTGTGGGCATGTGAACGTCATTTCAAAAGTTTGAGGTATTTCTTTGAGTAAAAGTTGAATTCTCCAGACCCAATTCAGATCCAATTTGAATTTGTTGGAGTTATGATGACTCCAGATAATACCAATGGTTTAACTAAAACAGAGACTGAATACTGGAACAAAAACTGGAATTGGTAGGATTTGTGAGGTCTTTGATCTGTTTGGAAATTCAATAAGAGTAAACCCTAAGATGCAGTGGAGTTGAAACTAACATGATAACATGACTCAAATGGGATTAACCAGGTGCTCTCCTATAGTTTGGGACCCAACATGCCCTTAGAATTTCTTTTTTTTTTCTTCAATATAATGATATCTGTCAACACCATTACTCAACATTTAGAAACTATATTTCTTGTTTTTGTGTTAGATATAATATTATCACCTCTACCATTCAAAAGTAATTGTTGAACACAATCAATGATTCCTAGAATGGAAAAGACTACAAAAAGATATACACAAAAAAAATGGTAGATTTGAGCTACAGTTAGAATATATGGTAATTATTCACTAACACCATGACAAACTTCCCAGAAAGGCTGTGTAACATTACTACTGACAATTTGATATATATATATATATATATATATATATATATATATTATGTATATATATGCAAATATAAGATATAGCAGAGGCAGGCAAACAAGCTAAAATACATAAATATTCTATATACAGTAAGATTTTGATCTAAATGACTAGAATATGCCAAACTAGGTGTTCAAAAATTGTTGAAAAAGGTGGAATTAAGCATTTGACCTGTTGAATCTTTACTTGATTCATCTGCCAAAAGACTGTGTTCTGCTCTGCTAGAGGTTGTTGAAGCAATGAAAACAATTGTTGAATATTATGGTTTCTGTGTTTCCTCAGCATCAGATCTTTTTGCAATGTCATTGTGAGCAGAATCAGAACTTGGGGGCTTAAAGCCCGCCTGATTCTTCGAGGAACTCTGTTCTACCTGATCTTCAGACTTCAATTGGGATTTAAATGGTCTTTCAAAATCTTTAGCAGCACCAGGGTCAAGTACTAGTTTACCAAGTTTTTGTTCCTGCACATAAGAACTTACATCAATGGCTTGTCGATAATGTATCCTGAATATGCTAATCCATCGAGCAAATATGAGACGAGCATGAATGACGATAGAAACGAGACTATAACAACCCACTCATATTCAACCATTTATATAATTAGTTGAATGACTGAAAAGCTTGCTATTTTCAACTACAGAAGATGACATTAGTTTAGGTACAACAGTCGTAAATTTATATATATATATATCTTTTAAGAACACATGCACACTTTAGTTTTTGCATTAATGAGCAGAAGAGTAAGATGTTTTGACAGTCTTACATTTTGTAGTGCTTCTAGCTTCTTTTGTAATGCCTCGTGCTCTGCTTGAATCCGGAATGGAACACCATGCTTTTGATACACATTGTTTTGTGCTAAATCCTCATCAATGTCACTTGTAGTAGTTGCAAATGGATGGTTTGCAGGAATCCACCTCACTGTATCAGGGTCCACATCTGGAGGTATGGAATCACCTTCTTTAAGAAATACCTTAGGTCTCTTCCATTGATATGCACGCGATCTTCTTCTCTGATGGATATCTTGCTGATCCTTAGTAAGGGTTACTGGTGCTAACCGGTATACTTTTCCACACATTTCAACTGTAGAGTTGCCCTTACCAACCTTCACCATTGGGTTATTGAACGGATCGTCATACTTGAGAGGCGTTGAACTGAAAGAAAAATCTCGGTAAGCAAAATAATATGATATACAGGCGCAATAGTTATAAGGTTAAAGTCCTTTAAAAGGAGTAATAATTATACTATAAAGTCAAATAGTCCGATTTGTGGAGTCGGTAGAAGAAAGCAGAAACTTCTATAAATGGTGGAAAACAAAAATATTAGTAAGTATGCATATTCACACAAGAAAGCTCTTCCAGGAAGGTTAGAATCATACATGCCTCTTCTATCAGATCTCAATTGACCACGCCTGACAAGATCAGCTACAGAACCAGGCTTACTGTATTTTGACTTCCTTGACATATAGCCTTTCAAGAGAATAATTAAGAAAATTGCAGCAGCACATAATCCAATGGCAAAATTGGTACCAGACTGGTTTGTCATCTACAACAAATATAAAAAAGCAATGTTTTTAGAGAATACCAAGAATAAAAGAATATACATAGAAATACAGACATAGACGACGTGTATAATCAACACCATTTTTCTGAATGAATTTCCAAAATTATACACTGACCAAATAATATAAGCAAGATTGTCAGTAACTACCATTTTTGCCTCAACATGGTAGACCCAATAATCAAACTATTCAGCAGAATTAGATACGTATGCAATGTTCCTTTAATGATGCACTTAGCAACAGTAGAAGTGCCGGAAATTTATCTAAAAGATACTTAGACCAAATTAATGAAGTTCTCAATAAGCAAGATCATAATAAGATGGAAGTATACATCCACAAAATTATTGATGCAAAACAACAAAGTTTCTGGGCACAAGTAATAGTCCTACAATCTTGTTTTAGTCATAGAAATTCTAGTGTTCGATTTAATAGCAAACATTTTAGAAGGCAAGGGTGTTTCAATAATTTCTATTTTCTAATGATTTATATCCTTCATTTATGAAATATAAAAATTTAAGACCATTTCTGTTGTTGAATGGTAATATCTGTTATACAACACTTATTAAAGACATTCAATCTCCTAAAAGAACAAGTAACTGCAGGATCCACGCACCGGTTGGGAAAGAAGTCTGCCCTTATCAATTATTATTATACCTTTTGTATGCTTTTCTTAACATTTCTCTAACCAACTAATTCAATCAGGTGAAAGGTCTTACAATTCATGAATTTCTATTGCTGTGGAACTAATTATATGACAATAAACCGATACGAGTAGCATCCCATATCTCACTATAATAAGAATTCAGGAACATTAACTCATTCTATCACGATGAAGTTCTCAAAATTACAGTCCCCAGCACTAAAAGAAAGGCTCCCATGATCCCATCAAACAATGATTTGAGGCAAGAATCTCATGTTAGTTTGACAAAAATAAGCATATTATCAACAACAGTTTGTAATAAAATTAAAGCAAGAAATTGAGGCAAAACTTCGTAACTGCCCAAGGGGAAATGCAGACAAAATGGATAAACAAACATTACCAAGAAATTGAAAGAAGGTAGAGAGACAATGGTCTCCTGTAATTTGACAATTGAGTTGCGCCACTTCTTTTTTACTACATTCTGTTTCTTTGGACTGGAGATAAGAACCTCATCTTGAATTGCCTTTCCATTATCAGAACTCGCCGCATCATTCAGTGCTCTTACCACAAGCTTCCGATTCACAGTTTTACGCAAATCCCATTTTTGGCCGACATTTAAGTACCCCAACTCCGTTCTGAAATTTTCCAAAAATCTTGTCGAAACTAGACCCTTCTACAGAGAAGGAAAATTTTCAGAACAATAATAAAATAAAACCTGAATAACAGAAACATAAATTAAATTTTTTTAAAAAACTTCTTTTTCATCAAATTCACCTGATAAGACGACGACCCATGGAGTTGCAGAGTCCACAATGAAGACATTTCAGCTGATGCAAGATATAATTCTTCGAAATAAACCAAAAAAAGGAATGAATTTTATGAAATCATCATCTGTAAGAAAGTATGTAAGTACAAAGAGAGAACAAATTAAGGAACTTACAATTACCCAAAAAATGGAAAATGATGGAAGATTTTGAAAATGAAAAGTTATGGTTTACCTCTCCAAGAACTGCTCTTGGGAGTTGAATTTGCTCCTCTTAATTCTGTCTGAAGGGGAGATTGATGAACTAAATTTGGGCTCACCAAATGCTCTGGGCTGGTCAGTGATGGATTATTTTTAAGGGGTTTCTTTTCTTTCTTTTATGGATCAGGGTTTAAAAGTAAAACCAGCCCAATTAAGATTTGTTTTTAAAACTTTTTTTCTCATAAAAATGGATTCTAAGACATCTAATTATATATATATATATATGAAGGGGAGATTGATGAACTAAATTTGGGCTCACCAAATGCTCTGGCTGGTCAGTGATGGATTATTTTTAAGGGGTTTCTTTTCTTTCTTTTATGATCAAGATTTAAAAGTAAAACCAGCCCAATTAAGATTTTTTTTTTTAAACTTTTTTTCTCATAAAAATGGATTCTAAGACATCTAATTATATATATATATATATTGAGAGGTATGAAAATACCCCTATGCTGACAAGGCAAATGACACAATGCAGGTGGGACCTATCGGGCTTATGTGTCCGTCCACCTGGCATGGCATGACGAGGCCCACTTCGCCACACACCAACCCCCACGATGGACCACGCGGCTACCCCGCCTCACCTCGTGGGCGAAGTCATAATACCCCGGTCACTTCGGGTGGATCCACTGAACCATCACACTCCTAGAACCGTCTCTAATGGTCAACGTTTGACTCCACAAGCGATCACAGTCAAAGATCCTCCAACGTCTTACTAAGAAGGGGATCTCATATCTTTTCCACAAAATCCGGTAACCATCAGATTTCCCTTAACGAATCACCCGATCTACCTATCACAATGGTGGTTTATCCCCTATAAATACCACCCCCATAAAGGTAAAGAGGGTAAGGCCAGATTAATCTACTAAATCTCTGTCAAGTTATCCACCCTACAGTCAAAATCACTGACTTTACCATCGGAGGGTTTACCGGAGACCTTCCACCCTCCGTGTAAACTTTACTGTTTTGCTGGCCTAGCGTTGCAAGATAGCGATCCTCCCACGACACATAAACAAACACATATAGTGGTATTTGGCAGAGAGACTATCAAATGACGCCAGATAATCGACACGTGGCGTCAGACCGATTTTCGACGAATCAATATATATATATATATATAATAATTTATGTTTGAGTCGAGTTGGTTTCCTCAAGGAAGAACTACTTTTAAAATACACGAGTTAGAGTTAAAATTCTTAATCTTAAGTTAGAAAAACATTTTACCAACTCACTTGTGCATTGAAAGTTAATTGAAAATATTTTAAATTTCATAATATATAACCCTAAAATACAGATGAATCGATAAAAAACTTTCTTGACTTATATTTTTAGTTTCGTCTTGCGTTCCAATCAAAACGGAGAGTACTAAACGAACAAGGGATGTTGGGATAAGAACTATTGGCTTCGTGTAGGTATGCAAACAAGAAATTCGGTCTTGGCCAAGGTTGTGCCGCACTTGAGCCAAAGCTGAAGACTCATGAGAGGTGTGTCGTTGCTACCCGAAGCAAGGAACTGACGCACCCTAGCACGCCAAGCACCACTCATGCACTGTAATGTATGACACATGTTGGGTAATCAAGTCACACCACGAAAGTTGTTGCTCGCGCACAAACAACAACCAATCGAGGAAACTTGCTACCCCACAATTGTATATGCCGAATGAAAGCTTGATGAACGAAGAATCGAGGAAACTCACCGGTGTGCCGTTGCTACCCGAAGCAAGGAACTGATGCACCCTAGCATGCCAAGCACCACTCATGCACCGTAATGTATGACACATGTTGGGTAATCAAGTCACACCACAAAAGTTGTTGCTCGCGCACGAACAACAACCAATCAAGGAAACTTGCTACCCCAATTGTATGCCGAATGAACGCTTGACGAACAAGAATTGAGGAAACTCACCGGTGTACCGTTGCTACCCGAAGCAAGGAACTGACGCACCCTAGCACGCCAAGCACCACTCATGCACCGTAATGTATGACACATGTTGGGTAATCAAGTCACACCACGAAAGTTGTTGCTCGCACACGAACAACAACCAATCGAGGAAACTTGCTACCCCACAATTGTATATGCCGAATGAAAGCTTGATGAACGAAGAATCGAGGAAACTCACCGGTGTGCCGTTGCTACCCGAAGCAAGGAACTGACGCACCCTAGCATGCCAAGCACCACTCATGCACCGTAATGTATGACACATGTTGGGTAATCAAGTCACACCACGAAAGTTGTTGCTCGATCAAGAACAACAACCAATCGAGGAAACTTGCTACCCCAATTGTATGCCGAATGAATGCTTGACGAACGAAGAATCGAGGAAACTCACCGTTGGGCGCACACCACACTGCACATAACAAGGGAACTTACTTCGAACGATAATAATTAGTTTACATGTGAAAATAATTTAAAAGAGTCATCTATAATTGAAAAAACTTATTTAGAAAACATCAAATGATATGCACAAGCACTATATATACAAAATAAGTAATAAGGAGAGATTTTTTAAAGAAAATCTAACACAACTTAATTCTAAATTAGTCAAGACTCAAAGTAATTATAAAATATTAGAAACTTCTCCCAATATATTATTTCACAATGTTTCCATCCAATCATCTTTCACCATATTTCATGTTTATTATTATTATTATTATCAAAAAAAAATCTTTGACACACATTTAATGTTTTGTATCATGTCTTAATCTTTCAACCCTATGATTGAGAAAGGTTGGCGGTGGCAAATTAAATTGCCTACTTTTTTTTTTTTTAATACATTTCTTCTATCATCAATTCAATTGATTTTTTTTTCTTTTTAAAATATTATTACAATTAATTGGTAATAACTTTTTATTTTAACTTTACTTTTTAAATTTAATAATTCATACTTTTAGCTAGAAAGGCACAACAAACCACATTGAATTGTAAAATCATCTTCTTTTCACAAAATTTACATCAATATATATATATATATATATATATATATCATACTATCTATTTTAATTAATTAATTATTTTTAAAATTAAATACGCTACCAATTGAATTACGTCTTCTTAACATTTAATTTATTTATATTATACGATTTAGCTAAAAATAATACTAATTTATTTAATGTTTGTTTTCTTATTGCACGAGGTATTTTAAATGAGTTAATAAATAACAATTTATAAGTTATTTCTAATCAAATATGAACTTTTGTAGATAAGAAATATTACATCAAATTTTAAATAATTGCATACTTTTAATTCCAATTTAAGTTACATAATACTTTTAAATGAGTACATATGTAAAAATAGACTCAAAACCCTAAGCATAATTATAAATTATAAATTAAAATCCTAATCGTTTGTCAATTTCATATTACTATTATTAGAAATTCGTATTGTTTAAACTTTATATATATATATATATATATATATATATATATGAAGTTATTTTCACGTGGATTCAGTTAAGAAAAAGAGGCAAAAGAAGGAAAAGAGAAAAAAACGCAAGAAAATGTGGTGTTGCAAATGAGGATACACACACACCATGCTTCTTTATATGAGGACATTATTTTCTTTGCTGTTATCTTCTTTGGCCCTTTACCGACACAAAAAAAAAAAAAAAAAAAAAATTTCTTTATTTCTTCCTAATCCTATTCTCACATTATCAATGTGAAACCCTAAAACTCCCATTAAACGTTTCCCTCTCATTCCTTGCCATTTGTTATTTCTTTTTTTTTTTGACATTTTCTTCCATCACTTTTGTTGGGAAAGTAAGAACACAGAAGAATGTATTGTACCCAAGATCAACACTTTTCCCGCTTAAAAAAAACCTGTAAGGAGCAACAAACAAACAAATACTTCAAAGAACACCAAGCAACAAGATGATCCAAACGAGAAAATAAAACTATACGAGACACAATATTTTAACGTGGAAAACCCTTTCAACGTGAAAGTGAAAGAGTAAAAAATTACGAGACCCTTTGGTCTAACCAACTCCACTATCACCACAAGAGAGTACAAATGCACAATACAACAGCACCACAATGATATCTAGCCTTTAACAATACTACGAAGGCACAAATGCACAATACAGCCCTTAACAACACTACGAAGGCACTAGAATCAAAATAGACGAACAAAATTGCAAGAAATCACAAAAAAACTACAGCTGATCTGAAGCTCATAAATCTAAATTGAACTGTTGGAATTCGATCTACACCGTTCAGATTGAAGCTTCACGAGTCCTTAGACTCATCCTAAAATTTCAGCTCGATCAGACAAGATTTGGATCTCCGATCGACCAAAAAACCAGAGCTGCGATTTGGAGAAAGTTGCAGCGGAAACCCTCTTCCTCTCTCTCTCTCTCTTTTTGTGCATGAGAATTATTGTGGTACTACTCCAAGATGACTGCATTTTTAGAGTTAAAAGTGAACAAAAAAAACTCGAGAATAATTCTTCAAATTGGGCCTTCACATTAAGAACACACATAATTGGGAGCCCAATAATCCCAACAACTTTTTGATTAATTATCCTTTCAATTAAATTAAACGATTTAATTATAAGTAATCTTTTTCTTTTCTTTTTTACTGCAAAAAGTTTTTGAATTTCATATTTGTTGTTATTCTTATGAAAAAGTCTAGATTTTACAAATATAATTCAGTTTAAATTTTAAATTTTGAAATAATAAGAGAGTCTCTTGATTTAAATGAGATTAATAATTCTTATTTATCAATACATTTGTATGCAATTGTTTAAAATTTGATAAATAATTTTCTATAAAAAAAAAAATGAAAGTTTGTTTTTATCCTCAAATTGTATCAAAATGTTAAATCAATTCTAACATACATTATAAAGTTAGATAACATAGTTTACTATCCAACAAATTTTTTTTTTTTTTGATATTTTGTTCATACTTCATTTCATTCAAAGTCATAAGTAAAAATGTTACAAATTGAATTAAACTTTTTTGACTAACATTTTTTTTATTAAAGAATAATAAAATAATAATAGTAATCTTTTTTTTCAAATTTAATTTAGTTACACAATTTTCACATAAATTTGATTATTGATAATAACAAATTATTACAAATAAATTAAAGTGTTTCTTACATTAAAATGTACAAAATCTTAATAGGAAGATTT
Organism: Asclepias syriaca; assembly: GCA_027405835.1. Lineage (NCBI taxonomy): Eukaryota > Viridiplantae > Streptophyta > Magnoliopsida > Gentianales > Apocynaceae > Asclepias > Asclepias syriaca. The sequence goes on along the minus strand of CM049934.1, from coordinate 2,447,781 downwards.
GTGTTGTTTTTTATTTGATTAAATGATTAGGTGGTTGTGGTGCCTTTGATGGGGTCCTCCCATAATATTTTGTTGGACGGCTTCAATTTAAAGAGAATAACATGGGCCAATTCTATTACTAAAATACTATTACCATTTCCAATTTATATCAAAAATTTTTTTTAATGTAACCCCTTTTGGCTTGCTTTATCAAATAAATAAGAGGTCTCAATTTCATTCATCTAAGAAATCAGGTATTTATATATTTTTTACCTACTTAGTATGTGGGATGTCTTTTTTTTTTTTTTTGTGTAATTCAGGTTCGGTACGTATTTTTTGTACTTATTTAGGGCACTCGGCATTTTTATCTGTGAGAATAATCTGGACTCGGTATATGAAACACTCACAGTCTCTATATTTTCAGTAAGATTAATTTAAGTTCGATTCGTGTTTTCGGTACCTATTTAAGGCACTCGGTATTTCCACCTGTGAAACTAATCTGGATTTGGTATGCGGAACACTCACAGTCAAACCTTGGATCTTTTATCTCAAAAAAAGCATTTAGAGTCCTCTACTAAATTTCTAAGTTACTGGGTACTTATTTAGGGCACTCAGTATTTCTATTTATAAGAATAATCTGGACTCGGTATATGAAACACTCACAGTCTCTATATTTTCAGTGAGATTAATTTAAGTTCGGTTCGTGTTTTCGGTACCTATTTAAGGCACTCGGTATTTTCACTTGTGAGACTAATCTGGATTTGGTATGCGGAACACTCACAGTCAAACCTTCGATCTTTTGTCTCAAAAAAAGTATTTAGGAGTCCTCTACTAACTTTCTAAGTTACCGGGTACTTATTTAGGACACTCGGTATTTTTATCTGTAAGAATAATCTGGACTCGGTATATGAAACACTCACAGTCTCTATATTTTCAGTGAGATTAATTTAGGTTCGGTCCGTGTTTTTGGTACCTATTTAAGGCACTCGGTATTTCCACCTGTGAGACCAATTTGGATTTGGTATGCGGAACACTCACAGTCAAACCTTCGATCTTTTGTCTCAAAAAAAGTATTTAGGAGTCCTCTACTAACTTTCTAAGTTACCGGGTACTTATTTAGGGCACTCGGTATTTCTATTTGTAAGAATAATCTGGACTCGGTATATGAAACACTCACAGTCTCTATATTTTCAGTGAGATTAATTTAGGTTCGGTCCGTGTTTTTGGTACCTATTTAAGACACTCGGTATTTCCACATGTGAAACCAATCTGGATTTGGTATGCGGAACACTCAGTCAAACCTTCGATCTTTTGTCCCAAAAAAAGCATTTAGGAGTCCTCTACTAACTTTCTAAGTTATCAGGTACTTATTTAGGGCACTCGGTATTTCTATCTGTAAGAATAATCTAGACTCGGTATATGAAATACTCAGTCTCTATATTTTCAGTGAAATTAATTTAGGTTCAGTCCGTGTTTTTGGTACCTATTTAAGGCACTCGGTATTTCTACTTGTGAGACTAATCTGGATTTGATATGCGGAACACTCACAGTCAAACCTTCGATCTTTTGTCCCAAAAAAAGCATTTAGGAGTCCTCTAATAACTTTCTAAGTTACCGGGTACTTATTTAGGGCACTCGGTATTTCTATATGTAAGAATAATCTGGACTCGGTATATGAAATACTCAGTCTCTATATTTTCAGTGAAATTAATTTAGGTTCAGTCCGTGCTTTTGGTACCTATTTAAGGCACTTGGTATTTCCACCCGTGAGACTAATCTGGATTTGGTATGCGGAACACTCACAGTCAAATCCTCGATCTTTTGTCCCAAAAAAAGCATTTAGGAGTCCTCTACTAACTTTCTAAGTTACCGGGTACTTATTTAGGGCACTCGGTATTTCTATATGTAAGAATAATCTGGACTCGGTATATGAAATACTCAGTCTCTATATTTTCAGTGAAATTAATTTAGGTTCAGTCCGTGTTTTTGGTACCTATTTAAGGCACTCGGTATTTCCACCCGTGAGACTAATCTGGATTTGGTATGCGGAACACTTACAGTCAAATCCTCGATCTTTTGTCCCCAAAAAAAATATTTAGGAGTCCTCTACTAACTTTCTAAGTTAACAGGTTAATGTGGTTTTCAAATTAATCAATAAAAATATTAAATTAAAAAAATTATATATATATATATATATATATAGATGTGAGCTGATTAGGTTATATGAAAAAGAAAAAGGTTGTAGTTGTTTGATTGAAGTTTTCCTTGTATAAAATTAAGTACGGTGATGACTAATCAAACCCCACATTATGAAACAATTCTTTTTTCCAATTATTTTAATTTGTATTTTTGTTGTAGTAGTGCACTTGGTGGTTTACCGACCATATATTGTCTTTATATTGTCTTTATCACTTTAACATGATCAAAATTTATCCATCTTTTTCTTTAATAGAAGAAGAAGAAGAAGAAAACATAAACATGGCAAAAAATGCTGTTTGGAAAGTTCATAGAAATGGGTAGTACCTTAAAAGATTTTCAAGATGAAGCTGTTGTAGGCTTTAATAGTAAGATTAGTATGTGTTTTTGTGTGTGTGTTTTTTTTTCTTCTTTACACACTTTAATTTGGTACAAGAAAAGAAAGTGGGGGGACTACACAATCTTCCTTTGAAAGTCTTGGAGTTAGTGGTGGCTATGCAAATCTATCTTTCTTCAAAGTGGGGTGGGAACTAAAAGCACCACACCATTAGCTCCTATTGAAGCAACCCTTAACTACCAAAAAGAAGTCCACTTTCTAGCTCAAACCTCCATTGACCTCAACAATTATTAAAAAATAAATAAATAAAAATTCAACCCAAAATTATATATATTAAAATTTAAAACAAAATTTATAAATGTTGTTCACAAAGTTGTCCAGCACTCTTGGAGAGAAAGCATTTTCTAAACAAACCACGCTTATTTTTGGTTTTCTGAGGAGTGATGATGAGATCAGTAGAGAGTGACATCCAAAAACACAAAAAGAAAAAAAGACCAAACCTCCTTCAGAACATTTTAATGAAGTTGGAAACTTCCTTGAACACAAGAATCCATAACTATTTCACCTAATTCAAACTATACACATATATATATACATGCTCTGCATTCCTCTTCCATAACAGAACAAAAACATAGACTAACTTTACAGATATCTTGCAACAAAAACAGCAACCACAGCATTACAAATTAGTGATCGTAATAACAGTTAAACATGATAGCATTTGATTGATTTTAAATCAAAAATCAGAATTTCCCAACCACCCAAACATTCAATTTCCAGGTTGTTGAATTAATTTTTAAAAAAATATCTGCTGAAAATTAAAGTTAATTTTCCCCCCTTTCTTTCTTTGTGATTTCTTCCTGCTATATTATATTAATTTGATAATACATACAAGATATATGTATAAATTACATACATTGAAAGTATTGAACAAATTAAAAGGTAAAATTTGTTTCTGTTTCTTACTAATCCTATGGATAGATAAACTTAAAAGAAGGAGTCGCTAAGGTAAAAACCTATTGATTTGATCTTCCCTCTGCGTTGATTCGGCGGTAGACGGTTGAGCTGCCGAAGAAGAAGAGGACGAGCACTCCGCCGGCAATTCCCCACACTTCTGACACCTAGAACTAGCCACGAGGATTTGGCGACAAGAAGGACAGGAGGAATGAGATCCAAGCCAAGTATCGATACATACCACATGAAATCCATGTCCACACTGCGGGAGAACACGTAATTCGTCTCCAGTAACAAATTCAGTTAAGCAAATGGCGCAGTCTGACAACTTAGCAGAGTCTTCTGATGAGTAGCTGTGCTTAGGCAGTGCCTTGAGAACTTTTTTCTTCAATCCTTTATTAGCCGGAGGAGGAGCAACAGCCGCACCTAAATTTCCGGCAACTCGAGTAGAGATCCGGCGGATCCAAGCGCATCGAGCTACAGCAACAAGTCCGAGAACACAAATTAGTGCACAAAGGAGAGCAGCAAGGATTACCACAAAGTCAGAATCGACGTTATCAACTTCCGATGACTTCTTCACCTGAGTTACCGGAGACGGCGATTTCACATCGCCGAGCAGCCGGTGATGAAGTCTCAAACTCATATCCTGTCGAGAAAAAAACACGGTAGGTAAAAAAAATTTCCTCTGCAACTTTTAGTCTGTCTAGCTAGTTCTGCAATTTTTTCTTTTTTCTGTATTCTAATCAAAAGGATCAGTTTTATAAGGAAAGCAGTTGATAACTGTTTAACCAACCCAATATATATAGGGATATAATAATATATAGTATACAGTAAGTTTGGAAGGAGGGAGGGAGGGAGAGATTTTATAAAATTGTAAATATGTAAAAAGTTGAAGGATCAGTTTGCAAATAATATAAGCAGCTATGGTTATCTTATCTCAATACTTTTTTCTTTTTTTTTCAATACTAATAAAAAAAAGTCAAATTGGATAGGAATTAGTGTGGACTGTCAAGTCAAATCAGATTTATTTAGTCCAACATTACAACTAATAAGCTTCCAAGGCGGCGTTTCCATGCCTTTGGACCCTATTACTTAAATTTAATATATATATTTAATATATATATATATATATATTTAGTATATAAATCCTTAGTGGCAAGAACTATATGTGATAACATATAGGGTTTCATGTTTCCAAGTTGGTAAGACAGGATAATTGGGAATGAAAATTGTGTTTCTAAGACAAAACTTTGATAAGGAAAGTTTGTTGAAGTACTTAAAGAATGCAATTTGGGGAATGTCCATATAAATACAAGTAGCATGTTCTACTATGATTATATATATATATATATATAATATATATATATATATATATATATATATGCAATTTGTATGTAATTTAAATTTTTATCAAATAATTAATTCTAACATTTTATCTTTGTAAAATCATCAATAGTTTTATAATTTTGTTTTTTTTTAAATAAATTCAGATAATAACAGTGATTTGATATCAAAACGTATAACACATCTCAAACACTTAATCATAACTATAACAAGTAATTTGGAACGTATAACTAGTTCATTTGTAGACTTACACTATTTAAGTTTAAGAAATAAAATTTAATTTAACTTGTTGATAAGAAGCTTTTTTTTAAAACGTTCAATTTTTAATTTATATATGTAACTGTTTAAAATTTGTAATTAAAATTTAATCTAAATCGGCTTAAATGTTTTTGAAACCAACCTCAACCCAGAGCTTCTTCTTGAATCCCTCGTGCTCTAAGCAAAAAAAAAAAAAAGAAGAAAAAAAAAATTTTGTTTGGTAAGGAAGAACACGTCAAAAGGAAGAAGAACCAAATAAAAATGACTTTTAAACCCTAAGTGATTGGAAAAGAATCTAAAATACACTTTGTTTCTCATCATTGGTTTAAGGTCCACTTAGGCTACCTTCTTTGAAGGTGCAAATAAAATTTGGGCCCTTTTCTTTTTCTTTTTTGTTTTGGTTACCCTCTTCTACAATTTTCTTTTTTGGACACTTTTTTTTGCCCCTCTTTTATTTGCCTCGTATGATTATTACAACAGCCACAAACAAAATTCAAAAGATTTTTCTTTCACTTTTTACACAAAAGCAAAGAAATTTCCTTTTCATATTAATAATAGTTATTTACTTTTAAAGTTTTCTTGAAATAAAACTTGGTATAAATGAAATTATTTCTTTTTCTTTTGTTACATCATTCAATATATGAAATTATAAGTCCTTAATTTGGTATAATGAAAAAAATATATTGTGAATATTATGCAAGTTTGAGCATTATTTTAAGAGTTAGGGTGATGAGTTTCCGAGTAAGAATTAGACACAATTCGGATCGAATCTAGATTAGTCAAATGATGACTCTGAAAATAAAGCTCTCCCATATTACTAACCAAACCGAATCAATAATGGCTACGAATACTATTCAATTTGATTACGTAAAATGTAAAATAAAGCTCTTTCACGTTACTTTACTAGACGAGGCTGCATTATCATTGATTAAGTACATTTGTGTCTGCTTTGTGTCACACATCAATGTGATCTTTTTCTTATAAACTATTCAAAGTGTAATTTAACACATAATGAATGATCTTATACTTGATTCGTATCAGCCTTTAATAATGTCGGAAAAAGTATTAACCTAAATATCATAATTGTTGGGGTTTCAACTCATATCTCACATCTAAAAATAATGCTAGAATTTGCTAGCATATAAGAATTTTACTAATTTCATTAGTATGAGGCTTTTTAGGAAGTTGTTCAAAAATAAAACCGTGAGGACTTAGGCCCAAAGCATACACATACATATGAGGAGAGATCAATTTCTCCGGGTTTTAATACTGTATTTAAAAAAATTAAAATTTATGTGAAAATAAGTATTATTTTTTAAAAAAGAAAAAAATCTTGAAATTTAAAAGATATATATATATATATATATATATATATATATTACATTGAAAAAAAAACCCTAAAAACCTCCCCCACCCAGGAAAAATGAAAAAGTAGGGTATGCAATTACTGCCTATGATTTGGAACAACAAAAACTTAGTATTTTTCCGTGGGTATTAAGATCACTGCGTATTGCATATACTAAATTTCTTCGTGTAAAAACATCAGCCTTTCAAACACCAAAATAACAAACAATCACCCTTTCTTTCGAATATGACTCTTGTGATTAATATGAACTCTGCATTTATTGAATCTATATATATTGCATATATATATATATATAGAGAGAGAGAGAAATTGTCCAATAAATATATTTATTGAAAAAAATTAATAAATATGTTATAAATCCCTTCAGAGATATCCCTCCCATCAAGAGCATCATCTTATAAACAACTTAATAATTGTGAATTTTAGTCCACTTCAGGTAGACCTTAGCGTCACTAAGTTAAAGGGCTTCATGCTCACAAAACACCTTCCATCACGAGCATCGTGTTATAAACAATTCAATAAATTGTCAACTTTAATCTACTTTAGATAGACCTCAGCGTCACTGAGTTAAAGAGCTTCATGCCTCTGTTCTTCATGTCACAACACACCTTCCATTGCGAGTATCCTATTATAAACAACTCAATAAATTGTCAACTTTAGTCCACTTCAGGTAGACCTCAACATCACTGAGTTAAAGGGCTTCATGCCCCCGTTCTTCATGTCACAATACACCTTCCATCGCGAGCATCGTGTTATAAATAACTCAATAAATTGTCCACTTTAGTCTAGTTCAAGTAGACCTCAGCGTCACTCATTTAAAGGGCTTCATGCCCCTATTCTTCATGTCACAACACACCCTCCCATCGAGTCGCAAGCATCGTGTTATAAACAGCTCAATAAATTGTCCACTTTAGTCTACTTCAAATGGGCCTTATAGATTTAAAACGTGTCACTGAATTAAAGGGCTTCATACCCTTGTTCTTCATGTAACAACACATCCTGCAAGTATCGTGTTATAAATAATCCAATGATATTGTTTACTTTGTACCACTTCAAGTGGACCTCATATCACAACAAAATTAACATTAATTTGTTAATGTATAAATAAATAAAATATCAAATTTCTTATAACAGTTAATAATCTTGTCCACTTTCACTCAATTCAGGTGTTTATGGGAGAAATATAGGATTCTAAGTCACAATAAATTTCATTTTAATATGACAATTTATATTAGAGTGCAGGAAATTTCGTCCCGTGCAAATAATGATGGGTTTGGATACTTCAATTCTGGAGGCTTTGGGAAGGTTACAAAATAGGACATTATCCTTCCTAAACTTAACACCCATAGAAAAAATTCATGGCTCAAATGGAACCACCCACTGAACTATTTCATCTGTCATGGCTAAATGTTTCTTGGCCTCACAAATTCCTCCAGCCAATCCTCTAATCCTCTAACCCAACTTCTCAATTTCTTTTGTCTTTTTTTAACATTCCATGTTATATCCTATTATCTTCATCTGGGAAACTTAAAAGAAAACAAACAAACAAACAAAAACTTATATCCTCAACAAACAAAATTTTACCTTCTTTTTTCCCGAATAGTTACAGTACAGAAATGGCAGAAAGCAGAAGAAGAAGTTCCAATACTCAGCTGTTGGATGAACTGGAAGCACTCAGTCAATCCTTGTACCAAACTCATACTTCAACAGCACGAAGAACAGCTTCTCTTGCTCTTCCTAGATCCTCTGTTCCTCCTGTTGATAGTGAACTCAAAAATGTTGATGATGATAACAATAAGCAGATTATTATTAATCCAAAGCCAAGATCAAGGCGTATGTCTTTATCGCCATGGCGATCTCGAACCAGGACTGATACCACTACTGACATTAATACTACTACTCCTACTACTATTAATGCTAAGAACAATTTCAAGAAGTTCGAGGATGACAAACCTTCAGATGGATCTGAGAAGAAGAGTCTATGGAATTGGAAGCCTATTCGAGCTCTTACGCATATTGGTATGCAGAAATTGAGCTGTTTGTTCTCTGTTGAAGTTGTGGCTGTGCAGGGACTTCCAGCATCAATGAATGGTCTTCGGTTATCTGTTTGTGTGAGGAAGAAAGATACTAAAGATGGTGCTGTACAGACAATGCCGTCAAGGGTTCAACAGGGTGCTGCTGATTTTGAAGAAACCTTGTTCATAAGGTGTCATGTTTATTTCAGTCCAGGGAGTGGAACACAGATGAGGTTTCAGCCTCGTCCATTTTTTGTGTATGTTTTTGCAGTTGATGCTGCAGAACTAGATTTTGGGAGAAGTTCTGTGGATTTGAGTAATCTGATTCAGGAATCCATAGAGAAGAGTTTCGAGGGGATGAGGATAAGGCAATGGGATACGAGTTTTAATCTTTCTGGAAAGGCTAAAGGAGGAGAACTTGTTCTGAAATTGGGGTTTCAGATCATGGAGAAAGATGGAGGTATTGGAATTTACAGTCAGGCTGAGGGACAAAAATCGGCGAAAAACAAGTCTTCTTCTTCCTCTGTTGCAAGGAGACAGTCAAAAACATCATTCAGTGTACTTAGTCCGAAAATATCCAGCAGATCAGATGCCTGGACTCCTTCTCAGACTGAAAGAACAGACAACATTATTCAAGAAATTGATGACCTGAATCTTGATGAACCACCGCCACCGTTACCAGCAGCAGTGGCACCTCCAGTGGTGGCTCCCCAGAATACAGAAGTTTCAGAAACAAAAATGGAGGATGATTTCCCGGATTTTGAAGTTGTGGATAAAGGGATAGAGATTCAAGGAAAAAAAGAAGAAGAAGAAGGCAGTAGTGTAGATGGGAAGTCTGAAGATAAGTCTGAGAAAAAGTCTGTTTCAGTTTCCTCAAGTGAGGTTGTGAAGGAGATTGTTCATGAACACTTCCACCTGACAAGACTCACAGAACTTGATTCCATAGCTCAGCAGATAAAAGCTCTAGAGTCAATGATGAAAGAGGAAAACACAATGAATATGAATGATGAAGAAACTGAGTCACAGAAGCTAGATGCAGAAGAAGAAGATGTAACTAGAGAATTTCTTCAAATGCTCGAGGGATCAGACATGGATGAGTTGAAGAAGCTTCATCACCATGAAGATGATGTACCTCAACTGATGAAGCTGGAAAGTAATGAAGATTCCCAAGAAGCTGAATCCAAGGTACATGTACCAGACCTTGGAAAGGGATTGGGCACTGTTGTTCAAACAAGAAATGGGGGCTACTTAGCAGCCATGAATCCAATGGACACTGTTGTGCCTAGAAAAGACACTCCTAAACTAGCAATGCAAATCTCAAAGCCAATGGTTCTCACATCAAATGTAACTAATGAATTCGAGTTATTCCAGAGAATGGCAGGTATGGGCATTGAAGAGCTTAGCTCTGGGATTTTATCAATGATGCCCATTGATGAACTCATGGGTAAAACAGCGGAACAGATAGCATTTGAAGGCATTGCTTCAGCTATTATCCATGGCAGGAAAAAAGAAGTTGCTAGCTCAACTGCAGCTAGAAGTATTGCCTCTGTCAAATCCATGGTAAACGCAATGAACACGGGAAGAAAGGAAAGGATTTCAACAGGCATTTGGCAATTGAGTGAAGATCCACTTACAGTAGATGAGATCCTAGCATTCTCAATGCAGAAGCTTGAGGTTATGGCAGTAGATGCTCTAAAAATTCAATCTGATCTTACTGAAGAAGATGCCCCATTTGATGTTTCCCCACTTAGTACAAAGACCGACGATGGGCAACAAGATCCATTGGCATCTGCAATACCACTTGAGGAATGGATTAAAAACAAGGTAACAGGAAATTCTACAGACAATGATGATGGAGATTCATCACCTGTTACCATTTTTATTGTCATCCAAATGAGGGATCCCATCAGGCAATTCGAGCCGGTTGGAGGCCCTATGATAGCACTAGCATTTGCAAATCCTGTTGATCAGAAACCTGGAAAGTATGATGAGGAAAAGAGGTTCAAAGTAACAAGTTTACATGTTGGAGGTCTGAAAGTAAGAACTGGAATGAGGAGAAATCTATGGGATACAGAGAAACAGAGACTTACAGCTATGCAATGGCTGATAGCATATGGGTTTGGAAAGGGAGGAAAACGAGGAAAGCGCCTGATTACCAAAGGACAGGACATTTTCTGGAGCATTTCTTCTCGAGTAATGGCTGATATGTGGCTCAAATCTATAAGAAACCCGGATGTCAAATTCACTAAGTAAGATATATATATATATATATATATATATATAGCAAAGGCACATGTAAATCTGATGACAGGATAAAACCATATGAATAAAGAGAAATGTTTCTAATTTCCATGTAACAACTGGGATTCTTTTCAATTTCTCTCTTGTTAAGTACTCTTTGTTAGCATAAGACTTCATTAGACAACAGAAAGAAAACAAGCTGGGGAAATTGTTTGAATTATGCATTTTTATGGCAGAACCATGACTAATGTGTCCAGCCCTTTTCTGTCTCAGCAAATCTACTCCAACTGGCAACTGAGAACAACATAATTTTTTTAAACCAAAACCATTCAAAATGAAAAAAAAACAAAAACACATCAAACATTTGTAATAAAAACAAATTTCAGGGATGTGACAGATGTTGTTTCATGCATAAGTGAGATCTGAAAGACCATGTTTCATTGTAATGGCTATATTTCCAAGAGTTCCAACTCTTCCAGCCTCTCATACATACGGAGACAAATCATCTCAAGTTACAATTGACAAATAATTAAAAAAAAATCTATTTTGAGTTCAACAAGTTCTCTCATAAGTCATATCTCAGATTCCATTTGCCGTTAATGTTTGCATTGAGGGTCCAGTTATTTTCACAAATCTGCATATATGGAACCTGAAATAACAATGCAAAAGGGAAACGTTACTCCAATGAAGATAAATAAACAAATAGCATGGGTATTTTACATCAATGCAGCAAACGGCACAAAACAATTAGAAAGGTGCTTCAGCATATGTTTTCAATGTTAAAAGCTATCCAAACATTCAACAAGACATCCAAACTATCTAAACATACGGATTCAGGAAAACTTTCTGGATGAGTATTAGAATGAGAAAATCCTATAATTTTGAACTTCATGATGATTATTGATTAGTAATGTCAAAGGTAGATCTAAGTTTTCTAGATTAAAAACAGTTTTAGAACAATGGCAGCACTTATTGACCACCTGGTACTCAGTTATTTAAGCAAAAAGCATTTTAGCATACCCGGAAAAATCTTATAGCATTTATCTATTGTAATAAGCTTGTCAATGAGTGTTTTGTGCCATTAATTTTTGACTAAGACATACTGCCAACTACAAAATATTTGTCAAACAATTCATCTACCAAAAAGAAGACGAATAAAGATCTACAATATGAAATGCGAATATAGGGAAATCTTTTTCATTCAATAGTTTAAATTATTAATTCATGAGCTCTGTATAGATTCACTCAGTTCTTTACCTATGACATTAGATACATAATTATAGCATCACAATAAGTGTAGGGTTCATATATCAAACAATGAATTATTGTTTCCTTTACCAAAAAAAAAAACAAATAATTACCTTATCAAAGATTTCATAACCAACTTTAAGCCTCACATCTTGGTCTTTCTTGAAATCAGGAATGAACACAGTAAATTCAGCAGCTGCTCCATACCTCTTCTGTCATAATATTACAATGCAAAACAGAACCAAAATTGTAATAGTTAGTAATATCTTCTCATGGGACATTCTTGAATTCTACAAAAGGACAAAGAAAATCATTTCCCATCCAAATTCTTAGAGATAACCAAAAGAAGGCCAACAGAGAAACCAACCTGTTTGAATTCCTGGTCAACATCACACCTCCCTTTGACATGGAAATTAATTTTCTTATCCATGGTCACTGGATATCTCATTTTTGTACGGACATTATACCGAATTTTCTCCTTCCGATTGTATAGCAATCCAACACCAAGACTTCCAAACAACTAGAAATCAAAATATAGTAAATTTAAGTAAATGATTGAGTAGTTAGTTTATCAAAAATAACAAACGAAAGAATACACACATCTGGATAGAACTGCCTTATCATAGCACCTATCTGAGTAGGAGCACCAAGCCGAGTGTCGAGCTCTCCATGAAGCTACAAACACAACAAGCAAAGAAAAACAAATAGGGAACAATTTAAATGAATAACAGTCCACTATTCAACAAATACTAATTAAATTTCGAAAGAGGAAAGAAGAAGAACCTGCAAGTAGGTGGTGGAGTCTATTGGGTACTTCTCCTTGGCATGAATTCTAATGGTTTTGGAATCTCCGCCATACCTTAGTGAAGTCTCCATTTTCACTTCGATTTTTCCACACAGAAGTTGCCAAGTAAATGAGGATTCCGGCAATGCCCGCCGGCGCTTTCTCTTTCTTGAGAGAGGTTTCTCTTCTCTGTATATGAGCGACGGGTTCTACTGAGCCAAAGAAACGTATCGGATAAAAGCTGCCTAACCCTCTATTTTATTGACCATTATACCCCTATTTCCATTCTTCTTTCTCGTTTCAAATATGCATTAAATAAATTCAATTGATAAAATAAATGCAATTTAAACATTTTGGAAAAGAAAAAAGAGAAAGATTAATGGTCAAAAATCAATACATTATTAAATTTAAATATATAATATATATATATAAATATATATTAATGTTTTTAAAATTAATTTGATTAATAATTCATTTCCTTAATATAGCATGTGCTCATATTGAACTCACAGTAATCTTTACCAACAATAAATTTAACCGTACATTTATTACCATAACTAAAGCAAGAAGACTAATACTCATACAGGAAATGAGGGTGCCCAAAATGAAGTTAATCATTTTCTCTCTCTATAAGGCACCAAAGTTCCCAAAACCAGAGTGACATTCATTATAAACCAAGGTTTCAAGTAAAAACTTCATTAAGCTAATTGGCAGTAGGCATCATCACACTGACAAACATACTCTCTTCTCTTGGCCATCATATGTGGAGATCAATAGAGAAAAGAATTCCAGTAAGATAGAGGCCGTTCTTGCATGTAAGCAAAATGTCTAAGGTAAACTGCAAAACTTCTTCCCTATCATTAATTAAATTTAAGATGAGAAAGACCTTCAGTTTTCCATCCAAGGGGTTAGATCTCATCAATGACTTCTAATAGATCATCCACTTCCTGTCTCAAGACTGTAATTCTCTGCTGCAATGATGCAACACGGTTCTCAACATCTCGGCCACCAGATTTTTTCTCAAAGGAATCTACCACTGCAGAGTGTTTTGCCATAAGCTTGTCCAGCAGTTCTTTCTCCTTGGCAACTACTTCATCCATCTATATATGAACAGTAAACTAAAAATGTTAATTGTCATAGAAAGAAAAGCTATTAGAAATATTTGGTATATATATGAACCTAACAATTATACAATTTTTCCTTCTGTTTAAAAAGATTATAATAGCAACAAAAACCACACAAGTGTATGATCATAATGAACGTAAACTAATTAAAAGATCATTTAGGAACCCATAAGAGGAGAAATTAACTCAAAGGTGAGACAATACCTTGGGCAGTATATGAGCAGCCTGTGAAGAAGACAGCGAAGATGCCGACAAAGGCTTCAGAGTAGAAGACAATTCCTTGGAAAGCTCCTTCAGTGCAGCGTCAGCAGCTTTTCGGGCTGCCTTGGAAGCTTGGATGTCACCTGTCCTTGAGAGATCACGCAATGATGCTTCAAGCCTATCATGGATTGCCAATGACTGGCTCATGAGACCTTGGAAGTGCTGAATGGATGTTTGCATCTAAACATACCACAAAAGTATTAGAGTGAGTCTGATTGGAATTAAAAAGAAAACAGTGTCAGCCTACCTCATCCCATTGCAATTGTGCTATATATGAAGCAGAAGATTTTGAGATGGTCAAGTCTGCATGTGTATATATGATGCAGGCAACAAAAAAGAGGAAAAACCCAGAGATTAACATCAATGGTTCCCGCAACAGGGAAAGGCTGTTAAACCTGTACGAGACCTGTAAAAAGATTATAAAGGAAAATATGACTCATTACTATTATAATGGCAATAATAAACAAGTCTTAGGTCCCTTCACAAACAGAAAATAAATAAAGAGGGCTGACGTCATCTTCAACAGAAGACATGCATAACAATCTAATGTGACTATACCCAAATAACACAAGATGAGTGAAGGAACAAGTAACAATGAAGGAGAGAGAAAAAGAAATTCTGTCCATCAGCTATCATCTATTTATACATGTAAAAGCTGCATATCATTGTGCCTTTTGTGGACCTCTACCACATAGGATACATTAATTTGGATAACAAAAATGATTTGAACACAAAAAAAAATCAGGAATACACGAAGCGGAAGACATTTTTGGTTTGTTTGTTTCATTATATAGCAAGAAAAGGAATACTACCATCCATAGACAAGTCACATGAAACAGATCATATAAGAGGGCACAAAATCCCTTCCTTCCATATCATAAACCAAAACCAACAGGAGACATATTTTTAACTTTCTTTACAAAACCTTTCTCCTTAAGATAACTTTAGAGTTACAAATAGGTAGGCATGAGGAAAAGCATGACCACTCACTACCTGAGTCTATTATTCTCTCTCCAAACTAATCTTTAATATATAAATGGTAATAAAATAAGAAATGGATAATGTTTTGGATTCACTTTATGACCAAGAAACCTAACCTATATGATGTCCTGGATCATATCCACAAAATAAAGAGTCACAATTCAATACTTTTTCCTCCATGTTCTTTCCTGGTGGGGGAGTCTGGACTAGCTAGAGGGGACTATGATGAAGGAGATTTAGAGATTTCAAATTGAATGTTCATATAGGAGGCAATATATCAAGTTAATAAGAACTTTGGAGTCTTCTTGTAAGACCTACTCCATCTCCAACTTCTGAAACAGCCTACATGCTCATAGAGGCATCCATGTGAAGAAATTCTTTCTTTCTACTGGCGATTAGCTGAAGGAAATAAATCTCTTGCCAATTCATAAAAAGAGCTATGGATTTGAAATCCTAAAACAAGCACAACTGTTGGGCCGTAATCATTTATAGTTAAGAATATTAACAGGTTTTACCTACATATTGCCCAGCATAAAACTTTGTTCACTCATATCATCTTTCACATGTCATTTATTTATAATCCGTTGTTTGTGACAGAGACTTATATTTGCATTATTTTTCCAGATTCAAAATATGACAGAGAACTTAAGCTCTGCTTATGACAGAGAATTACCTGAAAATACTGGTTATGCTCTGGCACAGCATTCATCTTCTCCAATATGACTGTAGGTCTACCTACCATGTCCAGATGGGAAAACGTAAGCTGCAAACACCAATTAATGACTGTAAGCAGAATCCAGAGGCACAAAACTCCAATACTTCTCAAGAAGACCAGAGTATAAAGTAATCCAACAGGTCAACCATACCTCTTCTGACTGTTTGACAGGAAATGGGACAGAGACAGATATGTCTTTTGAACCTTCTGGTAGAACAACCTAGAAAAGAAAGTCACATTGTAAATAGCTTGAGAAAGAAAATTTACAATCTACTAATGAGTCACTCATGCAAGAAAAAGACAAAAGCCAAACATAATACTTCCAACCTCATTGATGATCTAAGTACAAACATTGATAAGAATTAATGGAGTGATAATGTGTCTTAAAGGTTAAAAAGAGCATAGTTAACACTGAGATGCTAGGAGATTTTACCTTCACAATGAGACTGTCTATAACCAAATCAAGCACTGAACAACCAAAAGAGATATTAAGGAAACGCTTCCCTTCTGACTGAAACAAGAAATCCTGAAGGGGCAAACCATAACCAATTGTGAAAGTAGTTCTCCAGCCACCAAACAGAGGATACCTTGGTTCAATTTCCAGCAGGGTCTGCAAATGCCGAGAACTAATTAATATCAGAAAAATCACAGGAAAATAACCTTAAAGAAGGACTACCTTAGCTGAATCACTCCATAAATTGGATGTTGAAATGTTGCCAATCTCATCTCTGTAGTACACAGAATGAGCTCTTGGAGGTAATTTTGCAATCAGATTTCTCAACCCTGATGCACCTCTAATATGGGGTCGAGCTTGATAGTCTAGTCTGTGGTGTTTTTCGAAGAACAAAAGAAAAAACGAAATTTAAATTTCCCACATAATACATTAAAATGATACAAACAAGCATAAAATATATTATATTGTGTTCTGAGGAAGCGCCATCCTCTCTCCTCCACCTCCTCTTTTAATTAATAAAATTTATACTTTAACTTCAGGAGAAGAGGGCGAACTGAGAATACCTTGAGAACTCCCCAGTGCTTTCAGCACCTGCATGAATAAGATCGTAGTGTTCGGTGATTTTCACATTTCCCCAGTGAGAAATTTCAATCTCTCGCACCAACTCTCGGGCCACAGCAAATGGTACATTGCTCACAAAATGAATCACAATAGGTGAGTAAGAGAAAGATGGAAGATTCTCATAAGGTCCATATTTAATCTCTGAACCAGAAACTTTTGTGTTCTCAAGTTTTGTGTAGGATTCAACTCTAGGCTCAGGTAATTTAACAGAAAGTGACTGGGCCTTGACAGTATAAGCAGAGAGATAGTAAGCACTGTCCTGGAATACAAGAAGCTGGGTATCTGCTTGAGTTATTTTTTCAGGGAAGGGGCGCAATGCATGGGTGAATACTGCCCTAACCTCCAGTGTCAATCTTTCACCTTTCCCCAATTCCTTTGATAGAGATACTGAATACCAAGTCAATGATGGAGGCTTCCCTTCGGGATTAACAGATTGAACCGTAAGAGGGTGGGAGTGACTTTTTGATTTCCCTTTCTCTTCAGTGCTGACCACCATTAAGAAAGCTAAGTTTTTTGCCTGGTAATCAGGAAATGGAAGCAAAACCTCTGATACTGCATCTGACCCAGTGTTCTCCACCTGGAAGAAAAGTATCCAAGATAAAATGAAGTAAATTACCAATTTCATAGATCAATTCAAGGCTCCTCTTAAATACATATGTTGAGAAATATACAAAGATCCTGTCCCCCCACAATTCCCTTTTCCAAGACAAAGGGGAAAAAATCAACATGACGCACCTTCAGTGTCGTAAAGGAGCGCACAATCTGTGACGTCAAATCAATCTGCAATTGAGGTATGTAAGAAACAATAACGTGCAAAATCTAAAGTGCAGGATTATTGAAATGAATATTTTGAACTGACAATAGCAAAACTCGAAATTAATCACACTATGACAGCTAAAATTAAAAACTCCCCAGTCTTCAAATTAAGCTTACTAGGGTCAGTTACCTGCGAAAGCTAAACTTGAAGAAAGTAGAAATGTATATCCTCAGGATAATAAATACAGTATTCTAGTTCATCAAACAGTATAAAAAGCTAAAAATTGTCAATACGCGAACAGATTTCACAGCAACAGTTGAATCTAATTCCCAGAGCGATGCATTCACTTTATAATTGCATCCCAATTCACACTAAAATCATAATAGTTATAATAATCCATGATCCAAAAACCCAGCATCAAACTCAGAAATTATTCAGCAGCACATGCGCGCCAAAGTTACATGCAGAGCGTGAGAGGAGAGAAGACGTACCCGTCGATCAACCTTGGATATGACTAGATCGGAGACCACAGGTGAGCAGAGCGCGCAAAATCCCAAAACGAAAATCAACAGATCCAAACGAATTTCTCTCATTTTCAGTAGTTTCATTTAATTCGACAATCAGATATGCAGGTAGAGAAATCTGAAGAACGAACCGAGATCGCCGTCGGGAAGGAGCAGAAGCTTGAGCAAAAAGAGGGGAGAGCGTCGGAGTCCGGCAGTTCCCCACTGGCAGGGTTTTTTCTCACTAGCATTGGTTGGGTTTTGGCATTATTTAATCGAAGTCGCATTCACAAAATGCGAAGGCTTCATGCCCCGTTTGGAAGATCTTTCCTTGCGTCAAATTTGAGCTGTTTTTATCTCTTTTTTTTTTTTTTTTTTGTAAAAAAAGTCATTTCATCAAAGTCGCATTCAGTAAAATGCGAACAGTAGACTTCATGCCCAATTTGGAAGATCTTTCCTTGCGTTAATTTTGTGCTGTTTTCACCTTTTTCTTTTTTTCTTTTTTTCTTTTTTAAAAAAGTCACTAATATTTCAAACAAGAATAGTTAGTAAATTTTATTGCAAACACATTAATATTTTATAAATTTAATCTTAATTTTTTTTACTGTCAAAAATATTAAAATTTAAAGATTGTATAATTTAGTATGAAAAATAATCTAATCATTTACATAAATACATATCATAAATTCTACCCAAAGTAAATTCTTGTTGTAAGCCGCATTTCAAAGAATTTATTTTTTATTGTAAGCATCATTTTAAAGCTTACTCCAAATAAAAGTTGAATTATGCATATATAAGGATCGAATGTGAAATCTTGATAAATCCGAATATAAGATGGTTTAACCAATTATAATATTGTTGGTAAAAAATATATATATATTATATAAAATAACTTCAAATTATGTCCCAAAAACAATTTTACATGACTTAATTCGATTTTCAATTTTAAATTAGTATCTTCAAAATCACTAGAAGATGATTTCTGATTACTGATTAGGATAGCAATATTCCTGATTGGATAAGTACAGAAGATGAAAGAATTGACTGTTTTGTTCATTAGTATGATCATGAAAACCTTACATATATATATATATATATATATATATATATATATATACCTCTAGATACATTCTATAAGTCAGTAAACAGAAGAAAGAATGGTTGTGGAGCAAGGAAATAGATCATACTTTCAGGTTTCTGGTGCCACAAAAACTGATCTGATCATCCATTCTGATGCATCTTACTTACTTCCTCTCTCTAGTGGTTTTACTTCTAAAAGTTCAATATTCAGATTAAATGGAGCTCCTGGCTGCAAAATTAGTTCAAGAAACATAGTCAAATTAACAAAAACAGTAGTATTCCTGATTTTACATTTCATTCCAAATGTTATATTAGTTTTCATGGTTGCCAGAAAGGTAACTAAGCACCAATGATCACGACCCGGGTCTATAAATCTTATGGATTTGACAGCACATAGATCAACTACCAGACAACTTTACTTTGCTAGGTTTATCTTATATTTTATGACAAATACTTACATATTGACATTAGGGTGGTAAAAGTTGCCTATGATTAGAAAACTGACTTCATGTTCATCAAGTCCAGTAGACATGGAATGAAAACTAATGCAAGTAATGAAAGAATCTGACAATTAGAAGAACTCTGAAAACAATTGGCAAATTATCAGAGATAGTACCGGAATCTCATTCATTCCCCTTTGTCCATAGCCAGCCTCAGGCGGAACGATCACAGTACGCTACAAAAGAAAACAAAGCCCAGAATATCAAGTAAAACAGAGGAATCTAATTTGGAGATGAAAAGAAATTCTGTTAATGGATGTTCTTCTACTGAAAGGGAAAGAATGTTTTCACCTTTCCCCCAACTTTCATTCCCTCAGTTATAGTGTACATAGCCTTAGGAGGTTTTGGTGCAGCCTGTGCTGAGAATAAACCATTGGGATTGTCAACGTACTCACGCTTTCGCTCTTTTCCAGGGAGAGCTCCAACTTGAAACTCATAAGGCTACTTTGAGTGCAAAATAAAATTTCTATCATAAAATTTTCACTCCCATTGTTCATTATCCACACCAGAAAAAAAATGATGAAATCTATAATCTGAAAAGCAAAAGAACCTGAGCAATTATGCGATTTCCGGCCAAAAGCTTAGATTCTCGACTTGATACTGCAGTAATGCCACGGTATACACAGTCAAAATGAACCTGTAAAGACAATTAGTGAGAACAAAGGTCAAGCTGACTCCATTAATGAAAAGCATATATAAATATATATATATATATATATATGAAGGTCAAAACTTTAAACAAACCTGCACTGTCATCCCTTTTTCAGCAACAGGACCCTTTCCTTCAGCTATATCATAGTATTTTAGCCCATCAGCTGCATCAGAATAAGTTTCACAGTGAAAGGTAAGACAAGATAATACTATTTTTTCCTGGCCTAGAGTGCCAATTTACTACTAGTTGCTACAAATTCAGAGCTGGATCATAATACATATATATGCACTCGAGAAAATAACAGGGTGATTTTACACAATAAGTGCACTGCCTATGGATCCCCAATAGATGCAGCAGAAACAACAGAATTCTCATGATTCCTGAAATTATCAACAAATGTTCTTTCTATAAACTTGACCAAAGTATGATACATTCATGGTTCTTAGTCACTATTTTGGATGTCATTAGTTCATATCAGTATGAGTAACTCAAATAAATATCAGTTACACTCGAAAGTTTTTGGGTTAGATTAACAAATTTAGTAAAAAAACACATCACATGTGATTCAGTATATCAGAAGACACTGAGACAGAGACAAACAAACTTGACTTGAATACATTCACATCCTAAGTGGGACTTGTGGTATTGTCACTTCTTACCTCATAAACAATTGTTAGACATAGCATATCAAAATATTTGAGGAACATAAATTTTTATAATAAGATTCAAAATTGTCAATAATCAATAAAAGATGTTGTTAAGAATGAGCAATTTAGTTAGCAATTCATATAATCTTTGAATGTCATGAATTTGAACGTCAAACTCAAAACCTTTCACTTTCTTATTATCACTTTCTTTTAACACTCCAAACGAATAGCATGTATACAATGCATCCCCAAAACTGAAGAGGTTATAGGGATTATTGGGTAGTTAAATTCTTTCTATGACATTTTTGTTTCTATACATTCTTCAACAGTAGAGCACAGCAGAGCAGGCAAGGATTTCCAAAAAGTTCAAAGAAATTAGAATTAATTTCAAGTTCTCAACCCACAGAACATCCAGAATTCTATTTGCTAAACCCATTTACGAACGCAATTATTTATGCATCAACAGATATTCGAAAAAAGTAATTGAAAAAACACAGGGAGAAGAGAAGAGAGACAAACGGCTGGTGAGATAATCTTCAAGTGGGATTGTCTTCCTGCTGCGCCTCTCTCTAGCCAGCAATTGATTGGGTGACAAAATGAAGCCTAAAGGAAGCACTGAAATCAAAATTATGGATCTTCTTGTTCTGGAAATGGGTAACTGAAGAAGAACTGGCTTTGATTGAGGTATTGCAGGATGAGTGTGGGTGGGAATGGATTCAAAACAATGAGAAGAATTTCGAATTCTACATACAGTTGAAGCCATTGTTATTGGACTGCAACTTCCTATACAACCAACCAAATTATCCCTTAGAAATTAATATATATATATATATATATATATTTATAATATAGTATTTACAAATACATACATAAATTAGATTTAATTTAAATTAAGGAAGTTTGTAAGTTTCTTAACAATCATTTTTAAAAGATTATTAGTAAAATAAATAAAACTTAAGTTAAATTACAATTTCTTTTAAGAAAAGGATTGATAAAAGTAAGTCCTTTTTATTTTTCCCTTCTTAGCTTCAAAATCCCACATCGAAATATCACTCAACATATAACTACTTAATAAGTCTCCAGAACGGAAGAAACTATCGCCGGACTTGGTAGCGCCTGTCTTTCACCCAAGTGGGGGCAAAGGGTGTTGGAACGTTGGGCTTTCCCAATCAGCTGGGCTCGATGTGTCAAATTTCTGGCCCGCCCATTCCAAGCAGGTAGTTGGGCCGTGTAGGTTGGGCGAAGGCTCGAACTACACGGTTCTTAGATGGAAGGCAATGCGTGAGGCTGGTTTCACAGAGCAGCGATAACTTCCCGTTCCTGCAGTGGTAGGATAACGGGCCAGCTGTCCATCGGGCCCACTATAAGCTGAATGGGTAGTCCTAATTGAACCAACATTCTTTTTTCTTTTTTTTTTTTTTTCTTTTTCTTAGGGAACAATTTTTCAAATTCGACAAGTCAGAAGAAACGTGACGTTAGCATGTTTGCGGAATGCGATGTCATGTAGAGTTGATTTATCGCTTTCTTTCCATGCGTTATCATCTGGAGGATTCCAGCTGTCAATCAGGCCCACCATAAGCTGAATGGGTAGCCCTAATTGAACCAACATCTTTTGTTTCTTTTTTTTTTTTTTTCTCTTTTTTTTTTCGGGAACAATTTTTCAAATTCGGTAATTCAGAAGAAATTGTACAAACAAAATAACGTGACGTTAGCATGTTTGCAAAATGCGATGTCATGTAGAGTTGATTTATCGTTTTCTTTCCATGCGTTATCATCTGGAGGATTCCATTTTCATCACCCACCATATTTCGTGGTTAGTCTTCTTCTCCTTTCTTTTCTTTTT
Organism: Asclepias syriaca; assembly: GCA_027405835.1. NCBI lineage: Eukaryota > Viridiplantae > Streptophyta > Magnoliopsida > Gentianales > Apocynaceae > Asclepias > Asclepias syriaca. The sequence continues at coordinate 2,424,921 of CM049934.1, read as the reverse complement.
ATTATTTCGTACGGCAGTTTCATGATTTTAGCAAAGCAGATTGAAGCATCTCTCTCAAACTACATAATGTAATTTCAATATATATAGATATGAATCTGCTATATTTTAGTTGTTTACAATTTATATTCATATTTCTCAGTAGTCAATCCAACCAAAAAGAAAAAAAAAACCCAACATATTGAAAGTTGAATTGAGTCATGGCGATTCTCCATGATCATCATCACTTAGTAAACCTAAGAAGAAGAAGAAAAATGAAAAAGAATGTAATGGGTATTTTAAGCTTCATAAACTTTGCACTCATCATCAGCAGGGTTTGTTTTGCAGAATTCATCCAATGGATCTCCACTTCCTGCTGCTGCTGCTGCCCCTGGCCATTTACTTGCTACAAGGTGTGCCAAATCCACAACCCTTTGACTGCAAATTATATATATTACAAACACTTTTCAGATATATATATATATTTGTGTACTAGGGTTTAAAAATATGTGGATTTACTCTCTAGTTTTTTTTGGATTGAAATTGATGAAAGTAGCAATTTGTTTACCTGTATCCCCATTCATTGTCATACCAGGCAACAACCTTAACCATGTCATCTCCCATTACCATCGTTAAAGAAGAATCAATGGTGGAGGAAACATCTGAGCATCTAAAATCAACAGAAACAAGAGGAGCATCACACACATCCAATACACCTTTCAATGGTCCTTCAGCTGCCTTTCTGAATGCTGCATTCACATCTTCAGCTGTAAGTCCTTTTTTCGCGACATTTACAACGAGATCAACAACTGATACGTTAGGTGTCGGTACTCGTAGTGCAATTCCATTGAGCTTGCCTTTCAACTGAGGTAGAACCAGAGATACAGCCTTAGCAGCTCCCGTGCTCGTTGGCACGATGTTAAGTGCTGCTGCTCTGGCTCTCCTCAGATCTCTGTGTGAAGCATCTAATAGTCTCTGTTAGAAACAAAGTATACTTGAGCTTATATAATTCAATTACTACGATATCAAACTCAAGAATATATATATATATATATATGTGTGTGATATAGTAGTTTGTTATGATTGATTACCTGATCACCAGTGTAGGAGTGAGTAGTTGTCATTGTTCCCTTCACGATACCTGCAAATTGAATGCATAACCTACTTTTAGTATGAAAATCGCCTTCTTGTGCTAAAGAAAATTAGTGAAACATAATCAGTTGCTTTACCGAATTCTTCATCCATGATCTTAACAAAAGGAGCCAAACAGTTGGTTGTGCAAGAAGCGTTACTGCAATAAGTTAGGCAGGCAGCTAGTTTCATAAGTTTGATTGATGGTTTTAGAATGGTACACTTTTACTACTTTTTAAGAGTACTGCTAACTAACCTTATGATGTTAGCAACCTCGTGAGAGTAATCTTGTTCGTTTACTCCAACAACATAGGTTGGAATGTCAGCACCTTTAGCCGGAGCAGTGATAAGAACTTTCTTAGCACCAGCCTGGATATGTTTTCCGGCTCCTGGTCCATCCACAAACACTCCTGTTCCCTGTATTTTGCGTAGTATTGATTAGTAAACCAATGTCCGAGAAAAAAGAGCATGAACAGAAATAAAGAGCAAGGTAGTAACAATGGGATACCTCAATAACTATGTCTATACCCATCTCAGTCCATGGAAGCTTGAGAGGATCCCTGTTAGAGACAACCTTAATATGTTTTCCATCGACAGAGATGGTCTCATTATCCACAATTTTTACATCAGCCTTGAATGTTCCGAGCATTGAGTCGTACTTCAACAAGTGAGATGCCTGTATGTGTGTGTGTATATATATATATATATATATATGTATGTAAGCATATGACTAGATGTAGTTGAATTTATCACACATTCTAGGAAAAAGTTTCAGTTCCAACTCACATTCTTGACACCACCACTGTCATTGACAACCACCACTTCAAGAGGTGAGTCTTTTCTACCATGCCAGCATCTTAGGAAGTTCCTGCCAATTCTTCCAAAACCATTGATTGCCACCTTCAATTTAGCCACAATTTCTCCCTTAACAGGGGTTGATGATCCTACAGTCTTTATACAGAAAAAGCAACAAAGTTACAATTTTTTAGACTAATTGTTGATCTGTAATTCAAGTAGAATTCTTGTACTAAAAAAATAAACATCCTTTTGAACAGATTATTGTAGCAGAGTGTACCTTTGGAGTAAGTTGAGCAGAAATTGCATCGAAGAAGTTACTTTCGCGGGCATTCTGCGAGAAGGTGACACAACCACTGGATCGGAGACCAGAGAATTCAGCAACTTCCAGTTTCTGGATAGACATGAAGAAGCAAGAAACATCAAGAAACAAGAAAAAACGAAAGGAAAGAGAAAAACCTGTGGTTAGAAAACTCAAAACCTTGGAGAAGCATTGATGAGAAGAAGGGAAGGAATGGGAGGAAGTCTTGGAAGGAAGCCTTGTCTTTGTGGGAATTCTTGAATATGCAAGAGCTGCTGTGTGGGAAGCCATGGCTGCAGCTAAACTGAACTAAAAAACTGCAAAAATGATTTCTTTAGCATTTATAGTTGTGAAACACTTGTGTTCCTCTTTTTCTTTCTATGTTAAATCATCTTAGTGTGTAGTCATGGCTAAAATTCTAGAGAAGGAAATGGAAAAAAGAAAATTATGGTTGTAATTGAGTTGATGGAATGAGTGGTGAAGATTGGTTCAAGATAAGATCATGTATTTTGGGACTATACATTTCTAAAGAAGAAAAGAAAGAAAGAAAGTCCAACCACAGATGGAAGTATTCCCCATCTCACCTCCTATTCCTTTTTCTTGGCTGAATGATCACTGAAATCTGACCATAAAAGAGTTTCTTTCTGTAAAATGGTTAATTTTAAACCAGAAATCCATTGTTTTTTAAGTTTAAATAGATACAACCCTTAGTATATTTGTATAGATATAATAAAGAATATTCGTAACTTTTTTAGCCCATCAAATTTCAAAACAAAAAGGTCCCACCTTTACAAATTTCAAGTTACTGTTTCCAAGTTTGTGGTTGCTAATGGTGTCAAAGGGCACCAAAAAAATTACACAGAATTCCTCCTCGTGATGAACAGAAACTGTACAAAATTGAAGTTCAAAAGACAGTAATTTTATTGAAGTTCATGAAGATGAGAGTAACTGATTGTATACTTTAAGGAAAGACATTATATATCTTAAACAGCGCAAACTGACTCAAACAAAGTAACAAAATTACATACAAAATGGAACAGACAAAAAGATGAACAGTTTCAATTTCCCAGTAAGACAGACAGACAGACCATAGGGAGAAATTACTCTCACATGACAGCTTCATCAGAGTATACAGTTCCATCAGAGTATACAGGTCCATCATATGTTGTTGGGTTTTGATCCAATTTCATATCATGAGAAATCTTATCTATTGCTGCATTCAGCTCTTCAATCTTCTGCGTCAGTTGCTGGCGTTGTTTCTGCATAAGAAATTACTTTGCATTTGAGCTATTTATAGGCAAAACACGAAAAAGTTTATGCGAATTGAATGTATTTTTATTAAGTTAGAACCTTGCAACAAGTCTTAACCTTAAGTATGAACTGAATAGAAGGTCCTATATATATATATATATATATATATATATATATATATGAAAAAACATGAGCCAAAATATGATAAGAAAATAGACAGACAGGCGAAAAGGACCAAAACGGTGAAAAACTAATAAAACAAGGACTACACTGACTAATTTTTCCAATAGTGATGTTGGTATTATTGCATTTCTTTCTCGTCAGATCATAATTCATTATATGTGTATATGTCAAGATCAATTACCTCCATAACTTTTTCTTCATCATATATGAATTTGGGCAACTTTTTCATCAGTTCCTTCCTCTCAGGGCCAACCAGTACCCTACTGATCTACAAAACATAAAAAGCTGTTCATTTAGCATATTCCACTATAGTATAAAAGAATCCAATAATGGCAGCATAATTTAGTCAAAGTTAATGGAAAATTGTTTGAACAATTAACCACCTGAGGTGCATAAACACAACCAAGAGCACCAATAACTAATCCTCCCAAAACAAAACCACCAACGAAAATGCTTCCACCGCCTAAACTTCCACCATCCCTACCATCAGACAAGAATCAGGAAACTTCCATTAGCACATATGTGTGTAATATACAAAGCACCATTAGCATAGAGGAAAGGTTCAAAGGATCAAACATTGTTTCATCCATTTATTTAATTGAATTTTTGGGTTGATTCCTTTGCTTTTGGGTATATGCACCAGTGAATTTGCTTGGTTTTCTTGTAGATTCATGAGCCTGAACAATCTTTCATTTGCTTTGGATTTATGTAAAAGCATAAACCTAAACAGAGTACTTTATGGGTACCATAGAACTCATATTAATGTTAAACAAAAAAAGCATGAACAACCAAGTTTAGAAGGCCCGTAGTAACTAGAAGACACTGATTCACATAGCTTATTGCATGGAAAAGTTAATAAGATAGAACCTATTGCTTGCTTGAACAATGAGCTCCCGTTTTGAGATAGTTCTTGCATGCCTTCGACCAAATGATAAGTTAGTGGGAGCCAAGCTTCCAATAGTTTGATCTATTAAAAGAAAATGAAAAAAAAAAAAAAAAGGTTTATATAGAGAGAGATAGAGAGAGAAATGACAAAATTGTGTATATGGAATGACATAAAAAGCTCATAGTCCTCATCTCAATAAGGGAGGCACCATACAAATTAAACTAAATCCTAGTTTTATCTGGCAAACATTACCATGGTAAAATGATAAATTTACCTTATTATCACACATTTTCTCAGCACAAACAAGATAGAATTAAAAGATTTTAATTAACATCAACAATCCACAAACACCATAAAACCAAAGGATAGAAGCTCAGGTTATGCCGCCTACCAATAGAATTAGGTAGTGCGCTCACTTATAAGTTGAATGCAATCATTGATACTTCATCGATTCATATAATTTCTCATGTATTGTACTTGATCATGGAGGTTTATATATTCATATAATGGCCAACAATGTCCTTCAAAATATCCTATCAACATAAGAACAGGCTACAAACCAATCAAGAATAACACCTTGGACAGCCTTTGTCCAATAATTTAAATCAAGGAATACTCAACCAGAGGGTAAGTTTATGTCAAACTATGCATCCCTTTACTTCCCCATATTGGGCTTTTCTCAATTTCATTCTTCTTATATGGTAGCTGAAATCAATCTCAATGGTGTTAGCTTCTATATCATTTGTCAGTAGCATATTCCCTTTCTAGGACACTTCCCTTCTTCCATTCCCAATTCATTTCGGGATGATGCCTTTTTTCTTGACAAAATCTCCAATATAACTTACCAGTTTGAATTCACTATACTCCACCACTTCCCAAAAATCCCATATAGAAACGCCAAATTTCATGACTATCTACATCTTGTTCCCAATTTGAATCATCCTTTAAACGAACTCCAGTAGTTAAACAAAAGGACACTCGACATATGGATTTAGTTTCTTAAATACTATATTTTCTACTGAATATTCCATCTCAAAATTTCTTTAACCTCCTACCAAACTACTTTTAGTTCAACAAAATCCCTTTTAAGTGAAGTTTGTTGATACCCACAAAAATCAATTAAATCTATGAGCTTAAGAAAAGGGAAAACGAGATGCTCCATCCCAATTTGGGGAAAAAACAAAAACTAAGTAAAAAGGAAATGGATCGAAATGTACCTGAAGAAGAAGAATCAAACGACAGATTTCTAGAGAATGC